>OX451216.1:19292199-19892199 GCA_949628195.1 Phasia obesa | reverse complement strand
TCAAAAACCTTTTCATTTTATTTGTCAAAAACCTAATAAAAAAATTTTTTTTTTATTTCTAAAGGATTTTTTTTTTCATAAAAATTTAAAATTAAATTTTTCTAAAAATTAATATAAGTAGCTGCTAATGTAGGCTTTCACAGAAAAAAAAACTTCAGTACAAAATCTTTTTTCGTTTTGCTACAAAAAATATATTGCAAACCTCTCAAAATCGTATAAAGGCAATAAAAACGTATGCGATTTACTTAATTTTCCTGATTTTCAAAGGGTCCCAAAACTACAAATCTCAAGCAAAAGCCTTGAAAAATCACTTAATTAATTAATTTATTTTTTTACATTTTTACAATCATTGTGTAATCTAAAATTCAAATTAATTCTCCATTTTAATTTTGCAAGTAAAATTGGTAATTAAAAAGCTATCGGCAACAAATGTAATCATGTGAATGATTCAATAGCTTGTTTGGAGCTTTTTCAACGCGATTCTATTATAATTATAATTATAATTATAATTAATAATTCTATTATAAATAAAATTATAATTAAAAAATTAAAAATTATATAATAAAATTAAATTATAAAATAAAATTATAATTATAATTATAATTATAATTATAATTATAATTATAATTATAATTATAATTATAATTATAATTATAATTATAATTAATTAATTATAATTATAATTATAATTATAATTATAATTATAATTAATTAATTGTAATTGGAAATTTAATGTAATTGTAATTGGAAATTTTTAATAACAAACGACAAGTAATTATAATTGTATATAATTATAATTATAATTAGGCAATAATCATTACTTGAAATTAAACAAAATTCAATTATAATTATAATAATTACATGTAATTGTAATTGGAAATTTTTAATAACAAACGACTAGTAATTATATTTATATATAATTATAATTATAATTAGGCAATAATCATTACTTCAAATTAAACAAAATTCAATTATATTCTTAACAATTTTTCATTGCATGTAATTATAATTGAATTTTTTCAATTACAATTACTTGTATTGGAATTTTTAAATGACAAATTACAAGTAATTTTAATTGTAATTTTTTAATTAAAAATTACATGTAGTTATTATAATTATAATTATAATTATCATTACTTGAAATTAAATAATTATAATTACAATTACTTGTCATTTGTTATTAAAAATTTCCAATTACAATAACATGTAATGTGAAATTGAACTTGACTTTAGTCCCTGATTTAAATTACAATTAATTGTAATGTGTAATTGAGAATATGCAATTAGACATTACCTATAATTTTAATTGTAATTGAAATGTAATTGATTCTCCCCATGTCTGATACATATTCTGTTTAACCTTGACCACCCAAAACAAAACAAAAAAAAACTCTTAATTACTTTTTATTTAATTTTAAGTGTTTTTATGTTGCTACCACTAATCTAGTTCAGCTTTTCCAATAAAAAAAGAATAAAGTTTAAATAAGTATTTTTTTTTTGCAGTTATCAACAACTCGTTTCAAAACTTTTTGGTTGCTTGTGCTTCAGTTAAGTGCACATGGTTTCAATTAATAAATGTTTGTTGGTTTCACTATCTTATCAGCTTTATGCAAATTTTCTTGTTGTTGCGGTTTAGTTGTCAATAAAAAAAATCATTTTTTTTCTACACTTCTCTCGAAATGCCAGCGCAAATTAAGCTGCAATAAATATGCAAATTTGATTATTTCTTCAGCAATTACATTTTCAACACTTTAAAAATAGATCTTTGATATATGGGTTGGTAGACTTCATGATCATACCATGAACTTCTTGTGTTGGTGAATGATCTATGAAAGGTGGATGTTCTATAGATCGAAAAGTATTGAATTATAGACAAGAATGATTAAATTTTCAATGCTAAACAAAAACATTTTAAATATTAAATTTTTTTGGGGCATTAAAGGATTCGAAACTCATATTTGTGCTATGGATTTTGCATTTTCTGTCCTACATAAACGGCTCATAATGTGTGACACATAGACGACAGCAGGCTACCGACTACAACCTGTCAAAACTAAGATACACACGTTTATATACTGACGATTATTTTTTTTGACGAAATCATAGCTCCATGACTACACGACTATTATTATGTAATAAAATAAAATTAAATGAAATCAGAGCTGAAAAATATTTTATTTTATTCAGCTAAAGGGAATGTCACATAATAAATTATAAATTCATTTACAATCAAGAGGTTTTGATCAAATAAATTTATTTGTTTTGAATTGATAAAATCATTTTTGAAGAAGATTTTTTTATATTTTTATAAAAGTAAAATATGTATTTCTACAACAATGTTAGGCCCAGTATTATAACTTGCCTTTAGCTAAAGTTAGGATTTTGTTGGAGCGATAAATAGTTTTTCATTATAATGATGAGGATAATGCTCATTACTATAACTTCTCCTTATAGTACGTGATAGATAAAGTCCTTTTTAGCTTACTTTTAATAACGAAAAACTGTTTATTGCTCCAACAAAATCCTAGCTTTAGCTAAAATTATAATAATGGGCCTTAGAGTTTTATTGTAGCTGTCATCTTCAATATGTGTAATTAAGTAGCAGACTACACGACGACGATTGTAGCCAACGGCGTTTGTAGTGTTGTAGCTGTGTGGCCTCTGTTGTGTATGTGTTTATAGCTTGATACAAAAAAATTAAAAGCTTAAATATAAATTCTTTTAATACCTTAAACCATTGTCTTTTAAGAGTGTTAATCAGAATCACCGAACTAAAAGAGGGTATTATTGTGAAGGTGTCCAAGAAAGGTGATTTAACCGACACCACCACAAGGCGTATATCATATAGAATAACATCTGAGCTGAAGCTGAGCAGGCAGGGTTCCGACCACGAAAGTCTTGTGCTGACTATGTAAATAGCCTGAGAATAATTGTGGAGCAATCAGTAGAATGGGAGCAATCAATGAATGAGGTAATTGTATCTGATGTTTATTGATTTTGAGTATGCAAAGGCATACCTGGCAAACTCCTCAAATCATTATACAGTGGAGCAACTTGTCGAATATTCTACGAGAACCAATTATGCCGTAGTATTCCTGTAAACAAAGGCATCAGACAAGGCTCTGTCATGTTTCCGTTACTATTCTACATTGTGTTGGATATAGTCATGAAAAAAGTCCCTGTAGAGGAACGAGGAATTGTCTGGGAGCTGGGAAAACAAATATTCTGACCTAACACAATCCCAAACAATGTGCTATGAACTCGAGCACACCAAATACCCATCGAGCATGGAATGCGAAGCAAGCCTCATGAGAGGAACCCTCAGAGCAGTCGCAGAAGAGGACACATATATGGAAAAGACAGGTCAAAAAGGAGGCTGCAAAAATAAGAAAAAAATACAATAAAAAACATCACTATTACAGAACTAACTTGAAATCGTTTATTGAGGCTCTATGCTCCTTATAGGATTGAAGCGAATACACACACACATATATATATATGTATATATATATATACATATATATATATATATAATCCTAATGAAAAATCGCTTTTATCTTTACAAAATTGGATAAATTTTATTTGATAAAAATTTTGGGTGCTTTTTTGTCGTTTTTATATTTTTGGCCTATTTTGTTGAAGCAACTAATCCGTAAAAAGTCTACAAAATACTGCAGAGATCCGATGATCTTCTTTCTCTGAAATATCGTACTATGAATTTTGAAATGGTAGCTCTTAGCGAATTACAACCTTTACTGATTGGAGAATTTCTCGTCGATTTACCTAAGACGTTCAGTGGTTGTATGTGCGGGTATATATCCAGTGGGGCAGTATCCCTTAGTATAGAAAAAATTATTTTTAATTAAATTTGTTATCACTTGCACACATTAGCATAAGAACATTTTTCTGGCCCTTTAATAAAGAAGAAAGTTCTACAAAATGGAAAAAAATCTGGGGGAAGGGATTGCCAAAGTGGTTTTAGCCCTCGCCAGACAGGGTGATCTACTCTTTTGCTGGGACATAAATATAAGTTTTCTTTGAATTCATTTTTAAAATAAACCTGTTTTCAGGCCGGCATTCATGGTTTAAGACCACTAAATATTGTCCACTATTGGGTAGAGTTGAAATTTTATTTTCTTTATTTAGAAGTTGCCGGTGGTTTTTTTTTACTTGGGAAATAAGTTTGCAATATTTCCTTTGAATTTTTTTGTAATTGAAATGATTTAATATTTCTCAGGCTATTGAATTACACATCACAATGTACATAATTATGCTTTCCTAAAAATGTATCTTAAAAATTTCCTCTTAAATAAATATGTTCACATAAAAAAAATATAAAATATAAAGAAAAAAAATCAAAGTAAACTTCTTATCATAGCAATCTGGTCAAGTTCTTTTTCATGACATCCCAGACAAAACATCATCACTTGAATTGGCTCATTGTCAGCAACAACAGCTTCACAAAATCATGATCATGATCATTTTCATCATCATTCATTTTTAGCATAAAACAATGATGATTAGCTTCTTAAGTAGACTTTATGTCGCTTAAAGAATTTCAAACTTCATCTACATATGTGTACCTATATTCCCTTGCTCTTCGCCTTGTCTTACACTCATGCAAATATTGAAAGATTCATTTAAAATATTTTAGCGGCTTTTTGAAATACTTGACAATCGTCAGCGCTGACATAAAGCTAAACTAAGAGCATCCTCAATCAAATAACGAACATGAAAAGGATTCATTTTTGTTTTTCTTCTTTAACAAAACAATCAACTTGAAGAGATGTTATTTTTCTTTCTTTCTTCTTAGTTTTCAGAATTAAAAGATTTAAAAAATGATTAAAGCGAAAAAGCAGCCAACCAACAGATCATTCCCGCTTACCCTATTGGCCACCGCTTCTAAACTTTGTTTGCTTTATATTTTGTTAGGAAAAAAAGATCCTTTTGTTTTAAGCCTGATGAGCAGTTTGAAATTAAACAATATGCTGCTCATTTTTGTTGTTGTTGTTATGGATCAAATTGTATTTTACGGCTCGTTTGATTTTTGGATTTTTGAATTTTTGATTTTTTACAGTACGTTTACCGATTTATTATGTCGTTCTTTTTCTTACAGATTTTTGTTTATTTTTTGCATTAGTTTTAATACTTTGTATTTGTGTGTCTTTCCCGTTTAGTAAAATATTTAATATTCTTATTGTCCGTAATATAATCTAATAAGATAATATTTCATTTGTCGGTAAATTCTCTTTGAGCCATGAACAAGGTTTTTTGTTTTTTAAATTTTAGTCTGAATATGCTGATGGGAAATGTTTATCAGATGGATTAGTACATACAAATTTTGCAGGACATACAAAGTAAGTACTCGTATATGGATGTTTTAATATCAATTTTTTATGATAATAATTTTTTAAAATTTTTTTCTTTGTAAATGAAATTAACATTTTTTAAATTCTTCTAAAAATTGCTTGTTTACTACTCCCCAGAAAAACTAGAGCAGAACTTTTGTCCAGACAAATTCAAACTAAAATCGAAAGTACTCCACAATTTCAAGAAGCAGTAAAACTAAACTCGTAGGGTTCCGTACTTTGTTTAGTACAACTTTAAAAATTCAAGTTGTTAATTTTTTCATGTCTTATGAGTCACCCTTTAATTTTAAAATTAAAGTCATAATTGCACCTTTTAAATTTTAGCAATTTTTGTTATAGCGGTTATGGTAATACACTATCTATAAAAATATACATGCGCCTACCTATTGCGGTTCAAAAAATAAGGTAACATACAAATTTGTATTGTTTTATAGGGGTCATAGTAATACACCTCCTGTAAAAACTTCAAGAGTCTACCTGTTATCGTTCAAAACTTAGGCCATATACATATATGCAAATCACGTCACTATCGGAACACCCTTTAATTTTTAGGTTTAATATTGTATACTTGCTTATAACGCGAACATAGACTAAATTACTGTCTGCAAATTTAAAGCGGTTGCCTCCTATAGCTCAAAAAATAAGGACATAAAGGCAAATAGCACGTCACTTTAGGAACACCCTATAAGATTTAGTATTTATTGCTATAGTGGCTACAGTTGCACATCTTCTGTGAAAATTTCAGGAGTATACCTATTATGGTTCAAAACTTAGGCCTTATACATGCAAATCACACCACTATCGGAACACCCTTTAATTTTTAGGTTTATTTTTTTATACTTGTTTATAAAGTGAACTAAGTTTTAATTACTGTTTGTAAATTTTTAGTATATGCCTCCTACAGTGCAAGAAATAAACACATATTCGTGAACAGCACCTCTCTATCGGAACAACCTATAAGTTTTAATATTTGTCGCAATAGCGGCCACAGTTATACATCTTCTGTGAAAATTTCAAGAGTCTCCCTATTATGGTTCAAAACTTAGGCCTTATACATGCAAATCACACCACTATCGGAACACCCTTTAATTTTTAAGTTTTTTTTTTAGACTTGTCTATATAGCGTAGTAAGTTTTAATTACTGCTTGCATATTTTTAATGTATTCTTCCTACAGTTGAAGAAACTAGCACATATTCGTAAATAACATCTCTCTATCGGAACCTCTATAAGATTAAGTATTTGCTACTATAGCGGCCACAGCTATACACCTTCTGTGAAAATTTCAAGCATCTACCTATTATGGTTCAAAATTTAGCCCTTATACATGCAAATCACACCACAATCGGAACACCCTTTAAGTTTTAGTTTTAGTTTTTTTTTTTGTAGTTGTTTATATAGTGAACTAAGTTTTAATTACTATTTGTAAATTTCAAGTGTAACCCACCTACAGTTCACGAAATAGGCACATATTCGTGAATATCACCTCTCTATCGGAACACCCTTTAAGTTTTAGTAATTGTTGCTATAGCGGCAGCAGCTATACATCATCTGTGAAAATTTCAGAAGTCTACCTATTACGGTTCCAGAGATAAAAGGCACACGGATAGACATTGTAACGAAAACAATAGGGTTACGTTTTTACACTTTGTGTACGGAACCCTAACAAGTATTTCTAATTGCCATGAAATATTGCATGATTTTTGCTCGAGATTCCCCAGAAGGTACTCTGTTTTAATTCAATCAATTATTACTCTTCCAAGTATTTATTGACTAAAAAATATTTAATCTAGACATATAATAAAATAGTAATTCATTTCCGTTTGTCTGTCTGCTTTTCATTTGTGTTCGCATCACGTAAAAATTACTGGAGGGATTTTAACAAAATTTTATGAGGAGGTACCTTAGCATCCTGATTCCACTATCACATTCCGCAAAAATATCTTATTTCCAAGAGAAAGTGGAGAAAAAGCAGTTTAAAAACGGTTTAAAGGTACTGGAATTTTCGGTTTAAGACTAGAATATTTTAAACACGGCTGCGTATCTTTTATTTTTGAAAGTGGGATATTTCATATAAAATTCCGCAACAGATGGCGCCAATTAAATAAAATTTGTATTTGTATTTTTTATCTTTGTGGAATTACATTGTTATTAAAATATTTTAAACACCTCTTACAGAGCCTTACAATAATTTTTAAAATTTTAGAATTTTATATATAAAGTAAATACATAAGAGTCTTAAAATTTGGTGTGTAGTAATATTTTAAATAATAAAAATCGTTTTAAAATACATGTATTAAATATATTTGTGATATATTTAAAGACAAAAATACAGTGAAATGAATAACACTGTACAACAATTTCAAACTTTTTAAAAAATGACGGGCTTTCGAGATTTGATTCTAGTAGAGAAGATATAATAAAAAATATACGTGTGTCGGCATTTTGAAAGATCACGTCGGAATTTAATTTTAGAGGCGGTTAAAGTTTCCCAGCTCTGGCCTGCAGCTCTTGCAGCATATTGGTATATAAAACTATGTTTTCAGCAACTTAGTAGAAAATATTGGCAAATATTTTTGTGGAATATTCTAACCCTCTAACTCCGCCGCATAAAGCATATGGTTGCTTTCATCTAACAAATCTAACAAAAACATTCAGAAAAGGGCAAGGGCGGGGATAAATGGGGATAATGTTTTACAAAACTGTTGGCCATAAACCCAAAACTAATCACAAACACCAAAAACCAATCATTTTCATTTGGTAACTTTAACTATATTTTTAAGATTGTTTCAGAAGTCTATTTTTAGACTTATATATATATATATATTATAATTATAATTATAATTATAATTATAATTATAATTATAATTATAATTATAATTATAATTATAATTATAATTATAATTATAATTATAATTATAATTATAATTATAATTATAATTATAATTATAATTATTGGTTTCTACAAACCCGAACAAAGGGCCATCTTAATCTGTCCAGCGCGAACAGTTTCATTTCAGTCCCGGTAATTATAAATTTAGTTTATTTTTTCAAGTATCCTTCCAAAAACAATTTTATTCATTGAGCTTGCTACGCATAATTAAAAGTTTTAATAAGTTTTAAATTAAAGTTTAATTATTTTTTTAATTGATTCGATTACTTCATTGTTTAAAACAGAACCAACAAATTTCTAATTAAATAAATAATTTAACGAATTAATTATTTAATAAAATATTTTTTTCTGTGTTAGTTTCTAAGGTTTCAACAAAGGGTCACAACAAAGCTTTTCCATCTTAGTGAAGTGTGCTTGTTTGAGATAGCGTTTGGCCAGAATATTTTTTAATGTTTCCTTAAGCAACGTATGATAAATACTTGAGACTGTATATCGATAGCTAAGGTATTCGATACGAACCGCACTTTGGTTTTTATAAGGATTTGGTTTTTATAAGAAATTGTCTACTTTTTGTAGAGCTCCTATGGTTTTTTTATTTTTAATTTTTAATTTAATCGTGTGTATGTGCTAAAATTTGTTTGACACAAATCTGCGAAATTTTCGAGATCTTCTAGACGGTCATTAAGGCCCCATATTATACCTCTTCTGATAGTGGTTGCCTATAGCATAAATACATCGAGTACTATATTAAATAAAAGTGGGGAACAAAATTCTTAAAAAAAATTTCTTAAAAAAAATTTGTAAAAATTTTTTACGATAAATTTGTAAAAATTTTTTACGAAAAATTTGTAAAAATTTTTTACAAAAAATTTTCAAAAAAAATTTTCTAAAAAATATTTACAAAAAATATTCAAACAATTAAAAAAAAAATTAAAAAAATTTACGATGAATTTTCAAAGAAGCATAAGAGGGAAAACACAATATCTAGTATTGCAATGGTGAAGGGTATACAAGATTCGGTATGGCCGAATATAGCTTTGATACTTGTTATTATTAAAAATGTTTTTATTAATGGCAATGAAAAATTTTAACGTAAAAATAAAATTAAAGTTATAAATTCGGTTTTTTTAGTCTGTTGAGGTTAATGCTTTGAAATCATTGGTTAAAGCTAATGATTTGGTTCTTCTAAATAATTGCATTTAAAATTATTACTGAAAGTAATGGTAATGGAAAAACATTCAGTAGCATTATTTATAAACTATTGCTAAATGAATGGAGCAAATAAAGCAAATCTTTTAGATGGAAATTGGGTGACCCGGTAGGCTAGTTGGTACTGTGCTAGTCTATCAGTCTGGGGGTTGTGGGATCTATTCCTACAGACTCTGGGTGTTTCACTACATCGAGTGAAGGTGTTCGTTACCATTCTCTTAAATTTAAGCTAGAATATAATTTGTAATTGTATTATTGATAGAAATCTCAAGCGCAAATCATTTCAGATTTTATAACAATCTGAAGCGAAAAAATTTTGTTTATTAGCACAACGATTTTTCCCATCCAAAAGCACCATTTTTAAGGAACAAAGTGGTCTTACTGACCTGTTTAGGATGCCTAAACATGTTCAGATTGTATTGGTATATTTACAAAAGTTTTTCAGTTTTATCGTGGCTACAATTTGACCATATATATTGTTAGTGAAAACTTGGGAGTCCCTGTAAGTATGCTGATGAAAAAAGTACAAACTAAATTTTTTAAATTGCAGAAAAAAAATCCAGCAATAAATTATTTATTGAACGAATCCTTAGTTATATTATGGCCGAACAAAGTTGAGCGCTATTACCTAGTATAGATGAGATATTGAACAGAAACGTATGACAGCTTTTTAGTAGGGGCCACTGTTTTCCAGAATCTTTCGAGGCCCATAAAGAAAAATTGGTCACCAAATTCGCCAGTATAGGATTTTACTATCGTCTGGTAATAGAATTGAACCTGTACTATCAAGTCCGTGTATTTTTTTTCTCACTGTTGCACTGTGGTATTTATACAACAACTAGTCATAGTGTTGGGTGCGAAATAATTGAAGTTAGAAACTTTATTGTGAATTTCTAAAACTAAATATGAACTCTTCAAATTGATTTATTATTAAATGCAATTTTAAGCTCTTTTCATAAATCATAAACCCTTATTAACCGTTTAATTAACAAGCACCCCTTATAAAAATATAATAAAATTAAACAAAAAATCAAAAAAAAAAAAATTCCACATCAATATAAACATTAATAAACATAAATTTTGTTTGCATATAAGCCCCAATTTAAGTGACAACAAAGAAAGTCCTTCGAATAAAGAAATATTCTCACGCCTTTTTTTCAAATGTAGTTTTATTTATGCGGTGGGTACAACAACAAAACAAAACAAAAAAAAAATAATTAAAAAGACCAACAATAAAAAAAATAAATATTAACGGCTCAAATTTCAATTAAGACATCTGTTGTTGTTCTCTTATTTTACTGGCCGGCCGACCCGATGTGGCTGAAGTTGGCTGCTAAGTTGGTTTTGGCTGTTCAAGTTCACTGGGATGGGTTGTAACAAAATTTATGTTTTTAAACATAAAAAAACAATAAAAACAACAAAACGTTAACAACAATTTTTCTCAAATGACATCATTTATGACACAAAATATACAATAATACTAATAACAGCAACAGAACATTATACAGGGATAATACCAACATGTTAACAGCTTTACTGACATTCCAAATGACAAAACGACAACAACGATAATTTTAAGAGAAAATGAAGAAAAAAAAAGAAAAAAAAAATTAAGAAAGGATGTTGATGATAATGATGACGATGACGATGATATTGATGGTATGGCATGCATATCGTTTTCTTTCTGCCCTTCCTCTTGTAACGAGTATAGCTTTGCCATTACGCCACGCCATTTGGAGAACACATGCAGTCTGGTGATATATTGATACCTCACTAAAAACTCTTAATATACCGGTTGCCTGCGAATGTTTAAAGGAATAAAAACAACAACAAAAACAAAAAAAAAAAAAAAACAGAGAAAAATACCAACCTCTGTGTGGTTTCTTGGTTGACGATGTAGGAAAATATGGACCATAAAACATTGTTAATGATTTTATGCCATTAAGACGTTGTAATAATATTTGTTTCTTCTTCTTTTTTTTGACTTTTGCTCGGTGGTAATATTAACACTCCAAAAATAAATGGCTATTTGTGAAAGTGTGCGTGAAAAACTACAATACAATACAACACAACACAACACAATACAATAATACAAATTTTTTTTAATTACTTCTTCTGCTTGTAACTTGTATATATGCTTACAGTATTATAAAATACTGCAAAGTTTTAAAATCTGTTAATTTGCTATTACTCAATGCACAATGGGGTAGAATTTTAATATTTTGAAATCAAAACAAATATATTAATTATAAACTGTTAGTTTATAAACTGTTAGTTTATAAATGACATGAGTCTAAGTTGCCCTCCATTGTCGATTGTCCAACTCGTTCGGTTTAAGTCGTAAAATCATAAAATAAAAATACGATCAGTTTAATTAAACTTAAAAACTGCAAGGAGTTAATCAGGCACAAAAACGAATTTAAGAGAGAGAGAGATAGCCTTGTTTAGGAGTTCAATATCTAAAAGCTGCAGAAAACCTTTCACTTTTTCGTATAATGCTTTTAATATAATTATAAAACATTTTATAATTAATGTATAGGGAATATCAAATGTCCCTAATGGCTAACTTTTCGAACCCTTTCCGTCCTTAATTATTGTAGGCAACAAAATTGTAATTATGGCAAACTTATTTTTTTTTTAATCACGTGCTGCCACCGGCCTTTATTCTTGACTTTAGTGATATTAGACTGTCGACTGGTAGCTATCGGACTTCTTTCTCATCACGAAATCTCTAGTAATTGCTCGCATTTGTCTAAGACTAAGTTTCCCCATGGCAACCACATTTAACAAATTTGTGCCCATGATCCTATTATTCTAGGGGGAGTGTCGAAGTAGATCGCTTCCTTAATGGGTCCCTTTTTTAATAGTAGACCAAAGTCTTATGTTAGCCAGTGCTGGACATTCACACACATTGGGGGCTACCGTTTCAGCGTCTTCCAGGCATAGTCTGCAAGTATCACCTTCTTTGATTTACATCTTGGCCAGATGATACTTGACGTTTCCCTCGACCTGAACTGTTACTAACGCAGACCCCCGGGGGTACCAATTGTCACTGCAGTAATGGCAAATGCTTTGACGCGGTTCACTCGGGAAAAACAGGGGCACCAGACGCTAGGGTTCCTAGAGCCTAAATCTGGAAGAAAAGGTCTGTTGTTTTAATGCACGGGTCCTCTTCGAGGCCGGACCAGTGCCCAAAGGACTGGTACCACGGGAATCGGCGGCCCCACAGAGAGCCTATCCTCTCTGTGAACGGTTATTGGTGAGGTCCCCTTTGGGGGTACACGTGGTGGTTGTGGTTTAAGATCGATTTATGTAGATGTGGTGCACGGTCGATCAAGTGTGCTGTTGCACTCTCAACAGACGGAGTTTGGATAGTCTCCAAACCCCTAAGCAAGAGGTTATAATGTGGATCTAGGCTTGCCTTGGAAAGGCTTGCCATATTATATAAATTGCTACTCATTGTGACTGTATCACACACAAAAAGCGATTGGTGGCAATCATAAAGTGTTGTTATACTACACAATGGGGGCGCTAGTCTACGTCTTTATTTCACTCGGTGTTTGGAGCACCGTGGGATAAAGCCACCGTGGCAGGAGCCCACGTTAATCTTGAACACATCTGTCACTAACGCAGTTATCCATCTTATGGTAATTTTATTATATCTAAGCAATATACTGACCTTCCTGCCCTAGTGATATTTGAGCACAATTTAGGTCTCAAATGGCCTCCCTCACGCATTTCGCCTCTTCGCACGCATTATGTTATTACCCAGTGATATTTTGGATTCTGGTCCACAGAAATTTACAGCAAATCCCTTTTTGCTAGTTGGCCTACTGCTTCATTCCCAGGTGTGCCTGAGCCCTTTAACCCACATAAACGTTACCTTAGTTTGGTAACACATTTCAGCACTAGCTTAGAGTTCACTTGCCTCATACGTTTTATAACGTACTTGTTGTCAAGTGCAATGAGAACCTATATTCCAAGCACCCGACTTTCCAGCAGGTGATTCAATGCATGCAACAACGCAAGGAATTCCGCCTGGTAAACGGATACGTCCTACGCAGACTACAGGGCAGGTGCACCTCAGCTGAATGTATACCTGCTCCTGCTCTACCGTCCATAAGAAAACCATCAGTTAAAATGCTGATGTCGTTACCCATACACTCATTGTGTATAACGCCTTCCGCAATGAGTGGCCGACTTTTTTTCTTCTAATCGTGAGTTCCATTGGCATTTGAGCATCCCTAACCTCCTTACTAACTAGGTCTAATGCCTGATTTTCGGCCCAATGCTATGCCATTAAAAAAATTTCAAATTTCTTTATTTTTCTATGCAACGAAATCGCTAACAAATTTATCTCACTCATTACCATCTTAAAGACCAAATCAAGTCCCCTTTTTAAAATAAAAACCATAATATTTTTCAAATACGTCGCAAAATAAATGTCTTAAGGTCAAAAGGACGTGCCACATGCGACACTAAATTGTGGCTTAAATATACTTATCAACAACACCACTTTGTATGACTGAAACTAAAGAGATGAAACAACAAGCCAAATTAAAATTTTAAACAAATTTTTGTTTAATTAACACACTGCCTCACTCACACACCCATACACACACACAATTACCACAAGTATTAAATTCATTTTTGTTGTTGTTCTGCTTTTTTTGTTTCATTTTAAAATTTAGTTAATCAGGCTCATTTGGTGGTCAATTTCACAAAAAAATAAATAAAAATGTTTAAACTTAATTTGGTTTTAGTGAAGTGCCTGTGTTTGTGTATAAAATAAACGAAAACTACTAAAAGGTACAAATTTATATATCTTTTGACCACTGGTTCTTCATATGATATTTGTATGGGTTTGTATGTGTGTGTGTGTGTGTGTGTGCATATATGTTTGGACCTCAACTATTTGTGGCTTTTAAATTTAATTCGCTCCATTAACCGTAATTTAGTTATTTCTTCTGTTGCTGATTTTATAACAGAGACAAAAAATAAAAAAAAAAAAAATAAATAAAATAAAAAATTTTAGAATATATTTAGTACGTGTGTTGTTGTTGCTTGTTTCTGTGTAAAGCCGCCTTTTAAGACAACAAATACAACAATATATTTACTTTAAAACATGGACTTAATATTAAAGATACTAAAAAACAAACAGAAAACAACTATGTACTAATAAAATTGTTTTAAATGCACTATGGGACAAAATACAATACTCTAATATTGATGGGAAGTTAGTTTAACACAAAGATTTCTTTCAGAAAATATTGTTTGTTGTACACTAAATTTTAGGAATAACAAGTAAGAGCGCTATTTTCGGTCATGCCGAATCTTATGTACCCTTCACCATAGTAATATTAAATATTTCCTTACTCTGTTATGTTTCCCAATTTCACAATAATATACATTGGGTTATTACTTTTATGATTTTCAACTTAATTATTACAAATAGATATAATATAAAGATATAGAAATATTTTTTGTAAAAATTTTATCGAGAATTTTTGGCAAACATTTTTGAAAAACTTTTTTTTCAAATTTAGTCGAAAAATTTTTGCAAACATTTTCTTAAATTTTTTTTTTTATAAGTGTTATCGATTTTTTTTTGTAAATATTTTATAGAATGTTTTTGTGAAAATTGTATCAAATTTTTTTGTGAAAATTTTATCAACATTTTTTTGGAAAATTCTTATCGAAAATTTTTATGCAAAAATTTTATTGACATTTTTTTTGTGAAAATGTTATCAACATTTTTTTCACAATACATTCGGTTTTAACTTTTATGATTTTCAAATTCATTATTACAAATGCATATAATATAAAGATATAGAAATTTTTTTTTGGAAAAATTTTATCCAGCATTTTTTGTAAAATTTTTTTTCAAACATTTTTTATATATGTGACCCGGTCTATGAAAGGGTGGCTTATGTCTCAAACAAATTTTTTCCACCTTTTTTTTGGTTTCGATAGTTTTTGAGACGCTCTTTCACGTGGTGAAAACTAAAAAGTCCTAACTTGCTTAGAAGTGTACTAAGTCAAAGTCGATTTGGGGATTTTTTTGGGGATAAAATCCCCAAAAACCTGACAACGCTGGGTCAGAAACTGGTTTGTGCTTTGCATTGAAAAAAACATCGCTCTTTATATACACACACGAACTTATCTCATTTATGCTCTTTTGCATTTTTTGGTTGCCTTTTGGGCATGACTGTTCATAATGCAAAAGAAAAACTACTAAGAAACTGACGAAATGCATTGTTTATCTTTAACAGCTCATTTTTCGAAAATTTGTTTTTGAGTCATAAGCCACCTTTTCATAGACCGGGTCACATATATTTTATCGAAATTCTTTTTGTTAAAATTTTATCGAAATTTTTTTGTTAAAATTTTATCGAAAATATTTTGTAAAAATTTTTAAAATTTTTTTTTGTTTAAATTTTATTGACATTTTTTGTAAAAATGTTATTAAAAATTTTTTTGTAAAAATTTTATCGAAATTTTTTTTGTAAATATTTTATCGAAATTTTTTTTGTAAATATTTTATCGAAATTTTTTGTTAAAATGTTATTAAGAATTTTTGGTAACAATTTTATAGATGTCCCTATTTACTGCTCCTGATCACCAGTGAGCAACTCGTGGGCCCATCGGCTATTTCTATGTGCATTGCTTTCTATAAAAGCCTTTATTCCCAATCAAAGCAGGGTGTCCATTCGAGACGTTTTTCTGGTATGCGACAACAGTACTTTTCTCACATTTTTGTAATTTGCTATTAGCGCTTCTTCCGAAAACCATTTCATATTTGGCTTTAAATAAACAAGAGTTGCCTCTCTTCAATGGCTGTCAAAAAGCAACTGCTAGATGTAGGTTGCCCAAAATTCGATAACATTCGACTAAGTCGACAAGTTACCTTCCTTGTTAAAACGTACATAACATTTCAAGTCCTTTTTGTTCTCCAGAACTACGATTATTGTGGCTAAAGTTGTATGGAAGTCTTTTCGTCCACTGTTCTTATGCTACCAAATTTTGGCTAGATATACTAGGGATCCACATGGGGATTTTGATCAAACAAGAAAAACAAAATAATATAAGTTGTGCAAAAATTGCTTTTATAATAAGAAAAATCTTTTTTTGGCATTTACCTATTTTTGAAGCAAACATTTTGTTTTATCTAACAGGACAATTTTATCCCATAGTGTAATAATGATTTGGTAAAATGATCATTTTACTCATTTATTTTATTTTTTTTTGCAGTGTTTACATTATATTTTTTTCCTTTTCAGCCTCTGTCCCCCTTCCCATGGTTCTTGTCCTGCTCATATGTATGCCCATCACAAGGAGGAGGAGGTAGTATGATTGTTTGTATTCATGTGATTTTGTGTATGTTGCTGTTGTTGTGTATTTGAACCTTTCAATATAATCTCTTTGTTGGTTATTATTTATGGCCTATTAGCAAATTTTGTCCGTCTGTCCACTATCCATTCCAAAGGTTTTTATTCGTTTCTTTAGTAGTTTTTTTTAGTGCTCTGCAATTTCTGTCTGTCCTTTAAGGACCGCACAAGTTAAATAAAAATTGGTTGCTGCGGACTTGGCTAAAAAAGAAGAAAAAAAAAAAGTTTGGTTGTTATGGTTTGAATATTTGTGTTTAATGTTGTAGTTGCATGTTTTTTCTGTTGTTTTTATAAGTTAATAACTTGTATTTGGCTTTAAGGTTGCCGTCTTGTTTCTGTTCAATTTTTTTTGCCAAATTTTTTTTCTTCTTTTTTTTTTATTTGGTTCATGAGGATGTTGATGAGTTAATAAGAATCGGGTTACATTCCAACAGCAGCAACAGCCGTACTTTGCTTAATGTTTTGTTGTTAGTTTCTCGTTGTTGTTATGTTTTTCGACCCAACAAGATGTCTTTATAATATTAACATAATATTTCGTTCTTCGTTGTTGGCATATATACAGATATTTTTTACGTTTTAATGTGAAGAAAGATTTTTTAATGATTTTATTAGTGCCTTTTTGTTTGCTTTTTTCAAATTGGTTGGTTTAAATGAATTGTTAAAAGCTTCTTTAAGCTTCTATAGAACTTCGTGTCGCATAAATAGTGATAGCAGTATTGTCTACGTCACACTGTGCCGTGACTTCATATAACGCGTGGCCATAAATAGAAAAAGTTATTGTAAAGATTTGAAATTTGGCACATATATTTAGATTGGCAAAACGTAACAAAATTAAAAATTTAAAAAAATTCGGAGCAAGGATTCGTGTCCTTCCCGTATATCCTGGAATTTATACGTGTCATAAAAGTTAGAAAAAATGCTACGATTCGCTTAAACTATACATATCTTCACTATGCAGTAATACAGTTTCAAAATATATATCTTCTATATTATCATCGTCCACATTTTCTTGATATTTATTTTTCCAAATCTATTTTTTGTTACTTAAAAATTGTGAAAAAATTATCAAAATAATTCGACTTTAAAGCCGTGTAACTTTTTATAGGTGTAACGCACATGAAAATCCAAACCACCTCTGGAATCGTGGGAATCTCAGCTCCTCATCCCATATGTGTTTTATTGATAAATTTTAAAGTTTTTTTTTTTATTTTTTTCCACTAGAAAGTTTACTGTGCGACTTTAAAAAAATAACAATTATTTAAATTGGCGCACTTAAGCGCAGCTAAATTTTTATTTTTATAAATTAACATACTTTTTGTTATAAAATGAAAGAAAAAATATCTCGGAAATATTTGGAAAATTTTTTTTCTTCACTATTATATGTTTGCTTATCACAACAAGTTATGTTTTGTTTTATTAATATCATTCTTATAATGATGCACTGTTATCGACATATGTAATTAAAAATACCATTTATATTCTTAAAACATAATACAACAACTAATCTAGTACAAATTTGGTTTATTTGCCAACTAAATTCAATTATTTAACCCTACGAAGTACATGCTCATTTTTATTCCTTTTTTATACAAAATTGCAGTTATTTCAAATCACAATTTTGAAAAAAAAATATTATTTTAATCTAATTTTTTTACGCTTATTAGTAAAAGTGTCTTTTATTAAATACCATTGGCCATTTTTTTAATTTCCATAATTAGATTTTTCTATATATGGCCAGGCTCACAACACTGTGCGTCATATGAACTTTTGGTTGTTATATCAAATGGGTGCTTTACCTGGGCTTATAACTCAATAAAATGTGAAAAAGAAAACAAAGTAGAAACGAAGAAATCTGGGTGCCCCGCTAGGCTAGTAGGTGCTGCGTTAGTCTATCAGCCGTGGGGTCGCGGGTTCGATTCCCACAAAAGGCTCTAGGTGTTTAACAGCTGCGAGTAAAGGTCTTCGTTATTATGCTCGATAATTAAGTTAGAATATAATTTGTAATTGTATTGTAACATTTAATTAAATAAAGAAAAAATCAAAAAGTATCTTTTTCTTTCTAAAATAAGGCATGAATTTTACGTAGTTATTTCCTACCCTACGGTACAGGTAACTAGCAAATTACTTGGCACATAACGATTTGTTAATTGATATAGACCAGTTTGAGTTCTAACAGTATTTGTGAAGGGCTCTTGTCACTTTAACATGGCGATAACTTAGGGCGGGGTCATTTGACACTATTACGATAATCTGTGATAGTTTTTAGACCTGATTTGAGATCAGTGCTAGTAACTATAATACTACTCTAAATCTAAATACCCCCGGGGGTTCCAAATGTCACTGCAGGAATATGGCAAATGCTTTGACGCGGTCCACTCGGGGAAAATAGGGCACCAAACGCTAAGGTTCCTACAGCCTAAATCTGAAGAAAAGGTCTGTGAGTAAAATCACGGGTTCTCTTCGAGGCCCGACCAGTGTCCAAAGGACTGGTACCACGGGAATCGGTGGCCCCACAGAGAGCCTATCCTCTCTGTGACCGGTTATTGGTGAGGTCCCCTTCGGGGGTACACGTGGTGGTTGTGGTTTAAGATCGATTTATATAGGTATAGTGCACGGTCTATCAAGTGTGCTGTTGCACTCTCAACAGACGGAGTTTGGATATTCTCCAAAGGCTTGCCTTGGCTAAGGCTTGCCATATTATATAAATTGCTACTTATTGTGACTGTATCACATACAAATTGCGATTGGTGCCAGTCGTAAAGTGTTGCTATACTACACTTAAGTTTCAGTCTACGCTTAAGTTTCGCTCGGTGGTAAGACTACCGTGAGATTAGGCCAACTAGGCAGGTAACGTTAATCTTGTTCCACAAATATAAATATATTGTCTCTTTTTAACATTTTTAAATAAAACACATAATGTTATTTCTTGTCAGCCGTCACGACTCATAACTTCTTGTATCACTTCTAATTTATATCACCAGAAAAAAAAAAAACAAAAACGCTTATATTAGGCCTATGCACTATGACATACTTACCGCTTTCTCCCACATGTTACTAGGTTTTTTTTTAAATCTAAAATACTATAATACTAAAGTTGTTCCTTTAGAATATAGCGCTTCCAAGTGGAAATTAGTTATAAACTAATAATGCGTCTTTTAAGCCAAGCCCGTTTGTAAATGACGGATTTGCGTCTCCCTATTAAAAACCTGCATACATGTAAGCTTTATTTGTTAATAGGTAGATGGCCTTTAAATTCTACTATGACTCTAAGGGTTTATTTTGAATGACAATTTTTGCTGTCTGCGTTAGAACAAAAGAAAAAGGGAAATACACCTGCTGAATAAAGTAGCTGACACGATATACAAAAATACGCTGACAGTTTTCGCAACAGCCAGTGCCTTGCGCTACCTCATTGGTAGTGTGCTAATCTATCAATCTGAGGGATGTGGATTCGAGTTCCGCCTAAGACTCTGAGTGTTTTCTGCAGACAAGCCAGGAGCTTCGCTGATAGTATTGTCTTTAATATATAATAAAAGAAACACTCTTCTACTATAGGTTTCAAACTTATAGTGCCTGGTAACCATAACCGCAGTTGTATTTTTCAGCTTACATTCTATTCCAGTCGAGGTTCCATATTCATATTATCGAAAGAGGGAGTACACTATCCTAAAATGTCAAATGCAGGAATTGCATTGTTTTACGGGTAATATGATATGGTGGCGCCATCTAGTCCATTTCAATTTCAACAAATTTAACAAAAAAAAAAAAAAAAAAATAAAAACCAATAACCTGTCAGACAGAGGAAAAAAGATGTAGTACCATGATAGCTCCAGTTTAAACTCCACACCAAACAGGGACCAATGTGAAGACATTTACTAGGCAGTACCACTATAGACTGACTGATAGTCTATCAGTGTGGGGATTACAAGTTCGATTCCTGCCTCTGAGTGTTTTCTGCGGCATTTTCGAAGATAAACATAATTAAAATATCGGGTATTTAAATTTTAAGGGCCGATGTTGAATGGGAACCACACTTAAACGTCAAGTTTTTTCTTCATTTAATTTGACATTTCTCAATTTCAGACTAACTCAATTTAAACCATGGAAAGATACACAATAGAACAATGGTGAGAATGGTGGAAAGAAATGGCAACGTTGGATGATAAATTTTCGAAGAAAGTCATCTTAAGTGATAAGGCACATTTTTACCTCAGTGGATTCGTCAATAAGCAGAATTGTATTTGGGCGAATGATAATCCAAGAGTGATTGTCGAAAATCCAATGCACCCGCAAAGAGTGACTGTTTGGTGCGGTTTATGGGCTGGCGGCATCATCGTGCTGTATTTTTTCAAAATGAGGCCGGTCAGGCAGTTACTGTGAATGCTGTTCGCTATCGTGAGATGATAACGAACTTTTTATGGCCCGAATTGGAAGATATGGATGTGGACGATATATGGTTTTAAAAGGATTGTTTTACGAAAATTATAGACTCTAAATATTTGGCAATAAATAGAGAATTATGTTGTTTTTATTATATCATTATTATATTATTATTGCATTAAAAAAAAAAAGAAAATTTGTTGATGATTAGAGAGAAATTTTTTATTTTATTTTCAAAAATACATTTTAACATTAATTATGTGTCAATAAGGAATAAGTGCTTAAGTCGACTTAAGTGAAATTTTAGTTACTGACACCTTTGTAATCCCCATAATCCAAGGTAACCATGTGCAAAGTTTCAATTATTTTGCACCATTTTTCACGAAGTTATAGCGAAATGTCTTTCTGTTTATCTTTATTCAATGTCTAATCGCATTTGAAAAAAGGCTTAAGAAACTACAAGTTATTTACCCAATTCATAAAAACTTCTTTCTCAACTATAAATTGTTCAATCTCTTTTGTGCGTTGATCAATAGAATTCTTTTTTGCATCGAATAGTGATCGCTCGTGTAAAACTTGTTTTGTTTGATCATTAAATTCAAATAGTTTAATGTTTGAAAATGTTACAAAACAACTCACTACATGTTCAATTGTCATTGAAACCCAAAACAAAATACTTCAAACATTTTTAGAAAAAATTCCTATTTTTTCCAAATCCCTTTGAAATTTTTTATTGTAAAACCAATGAACGAACATAAACATGTTGTGTTGGATTAAAATAAAAAGGAAAAACGAAACACAAGTGAAGTCAGTGTTGAAGAAGGAAAATGCAATTTTCAAAATGACAAGATGAGCAAACAAAAATAATGTCTATAAAAATAGGAATGTAGTATGCAACATTTGATTGTATGTATTGTTGTTTTGGAGTTTGTTTTTTTTGTTTGTGTGTTTATACTGGCAAGCAACAACATTACTTAACAACATTTTCTGTTTGTTGCCATAAACATTTTTGTCGAATTTCAAGTAGAAAACAAACAAAAAACAAAAAAAAGAAACAGAAAAAGCAATCATACAACCAACATGTTGTTGCTGAAAAAATTTTCAATTAATTTTATTTTTTTTTATTTCTAGCTTCATTTGCCATCATAGTAGTACGATTTAAAAACAACTAAAACGTGCAATTGGCGTCCGATTGTCTCAAAAGTTATATTCATTATAAAACAACAACATTCAACATACTCCTGCTAAGTTGTAACATACATACCTACATACGAGTACAACATACATGATTATAAATAAATTTTATGCTTACAAGTCTATGTGGTAAGAGGTATTTTGAATAAAAAGATGAGAAAAAAATACATCTGCAAAATTGTAATAATATCGAGAAAAGTCTACAATTGCAAAAGAATGTTGATGTGAAGAATATCATTGGCATCATTAAAATTTTTATTTACGGAGATGATAACATTATTTGGTACTTTACTTTTAAGTTGATCATCTAAAAGGTACCAATGAGAACGGCTCTATAACACTGGTCAACAGACTTCTGTGTTCTATCAATTTGTTTCTTTTATTGGGTATTTCTATGCCCCTGACTATGGAAAAAATTCTGCAAGATTGCTAACAGCTTTATTTTTGAAATGTAAAATTTTACTATTTGGTGAAAAATATCACAGTGCAACACGGAAAAAAATAACCATATACGGACACCACTACGTGATAAAAGACCAAAAAAAAAAAAGAACCCTGTCTCCCAGTTTTGCCCAAAGTCCTCCAGGTTTTTTTATGGGCCCTCAAAGATGTGGGGCCTCGGTGTCATTTTTGCAAAAAAAATATCATTTACTCAAGCTCATATTTTGCAAACCGTTTGGAATTTTGATATACTCTCTGAGGGAAAGTTGTAGCTCTTGTCATGAAGAACAAAAATGAACCTAAGATCTCAATAAACAACTTTCTAGAACATATGAACTTACTAGGAATTATTCTTAACACCTTTTAGGTAGCGCTTAGGTAGCCGCAAATGTGAAAAATTAACCGAAAATTTTTTAGCTACCTAAGCGCTACCTAAACGGTGTTAAGAATCATAGGAAGTTCATATGTTCTAGAAAGTTGTTTACTGAGATCTTAGGTTCATTTTTGTAGTTGATTGTTTCCTTGAATTTTGAACGGTTTGCTACCTATGGACCTTAACAGGGGAAAAAAGTAAAAAAAATGAATTTTTTTTTAAGTTTTTTTGCGATTTTGACCTTGAAGGTTAAGTTTTTTTGATTTTATATGTTCACAATTTTTATTCTTTATGAGAAGAGCTACAACTTTGCCGCAGAGAGTATATCAAAATTCCAAACGGTTTGCAAAATATGAGCTTGAGTAAATGATCATTTTTTTGCAAAAATGACATCGAGGCCCCATATCTTTGAGGGCCCATAAAAAAAACCTGAAGGACTTTGGGCAAAACTGGGAGACAGGGGTCTTTTTTTTTTGGTCTTTTATGACGTAGTGGTGTCCGTATATGGTTATTTTGCCATGACTTAAAAAATTACACAGTGTGTATTCAAGAAAATTAATACACATGTTAACAAAATTTCTTATCGATCACTGTGAAACGATCTTGTACCAGATATTCTTCAATGAACGACTTGTGGTAGATCTCGTTGCATTTACTAGCAGTAGTCTGCCATCATATGTGAAATATAGTGCAAAGACTGCATCGGGCACTTATTGCGAAAGGCCTTAAACATTGCGAGTGTATGGAGAACGACATTAGCAATTTTACTGATGGTTCTCTTATGGACATTAGAGCAGGCTCAGCTGAGCTGAACCTGTCCTGTAGTCTGCGTTTGGGGAATACGTCTCCTGTTACGAGGCGGAATTGTTTTTGCATGCGTTGGATCACCTGCTGGAAAGTCGGGAGCATGGAAGAAAGGTTCTCATTGCACTTCACAACCAATCGGTTATAAAACGCGTGAGGCAAGTGAACGTATACTCCAAACTAGTGCTGAAATGTATTTTAAAACTTAACAGATGTGCCTCGTTTAATGAGTTAACACTGATGTGGATTAAAGGATACATAGGTACAGTTGGGAAAAAAGCAGCAGATCAACTAGCAAAAAGGGTATCTGCTATGAATTTCTGTGGACGAGAACCCTGAGTATCACTGGGTAATGGCCTAATACGAGCGAAGTTCCTCCAATGGCTGATTTTACTAAACCTAAAAAGGTTAAGGGAGGCTACTACAAGTACACAGGCTCGAATGGAGCCCCTTGGCGAAAAAGCCAACAAAGTGCTTAAATATAATAAAAGAACCTTAAGCTGGATAACTGCGTTAGTTACAGGTCATGGAAACTTCAAGTATCATCTAGCCAAGATGAAAATCGAAGAAGATGATACTTGCAGAATATTCCTAGAAGACGCTAGATACGGTAGCGTATATTGTGTGTTAATGCTCAGAACTGGCTAGCATAAGACTTAGGACCACGGGCAGAAGCTTGTTAAATTTGGATGTCATGAGGCAACTAAGCCCGGGAAAGCAGTTAATAGAGCAGTTATTAGAGACTCCGTGATGAGGAAGAAGGCACACAGTTACAGTAGCACCTGACTCAATGAAAGTAAAGCTCTGTACAGACGATCTTACAATATTGTCAGACCTAACATTGTGCTGACAAACGATTGTCAATTATCTGGCATTATTATTGTTAGTTTGAAGTCTAACAATGCATTTTCCGACAATATTGCCAAACAACAATTGTAAGTTCACACGATTCTTAGACGTTTTCTGTATGTTTTTCTGATAAAATTGTAAGATCTGACAACCGTATCACAGAGGAGTATTTCACCCAAAAAGCTGACTAAAAAGGCAAAACCTAATTTTAAGAAATCTAAAGAACTAAGTACGCAGATCGACAGACAACAATATTTTACATTATATTGTAAATTTTGAAGACTTTTAGTTGCAATTTGTAGCACTGAGACCCTGCTAAAGTCAGGAAAGTGAAGAAAATTATATGAGATTTAAATGTTTTTTTCGGTTTTTGGATGTTTTCGCTGAATGGTTTGATCAAAAGTTATTTAAAAAAGAAAAAAATTTAAAATATGTTGAATATTCATGTTGAAACAATTCGTTCAAATGCTAAAAAAACAAATTATACACTTTTTTTTGCAAAAAAAGGAAGAGAGGAGATTTTTAAAAGTGAGGTTAGCATGTCCACGAATTATGTTTGTTAGCACAATAAAATTTGGAATCTCTAATTTTAGAAACAAAAAAAAAAAAAAGCAGTGCGCACACTTAAAAGATATTTTTATATACCTGCTCTACAAAACATTATTTGGTAAAAAAATAAATATACGTACATTAGGGAAACAACTTTTTTACAATTTTTGAAAATATCAAAATGGCCCTATCCATACCATGTAGTGCATAAAGAAACAATAAGAACTGCATCTTTAGATTTTCGATATCGTTAAAAAAGGTTCCGCGTTAAATGATAAATAAAAGAAAAGCAGGCGTTGTAACTTTTGATATCCAAAAATTGTACAATACTCCAATTTGTAAGTTTGTTGGGCATTCATTTTATAACAATCGAATTTAATCGTTTGTTTTCGTTCAACTTTTTAAAATGTCTTTTAAACATAGCGAAATTGTAGTTCGGAAAAACGCGGATAAGTGGACCCAAAATTTAAAAAATTCAGAAAATAAATGCAAAAATATTCCAAGTATCAATATTTCGTTATGTGAACTGAACCAAATACCTAAAAAGAAAACAGTCATTGGAAGATTTAATGCGTTATATGAAAAAGAAAAATCAAAAACAGAGAGGTATAAAATTATATCACAAGAATTATTCGATTTATGGACTAAACTAAATATTCCGAAATTGGCTACCAAATCTATAAGAAGGAAAGTGGAATATTTGATTCGTGTATACCAGAAAGGTATCAGAACTTCAAAAACTGCTGAAAAGTTTGATAACAATTTTAATATTTCGTTCGAAAACATTGAACCAAAATCTGAAATAAGTGTCCAAGATTCAGACTCCGACTCTGTCTCAATGCTCAATTATGGAGACACCGACTTTGTCTCAATGATCGATGATTCATTTGAAGATGACAATGATTATATGGCACCTTTAAGACTTGGAACAACAAAGCGATTAATAAATCCAGCACTAACGTTAGTAATACTGCCAAAGTAAGTACTAGGAAAGCAGCAAAAATATGCAAGGAACTGGCAGAATCAGGGGTCGAAATTGCAACTCCTTCACAGCAAGCAATTTATAAAGCTGTTTACAAATCTGCAGAGAAAAAGGAAGAAATAATGAAACAGTCTTTACAACATGAGAATTGGTGTGTCCAGTTTGATGGTAAAAAAATTGGACGACAAGAAGTACAGGTAGTTGTTGTAAAAAATGAATCTCAAGAAATAAAAGTAGCTGCATTAGTTCTGGAAAACGGGAAAGCGATAACTATTTTCAATGGCATCAAAGAAACTTTGGAAAAATTTAATTTGATGAAGTCAATAAAAATGATAATCTGCTACACAACCAGTGTTAACACAGGAAAAACCAAAGGTGTTGTAACACTACTGCAGAACCATTTTAAATCAATTTCTCTACCACCACCGCAGTACATTGGATGTCAGCACCATGTGTTGGATTTAATACTATGATATGTAATGAATGCATGATTGGACGGAAAAACCACGTCACCAGATATTGCATATGAATTCGTTTTGAGAGTTGTTAAGCAATTACAATACATTAAAACACGAATATCAGCAAAACGAGAAATGGCTATGTGTTGGAAATTTAAAGTGGCGTGATGATATGCAATATTTAATGAACTAGGACAGGCTTTTAAATACTATATGGAGCACAATAAATTTCCATTTATAAACTTTAAGACTATTCCACCGATTAGTAATGCTGGATGGAATTCTAGAGCAATTCTTGCAATTCTAGCTTACATACTAATTCAAAAATATCGTAGCAAATTATATGCAATATGCGAATTTATATGTGGCCCTTGGTACAACATTTGGTTTTCAGACCATTGTTACAATAAAAATGACTTCGAAGCTTTAAACAAATCATTATCGGGCTTTACTAATGCTCAGAAATGCTTTCTAAGACATTGGGTGAAAGATGAATCAAGAATTCCAAAAACACAACGCAGCAACATTTGTGCGGAACGCGTCATCAAAGTCGTACAATATATTTTCCCCCAATACAAATCAACTCGAACTCTTAATCTTAAGTTCATTTCACTTAACAGAGATAGTTTTTAAATAAGAAATGTAAATAGTTAAATAATCATAAAATAAAAAATTTTTAAAAAATAAAAAATAAAATCTTAAAGGGCTTTCAGAAATCGACTTCGACGCGGAAAGTTTTTGTTTCGAAATGATCTGAGGAAACATTTTTCAGTTTCAGCACAACATCGGCTACAGCGTGGTGATAGGGCCATATTTTGGTTGTACCCCTAATGTACATACCTAATAGAATAATTATTAAAAACATTAATGACAAAAATAAGTTTACAAAAAATAAATTCAGGTACATAAAAAATACATGGGCACCCAGGTTTCAGGCTACCATCCAATTAAGGCATAAAAGCATGCGCTTGAAAATACTTATAAAGGGTTATTGCACACAATTTTTATCAAAATCGTTTTGTAACTTCGAAAGTCAACATGGAACAAGTTTACACAAGATTACAGCTATTCCAAATAGTGAAAAAATCTAATGCTGGAACCATTGACGAGAAATCGGATTTTTTGGTCAGAAAATTGAGCGAAATTTCAAAATGTCAAGGGGATGGAGACATATTAGCACTGAAGCAGTGTTTGAAAAATTTCAAAAATTGTTTCAAAAGATATTGGCTTTCGGCACAACGAAAAGAGGACCGCTTTTTAAGCATTAACGCTAAATGAAAATCCTTAAAAGAAAATCCTTACGTACTAGAGAAAAACGAAAAACATATAGTCCACATACTTTTATTTCTAGGGTAGAGACATTTTTTTTGTTGCGCAGTGTTCTTTTGTTGCGCAGTGTAATATTTTCAAAATCTGCCACTAGACTTTTTATATCATACTACACCTAAAACTATCAAAAAACTAAAACTTTTAATTCAAAAAACACGTTTAATAATTTTGGCCAGCTTTTCAGGCCAAATACTCCTCTGTGCGTCTGTACACAGCTTAAGGTAGCCGTAAACTATAATTCGGTTGCCTATAATCAAATAATAAAAAATAAATAATAAATAATGCGGTGTCGACTAACTAAAGGCACGTATATAACATTTTTGTTTACCATCTCTCAGTGCTTTTGTAGGATTTCCAGGGTTAATTCCGTTTATTTTCATAAGGCTGAAATAGCAGTCGTCATGATGTAGGGGGAATAACGAAGCAGACCACTACTAAATGGGTCCCTTTTCGATAGTCGTCATGATAGTTTCGAGGATCTTGCCCAGTCATAGGCGTCACGAGTCAGTTTGAGATAAAAAACAAACAAAAAAGAAATCAGAGGAAACAAACAATTTTTTTTTGTTGATCAGTGTTATTAAACATCCAGCATATTTCTTTTATCAGATTGCCTTCCTGATAGAAATATCGTGAACCTACTGTCCGATGCAGTAACAATTTAGTTTCTAGTAACCATATTCTCTGGATTAAGAATTTACTGGTGGATATTAAGTTTGGTGAACAAATTTGGTTTCGTTTTAAGCTCTTCATTTTCTTCAATTATGGTGCAAATATTTTTCAAAAAATTAACTTCTATGTACTTGTACTTATTTCACATGTATGTACTTGATTTATTTATTTGGTTTCATTATTTGGGTTTTGCCAATATAATCTTTTCTTGTGAATATTAAAAATATCCATGGTCCAGGTACTATTTACAACTGCAACATCCAGAGACGATCATTCATTTATCTCTGATCTTTTTCTGCATCTTTTAATCTTTACATTTACATCATTATCGTTCTCATGATCAACTTTTAACTGAAAGAAAAATAAAATGTAACTTTATTTTTAAGATTTTGTATTTTTTAATTTCATTTTACCTCCTTCCCCTTGAACACATTCAGGTTATGGTTTTATTACATTCTAGATATTGTATTTGGCTTTATATTGTCTTTATTTACTTTAAAGCTAGTTTAAGGCAATGCAATCGTTATTTCTTAAAGGCAAGCTAAAACAACAATCAAAATCCCAGCCAGCTAGCCAGCTAGCCAGCTAGCCAGCTAGCCAGCCAGCCATCTAGTCAGCCAACGATCCTTAGACTGTGCTGCTGCAGCTGCTGCTGCTGCCAGACATTGAACATTAAAAACAACAAATAAAAACTAAAAACCACATCTGTCATATGTTGGTTGAATGAAACATATGCATGACTGTGTTCGGCTGTTGGATGGCAATAAGTCTGTTGTTACAGTCATTATGGAAGCAGACGGCAATTGTACCACAGCCAGTATGTTGTAACCAACAACATAAGTACAAGTACACGGATCATACGAGACTTGTAGTCGCTGTGAAGCGTTTAATGTTTTTAAATGAGAATTTTTATGGGCACCAGAATAAACTAAAAGTAATTGAATTATTAAGTCAAAGAATTATAATATATAAACCTAGAGGCAGGGGCTTGGCTTTCCTCACTGACAGTCAAGAATTTGTTTTGCGGCATTAATATTTTAAGCACAAAATATTGATTTAAGCTGAGGAGAAAAGAGAAACCTGTCATCATATAGTTTCATTTCCAAAATTTTAAACGTCCCAACATAAATCACTATATCAAGTTTTTGTTGTTGTTGCAATATTTTCTTTAGTTCTAATGATTTAATTAACTAACAATTAAAAAACAAAGGCTGCTAGGAATTTCAAATGTGAGGTCAAGAAATAAATGGAAAGAATCGCTACAGCTGACATTGGAGAGTAGGTTGGATCCTTAATGTTTTTCCGATCGGAAAATAGTATGCCAAGGAAAGTGAATTATCTAGGAGTTACTCTGGATAAGGGGCTTACCTGGAACGATCAAGAGATCTTGCATCAATTTAAACGAGTTTGTGGCCGTAAAAGAGGAATCTTGCCAATGTCTGCATACTGAATTAACACAATGATGGTGCGACCCATAATAACTTTTGCATCTGTGGTTTGGTGGCCAAAAGCAACTGAGACTACAAATTAGCGTTAGTTGGATAGGGTTCAAAGTATTGCTTGTATGAGTATATGTGGTGCAAAGTGTATGGCTCCAACACATGAAATTGGGGCAATGTTGGGATTGCTAGCATTGGACTTATTCAGTAGGTCAAAGGCTGCAATGTCAGTTTTGCGTATAAATAGCGATGCCATTCGGTAAGGCTTTGGATCGGTCAGGCATAAGATTATTCTGGACCTAGTTAGTAAGAAGGTTAGTGAAGCTCAAATGCTAATGGTATGCATGATTAGAAGAAAAATAGCCGAAAGACTGCATCGGACACTCATTGCATAGCGAGTGTATGGAGAACAAGATCAGCATTTTTACTACAGTATGGATGGTAGAGCAGGAGCAGGTGTATACTCAGCTGAGCTGAATCTGTCCTTATCTGTTTACTAGGTATGGTTGCTTGGGTTTCTCCATGTGTTGGATTACCTATTGAGAAGTTGGGTGCTTGGAAGAAAGGTTCTCATTACACTCGATAACCAGTCCGTTATTAAACGCAGGAGGCAGTTGAACGTGTAATCTTATCTAGTTCTGGAATGTATTTTTAAACTTAACAGGTGTGGCTGAGTAAATGCGGTAACGTTGATGTGCTTTAAAAAACACATAGGAATGAAGCAGCAAACCAACTAGCAAAAACGGGGTTCTCCTGGAATTTCTATGGACCAGAACACAGTGTAGCGTAGGGTAGTGTAGTGAACCGGAAATGGTCCAATGAGAGCGAAGGTCCTAAAATGACAGGGTCAAATTGTGGTCAAAGAGCCCAATAAGTTCCTCAGATATAATAGATCCTTAAGCTGGATACCTTCGTTAGTGACAGGTCATGGAAACTTCAAGTATCATTAAGATGAAAATCGAAGACTATGATACTTGCAGATATTGTGAGACCACGGGCAAAAACTTGTTAAATGTGGATGCCGTCAGATAACTTAGATAAATGGTAGCAATTACTAGAGACTCCGTGATGACAAAGAATTCCTACAGTTACCAGTACACAGTCCGAAATCAACAAAGTCAAGAGTAAAGGCTGGTAGTAGCTTGTGACTCTTTGAAATTACATTTGTTGAACCCTAAGCTACAAGGCCTGGAAAATTCAAGCATATGTAGACTGTGTCCAAAAGTACATTGCGGTACATTCTCTAAACTTTGACGCAGTGCTTTCGGCGGAAATGGTGGCACCAGATGCCAGGGTTCCTGGAACCTTAATCTTGAAGAACAGGTCTGCGTAATGCAGGGTCGTTCGGGGCCCGATCAGTGTCCAAACGACTGGTACCACGGGAACCAGTAGCCCAACAGAGAGCCGTTCATCTCTGTGACTCGTTGTTGACGAGGTCTCTTCGGGGTACACGTGGTGGCTGTAGTTTGGACCAATACATCTTGAGATATAAATATAAGTTTACAGTCTTTTGTCCCAACAGGTACCACGGGAACCAGTACCACAACAGAGAGCCGTTCATCTCTGTGACTGGTTGTTGATGAGGTCCCTTCGCGGGGTACACGTGGTGGCTGTAGTTAGGAACAATACATCTTGAGATATAAAGATAAGTTTACAGTCTTTTGACACAACAGGGTAGTTCGAGGCCCGATCAGTGTCCAAACGCCTGATACCACGGGAAGCAGTACCCCAACAGAGAGCCGTTCATCTCTGTGACTGGTTGTTGATGAGGTCCCTTCGCGGGGTACACGTGGTGGCTGTAGTTTGGACCAATACATCTTGAGATATAAAGATAAGTTTACAGTCTCTTGACACAACCGGAAGTAATTTTTAACAAAACAGGTGACTTGAATAATTTTCTGGCAATTAGAAAGAAAATCATTAAAATTTTCTATTATAAAACCAACCTAGAAAAACATCAACATAAAATTGTACAGAAAATATAATAAAGTCATCAAGCAACTAAAAATCCATTAAAACAGTGGGCGATGCCAAAGCAAAAAAGGTCAACTCCTTTAGAACATTTTTGTAAGACTTTGATGAAAAATAATGATAATAAAAATAAATTCTAATAATAAATGAAAAATGTTTTACCTTTAAAATAAAACTTAAATATAAATTCTTTCTATCAAGTAACTAAATGATTAATTATAAACACTGACAAACATAATTTTATGTTCGCTTGTTATTTTGTTTTTGTTTTTTCTTTTGATGTAACAACAAGAAAATAACAACAACAAAAATAATATAAATTGACCTTTCTATCCATGCTAATGGCTCAATTTTTAATTGTGGATCGATAGAATTCAAGTGGAGTTAAACAATAAAAAAGGGAAACCATTAGTAGAAGATAATTGGTACAAGTAGTTAAATATTTGAGTGTATCTGCATTCCATCGTCCATCCGTCTGTCTGTCTGTCTGTCTGTCTGTTCATTGATACGCGTTTGGTGGTATTTAACTAGAATAGTAGAATACAAAATAACAGCTAATTGCTTCAGGCTAATAAAAATATAATAAATTCTTGTGTTATGTGTACGAGAATTATTTCACTTTATAACGAAATAAAAAGAACCTTTTGTGTTGTTTCTTTTTCCCATTTTCCTAATAGATTAATTGACCTTTTTGTTGTTGTTGTTTTTCATATACACAAGTTGTAAGGGCACAACCGCACAACAACATCAGCTGTTGCTTCTTTAAAATATTAAAGAAAAAAATTTTAAATTGATTGAAAACACATTAGAGGGGAGTTTTCCATTGTCTGTACATGTAATTCATACATTTATAATTTTCCTAAATTGGGTTCTTGGAAAACTAATTCATAAAAGTGTAATTAAAATATCAAGAAAACAATTAGAATTTGTTTTTATAAAATACACCTTCATTCTGCATTCATATAAACCTGTGATGTCAGTTGTGATGGAAAAGTGAAATAAAAATGTTTTAAATTTTTGAAGTGTTTTAAAGGGAGCCCATCATTCTTGCATGGGTTTCAAATAGCCAATGCGTAGTGACCAAAGACCCCCAACCAAAAAAAGTCGTTAAAACGAAAATGCATTAATTTGCTAAATATTTAACAAAGTGACACAAACCTACCTTGTTGAAAGCTGGTATGCTACTGTTTTAAAATTTTTACATGTTTCATTCTCTTTGTGAGATTCTGGTTGAGATTGTGTATGTGCTCACAGACCCTTAGGGGTTTGCGTGGGGGCTCTTGGTAGTGACTGTTGCTATTAAGTAATGTAGCTGTATTTTTGGCATCCGAAGCATTGAATGCAAAGAAAACACATTGTTGAGGTAAACCATAATCTAAGAGCAACATATTATGGTTAAATTATGTGGGTGTATTAAAACCATATTATTGTTGAATATTATAATATTATGGTCAAATTAATGATTGTTGAACTGTATATGCCAGTTTTTTTACATTTTAAAATACAAAATTATTTATTATTTGTTTATTAATGATTTTATATAAAATACAGATGATTTCATTAATAAAGGATGTTTTTTATAGAGGTATAGAACTTTAAGTTGGCATTACTTTTCAAGATGGCGACCGATTTACAGCTGTCAAGTGATTTATTATCAGTTTGGTTTGGCAATTCATCATGAATAGACTCATGCCTGAACAGTAAGGCGTAGATTCGTCGTATGGGCCCTAAACGATTACCGTTGTTCCCGATTTTTATAAGAATTTTGTTTAGCGATGAAGCCCACTTCTGGTTGAATGGCTACGTAAACAAACAAAACTGCCGCATTTGGAGTGAAGGTAATCCTCAAGTGTATGTCGAAACACCGTTACATCCAGAAAAACTGACTGTTTGGTGCGCTTTATGGGCTGGTGGAATCATTGGTTCGTACTTTTTCAAAAACGATGGTGGCCAGAACGTTACAGTCAATGGTGATCAGTATAGAGCCATGATTACTAACTTTTTCATTCCTGAATTGAATAACCATGATGTCCAGGAGATGTGGTTTCAACAAGACGGTGCAACATCTCACACAGCTCGTGTTTGAAAGACACGTTTGGTGACCCCCTAATTTCACGTGTTGGACCTGTGAATTGGCCTCCAAGATCTTGTGATTTAACACCGCTAGAGTACTTTCTGTGGGGCTATGTAAAGTCATTGGACTATTCGGATAAGTCACGAACGCTTGACCATTTGGAAGACAACATTCGCCGTGTTATTGCCGATATACGGCCGCAAATGTTGGAAAAAGTCATCGAAAATTGGACGTACAGATTGGACTACAGTCGCGTCAGCCGTGGCGGTCATATGCCAGAAATCATATTTAAAATGTAATGCCACAAGATTATCTTTCGGATAAATAAAATTCATGTCAATCAAATTATCCATCGTTGTTTTATTGCAACTTAAAGTTCTATACCTCTATAAAAAACACCCTTTATTTACGTACTTAGTTGAAGCGTATTTTTCAGTCCAGTATATTTTTGTGGATAAAGTAAAATCTTAAAGAACAAATAAAATGTTTTTATAAAATAAAATGTTTTTATAAAATAAAAACTTTATAAAATAAAAACTTTTATTTTCATGAAAGTACCGACCACAACTGCTTTTAAACTTTCCATAAAATATTTACAAAATTACAACAACATTGTTGTCGTTGTTATTGTTATTATTATTTATGCATTACAATGCGTATTTGCAAACAAAAATGTATTTATATAAATTTTTAAAATAAAAAAAATCGAAAAAAATATTAATAAAAATTGTTGCATGAGCCGTAACGAATGGCTAGAAATTGCAAATACGAGTTAAATTGAATTCAATCCATATGCCAGGCATATTTTACATTTTACTTACAGGCATTTAATGCATTTTGACGTTTAATTTTGATTGCTAAGTGTATGCGAAATACGATTGACGACATGTTTTGATTTAAAATACACATGTTCGATTAAAATAACAACTTATAAATAATAAAAAAAATATGCCACAAATAAATAATAGACCTGGTAGGAAATATATATGTATGTATATACTCACACATGAAGCATTATGTATTGGACTAGTGAATATTACGAGTTGTTAAGTAATCGAATTTACACAGTGATTTGGTAGCTAAAAGCCGCTCAGAGTACAATTAAACGTAAGTTGGATGGGGATCAAAGGATTGCTTGTACAGTAATCCCTCTTACAACACGGTGGATTGGTTCCGCGTTAAAGGAAACCGCGTTATACGAGTATTCTCGTATAACTAGTTTTTTTACTATACAAAAATTGGGAACACAAATTTAATAAAATAATTTAATTTTATAGTAACACAATTAACACAATGTGTTAATTACTTATAATTCTAGATTTATAGTACGGAAATATAATGTGAAAATCCTCGTGTTATATGCGGGAATAGCCGCGTTGTAAGAGAGACTGAAATCGCGTAATATGAAATTTGCGTTGTAAAAGTACCGTGTTATAAGGGAGTCTACTGTATAAGTATGTATGGAGCAATGCACACGGCTCCAACATAGGGAATTGAGGCAATGTTGGGATTGCTGACTTATTCATAAGGCCAACGGCTGCTATGTCAGCTTTGCTTATAAAGACCGATGCTATTTGGCATAGTTTTGGACCGAACATCGGGCATAAGAGCATGCTGGAGCTAGTTAGTAATAATGTCGCTGACATGCATGAGTAGAAGAAACATAGTTGAAAGACTGCATCAGACACTCATTGCGGAAGACGTTATACACAGCGGAGATCGATATCAGCATTTTACTGATGGTTTCCTTAGGGACAGTAGAGCAGGAGCAGATGTACTCGTATACTCAGCTGAGCTAAACATGTTACCCCCGGGGGTTTCAATTGTCACTGCAGGAATATGGCAAATGCTTTGACGCGGTTCACTCGGGGAAAATGGGGCACCAGACGCTAGGGTTCCTAGAGCCTAAATCTGGAAGAAAAGGTCTGTGTGTTAAAACATACGGGTCCTCTTCGAGGCCCGACCAGTGCCCAAAGGACTGGTACCACGGGAATCGGTGGCCCCACAGAGAGCCTATCCTCTCTGTGACCGGTTATTGGCGAGGTCCCCTTCGGGGGTACACGTGGTGGTTGTGGTTTAAGATCGATTTATGTAGGTATGGTGCACGGTCGATCAAGTGTGCTGTTGCACTCTCAACAGACGGAGTTTGGATAGTCTCCAAACCCCTAAGCAAGATGTTATAATATGGATCTAGGCTTGCCTTGGAAAGGCTTGCCAAATTATATAAATTGCTACTCATTGTGACTGTATCAGACACAAAAAGCGATTGGTGGCAATCCTAAAGTGTTGTTATACTACACAATGGGGGCGCTAGTCTACGCCTAAGTTTCACTCGGTAGTAAGACCACCGTGAGGTTAGGCCGAGTTGGCAGGTACTCACGTTAATCTTGTTCCACAATTGAGCTAAACATGTCCTGTAGTCTGCGTTTTGTGGAGTACGTCTCCGTTTACTAGGCATGTTTGATTGCGTTGCTGCATTTGTTGTATAGTGCATGGAAGAAAGGTTCTTATTGCACTTAATAAAACGCATTAGGCAGGTAAACATGTACTCCAAACTAGAGCTGGAATATCCCAGCAAAAAATATTGCTTCGTCGTATGCAGGTTTGTAAAGGAAAGACGAGTTGTTATCGCTTACGAACCTGCTTACGTATGATATGATATTTGTTCGCGATGTCCCACTTAGTAGCATGTCCTTTTAAGCGCTCAATGCAGCGCAGTATAGATGTTCTAAAATCATACGGTATTAAGTTCGTAACTCGTCGTAACTCCTCGTAAATTCAAAATTTGTTTATCTCTGCCTTACAGTTGTGCTTTCTAGTATGCACTACTGTAAGGTGAAATGTAAAGAATTCGCTGTTTTTTTGAAAACTTTACATTTTATGTCATACAAAATTGGATTTATTTAGGCAAAATAAAGCACAGCTAGGATTGAAGGAGCAAAACCCAAATAGCACTGGATGAGGCTGATATGGTAGCGCACATTCTGTGTGGATGTCCAGTAATGCCTATCATTAGACTTAGGGCCACGGGTAGAAAGTTTTGTGGGGTATTAAATGTCGAATTGTATGGCTATATTAAGACTAAAGCTTAATTATTTTATATTTATGTGTCAATGAATGAATGATAGGTCTTGTTTGAAATGTAAAACATTTTTTTATATATGATAAATCTTTGATTTCTTTAGTTACAAATCGTTATAAAGTAAATTTTGTTTTCTACACTCCAAATCTGAACTTTTTAATTTGTATTTTTGTTAATGGTTGGTCATGAAATGAAACCTAACCAACCATTTATGTTCGTTTTCTTATTTTTTTGTGAAATGGTTTTCCATTTTTTTTTTGTTTTCGGTTTGGCTCTCATAATTATAGTCACGAAAGGAAATAAAGATTTAATTTCTGTGTAGAATATTGGACTGCAGTAAAAACCACAATAAAAAAGAATAAGTACGTTTATAAAAACCATATAAATCGTTACGTTGTTTTTATTCTTCTCATTTTTTTCTTCTTCTTCTTTTTTTTAGTTTGGGCCACCATCGTAGTAACACACAGCAGATTATATGAACCTCTAGAGGAGTCCAACCTTTTGGGATGAAAAAAATTGTGGAAAAAAAACAAACAAACAAACGTGTGTCGATCATTTAACTATAATCTTTAAAAAACTAGCAATAGCAACAACAAAAGCAAGTCAGAGATCACAAAAAAAAAGTAAATGAAACATAAGATTTTGCCCCAATAAAGAGCAAACAACTTCTACTACAAAAGTAATTATAACCAAATAACCAGAACAAATTTAGCAGTACCAATATACATACATACATTTTTGCTAATTTATGTATTACTGAAATTTTAAATAAATAAAAAAATTTACTATTTTATTACATAGTTTTTAATCATATTATAATCATTTAAGTTAACCATATAATGTTTATATTTGATCATAATTTAATTAATTTTATTATATTTTGGTCATATTTTATTATAATATATTTATACTTAAACAAATTTTGATTGTTTTTAACAGGGTTAATAATAATATGGTTCTAATACAACCATAGTGTTTTTATATTGAACAATAATATGATTCGACTTTAAACATATAATTTAATCATAATATCATAATATGTTCCTCTACGATTATGATCACCTTCACCATGTTTTGTTTTGATTTTTGCATGTAGGACTGATCAGTTATAGTTGATCAGTTATACGAGGCTTTAACTTGCCTTTAAAGTACGTGATAGTGATGGGTTATTTTTAGATTTCTTATAATAACGAAAAGCAAGCTATCTCTCCGTTAAAATCTTGACTTTAGCCATTCGCAAGTTATAATAATGAGCCTTAATATCCCATTGTAGTAACAGATCGATGGTGGCACTATTCTTTACACATCCTCATCAGTTCATCAGTGATCTTATTCCCCTCAACACTACAATGACCCGGTACCCAGCACGACGTTACCATCCCAAGCAGTTTCAAAATGGGTGGATTTCCTTGACATTTCAACATATAATAGTTTAACCTAAAAACTATAAAAATGTATTTATTTTTATGCCCGTACAGAGTTCATGTCTTTAGAAACCCATATGTGTCTTGGGATTTCACTTAGTCAAGAAAATAAATGAAATTCTCTTTATCCCATGACTAAATTTACCTACACATTTGTGTAGGTAGGGACGAAATGAGCTAAGTTATACATATCCATCATTACACAAAGAGCCCTTTGGCTCAACCCTACCAGCTTTTCCTTAATACTACGACTCTTTACGGTCTTTCGAGCTGCTTGCTGAATTTCGACATAAATTGTCACTTCTTCGTCCCTAGTTACATGCTCAGACAGTAACATCGTTGCTTTCAATACCGCTAAAGTCTTCGCCTAGAACACTGTGCATACAGCTGAAAGCCTATACGACCTATCTGGGAATATTCTGGTGGTTTTATTGCAAAATTAATTTCAATGACCATGTTGTTCGAAGTCCCAGTGTCCAGGTGTGTAAAACCAAGCTCAAGATTTTTGTTTGATTTCTGGACGCTAACCTTTGAAATCCTGACTCACTAAGGTACATTATTATAACTTGCCAATAGCTAAAGTTAGTTTCGTTATTATCAGTATACTTCAAGTGACCGATAATGTGTAATAACGAATAATAACTATAGATTACTTTAGCTAAAGGTAGGTAGGTTAGAGAGGATTACACATGATTGTTTGGGTGCAGATTCACAAGACCATTATTGGTCCATAGTGACTCCTCTGGTATTCTCCGGTACCCATAGCTCTATTCTAATCAATCCCTCCATGTAGTCCGGTGAGCTTCGCAAATTTGACAATTACCATAGCTGACACACCCCTTAAGTCCACCATATTCTGAAAGAGAAATCACCCACAACATTTATTCCGACTGTGTGATATTGCCGGGCATTGAAAAATATAGTGGAATGTGTTTTCTTCTTCTTCGCCACATCATCTGCAGATATCATTATCGCAACGTCGAATCTTTTTATGATATATCTGATATCATTATGTTCTGTTATAATACCTTCATACATTCTCAGTTCAGACTTGCCCATACGTACCAGCTTATTCCTTTCTTCAGTCCCTTTTTCCTCCAGCAAGGATTTCGCCAGTGTGCATCTACCTGAATCATTCCACTTTGTATCGGCATCACGTCTAAATTGTTCTCTTATCCTCCCTTACATTGAGTCAAGACCAGGGTATACGTTCACACAACTAACACTTACATATGTGCAAAATCAGCTCCAAATCATGCCAACTTGTCTGCAGTGACCGGGTAGCTAGCACAGTTTCAGTGTTAGTTGCTCGTTAAGATTTTGTAGCACTCTGCGACAACGTCTGATTACCTTTGATCTAATAAAGGGTATTTTTTATAGAGGTATAGAACTTTAAGTTGGTATTACTTTTCAAGATGGCGACCGATTTAACAGATGTCAAGTGATTTATTCTCAGTTTGGTTTGGCAATTCATCAAATCATGAATAGACTCACGCCTGAACAACGCTTGCAAATAGTGCAATTTTGGGCCCAAAACGAGATTACCATTGTTCCCGATTTTCATAAGCGAATTTTGTTTAGCTATGAAGCGCACTGCTGGTTGAATGGCTACGTCAACAAACAAAACTGCCGCATTTTGAGTGAAGGTAATCCACAAGTGTATATCGAAACACCGTTACATCCAGAAAAACTGACTGTTTGGTGCGCTTTATGGGCTGGTGGAATCATTGGTCCGTACTTTTTCAAAAACTATGGTGGCCAGAACGTTACAGTCAATGGTGATCGGTATAGAGCCATGATTACTAACTTTTTCATTCCTGAATTAAATAACCATGATGTCCAGGAGATGTGGTTTCAACAAGACGGCGCAACATGTCACACAGCTCGTGCCACAATAGATTTATTGAAAGACACGTTTGGTGACCGCCTAATTTCACGTTTTGGACCTGTGAATTGGACTCCAAGATCTTGTAATTTAACACCGCTAGACTACTTTCTGTGGGACTATGTAAAGTCATTGGTCTATGCGGATAAGCCACAAACGCTTGACTATTTGAAAGACAACATTCGCCGTTTTATTGCCGATATACGGGCAAAAATGTTGGAAAAAGTAATCGAAAATTGGACGTCTAGATTGGACTACATCCGCGCCAGCCGTGGCGGTCATATGCCAGAAATCATACTTAAAATGAAATGCCACAAGATTATCTTTCGGATAATCTTTCGAATAATCCATCGTTGTTTTATTGCAACTTAAAGTTCTATAGCTCTATAAAAAACACCCTTTACATCTATTTCCGAGTGCTTTAAAGGCCGCCTGTCTATCTATGTAAATAGTGATATTGCTTGAGAATAATTGAAACGTATTTGAAGGGCAAGTTATAATAACGAGTCTAACTGCTGGGAGACTTCTGGTTGCCATGTCTGCCATTAAAAAAACTTTAATAGGTGGTCTTTACAGAATGATGTCCATGGCCTTCTGCAATAAACTTCTTATGGCACCTGTAATGATGGCAATGAATGATGCACATGTCTAGGCCTTTGCAAGATGCAAAGAAAGCCTTTCAACATACAATACTGTTCAACAATAAGTTTCGTAAAAAATGGGAATTGAACCAGTCTCTATTCGCAATTACGGGTATTTATTTTTATATTATTACTAGCTGTGCCCGCCACGTCGTAGACGCCCTGACAATATTTTGTTAGATTTTGCTTTAGTTATGGTTTATGTATTTTTTTATATGGAGGTACCCATCCCTGGATAATATTTTAAAATTTATATAAAATATCGCGCAAATACAGTTTAAAAAAGAGTGATAGATATTTATTTACTTTTTTTTAATATATTTTTTTCCCCAAAAAGATGTTAGGTTTCAGTCGAAATCGGGCTGATTAACGCCACTGCATGCTGATTAAGGACCCAACGCCTTCAACGAAACACAGCATAGTGCACTAAACACTAAATATTGCGCCATCTGTCGGACGAACTTCAAACTACACAGAAACACTTATCACGCTCCATATAGCATGTATATAAAATTTGGTCAAATTCGGTGCAGTAGTTCTTAAATTACGGTGCAAAAATACAAATAAAAAAACTAAATACTGCGCCATCTGTCGGACGAACTTCAAACTACACAGAAACACTCCTCACGCGACATAGAGCATAAAGTTTGGTCAAAATCGGTGCAGTAGTTCTTGAGTTACGGTGCAAAAACACAAAAAAACTAAGTATTGCGCCATCTGTCGGACGAACTTCAAACAACACAGAACATATTAAGTTTGGTTAAAATCGAACAAGTAATTTTTGAGTTTAGCGATCACGAAGATACACGTCATTTTATATATATATATATATACAGATAATTTAGTTTATAAAATATCAAGAAATTCGAATTTTAATCACTCTTTTTAGTTACATTATTTAGCAAATATATTTTTTTAAATATTATTTTTATTGTTCTTTAGTATAATTTTACAAAAGTAAAATAATGGAAAGTTTTTCATTTCGTTGAAAATTTTTGTTTCATACAACCCATAGTGCTAGATTAGCATCATTATTAAGAAATTAACTTCTCAAGATTAGCAATCATTTTCAATATAAAACTACACAACAACACATACACCACACAGTCTCAAACAAGATTCCAAAAATATGTTTGTATCAATATATTTTTTCTGCATGTGAGGATCCCATATATGTCTTTATATTTTCTCTATCCCAATGTGCTTAAATTTATTAGCGGTTTTGAAATTTTTTCTTCCACGATTTCAGAAACTGAACTGCGAGTTAAGAAAGAAAAAAAAAAAAACAAGCAAAAAAATATATAACACACCTAGCGATCGACCCATCACTTAACCATGTATGCGGTCAATTTGGATTTTATGACTTCTTTATAGCAATTTTTGTTTTGTTGTTTTTTTTCTTCTTCGACTTCATCCTTTCGTTAATCGCCGATTAAAAAAAAAAAACTAAAGAAGTGTTGTTCTCATAGACACTTTGGGTGTTATTAGGTTTATTTGTGATTTGTAGTTTTGATGAAATAATTATATTAACTAAAGGTTTGTTCTTTGTTCATTTGGGGTTCTCTCTGCCTGTCAGTATGTTAAGTAGCTTTAATTTGTTTGACCAATATTTCAAACGTAAACCACAACTTTTGGTTTATTAAGTATCGATGCGGCTTGAGAACAACATAAATTTGAAGGCTTAATGATACAGCATTTGACCACACACATGATTATACTCGTATGTGGTCCAAGTAATACTAGAAAATGTAAGAAATATTTTTTTTTTATAAAATTTGTAGTTATTGATTGAGTCATCCTCTTCTCCTTGTTAATTTAATAAAATCTTACCTCGTGTCTTTTGAAGCAAAATTGGGTTTAGGGTTAGTAAAAATAAAGAAACACACTACAGTTTAAAATATCTAAAATTATACTGCTTAAGTTCACAAACTCCGTACAAATTTTTTTTATTTCATAAAGCTTCTTGGGAGCACATGTCTGCTGTAGCAGGTCCTGTGATAATGGGGCAACCATCTGTCGTTATCTAGGAACAATGTCCTCCGTGTATTTTGGTGAAGTGGTGGAAAGTATGCTTGAAACATTGGTATTGTTTCGTCAACTGTGAAAGTAATAAAAAAAACTCCGGAAAACTGAATGAATTACAGAAGCTAAGCACTTTGGGATATATAAGATACTCCGCCATATAAGTTAAAATAGAGTAGTGATGTTGGAGTGTTTTTTTTTTTCGGTAAAACTACAAGGAAATTAACTTGGATTTTGGACACGTATTGCACATCACATCTTAAGTAACTCTCTATAGCGTAAACTCAAGCAAACCATGCTCTAAAAAGTTCTCTTGAAACAAGAACTTTGATGAAAAACGGCGAATAAAATTTGTTTAATTAATTTAAAAAAAAAAAACAAAAAAAAATTTATTTTTTTGATTTTATTATTCTGTGATGAAGTGCTTACCTTGAGCACTTAGTTAATCTATTTACATATAATAAAATAATAACTCATTTCCTGTCTGTCAGAATGTCTGCCTGTCTTTCTTTGTTTTCGCATCACATAAAAACTACTGGATGGATTTTAACAAAATTTTGTGAGGAGGTACCTTAGTATCCTGATTCAAATATAGGTTACTTTTTTTTCCCACAGATATCTTATTTCCAAGAGAAAACGGAAAAAAACGGAGAAAGTACGCCGATTTTTCTTGTTACCGATATAAAGGTAATGAACAAATTAAGGCATCCTTTATTTTTGAAAAGGGAATATTTTAAACATGGATGTGCAACAGATGGCGCTGAAAGCGATATGCTTTAAACACAGTTGAGCTAAAGATGACGCTGTTTTAAAATAATGACAAAATATGAATTACTTACTGCCAAATAGCCAATTGAATATAATTTGTATTTGATTTGTATTTTTACTTTGTGGAATTACATTGTTATTAAAATATTTTAAACACCTTTTACAGAGCTTTAAAATAATTTTTATAATTTTATTATAAATAAACGTAAGAGTTTTATTCAGGGATGGGCACCTTTATTTAAAGTAAATACGTAAGAGTCTTAAAATTTGGTGTGGATTACTTTCAAAGCAAAATCGAACGAAATACATATTGTCAGGACGCACGCAATGTTTGTGGGCACTTCCTGAAATTAATAATGTTTCAAATCCAAATAAGGTAAATATGATCGATCTTTCGAAAAAATGTTGACCACCATTTTTTTGTTCGAGCAGTGATATGATAATTTATTGTTAAAGTGATTACATAAATTAACCGTTATGTGACTGTTGTCCAGAATATCTTGACACTGTTTTAAAATACTACAAAATACTGCATCACCACGACTTACAATCAACAGATAGAATATTTTTTCTACAAGCAATGTCTTCTCTACCTCGAAATTCTTTCTCAACAGGGATTTAGTTGTGAATTTCATTTCCTTGGAAATTATATTCCAATGCGAAACTAGGCCCAGTAAAACATAACCGTCTTAACTAATCCATACAACTATAGCTTAACCAGCATAACTTTAATGTCAAAACAGTAACCTCGGTCAAAGAATATTTTTTCAAAATTGTTCTTAAATCATATTAATCGAATGAGAAAAGCAAATAATAAATAGAAGTGGATACAATAGTCACTGTTTGCTTAAAGTTTTTAAGAGCATATCGTATTTATATTTTATAATGCGAATGCAAAATTTGGTGTTCATTCTATAAATAGAGCACGGTTACATACAGTACTGCCAAGTCAACCATTTATACTAAAATCTACCCAAATATCCAGACAGATATTGGCAATACTACGGTCTACTTTATAATACGAAATTAGGACCTCCACGTTCACTATTGTACTTTAATTATTTAGAAAATAATCAAAATTAAATTAGTTTTTATTTAATATACGGGTGCACCAGTGGGCTAGTATGTAGTGTGCTAGTCTATCAGTCCGGGGTTGTGGGTGCGATTGCCCCTAAAGATTCAGGAATTTTTGACAGGTAGACCAAGAAGGAGCTTGAGCCTGAATATAATCTGTGTAGGTGTAGGCACCCAGATTAAATACATTAGGGAGTGGTAATTGGCTCTCAAGTATTACCTGGCCAAGTTAGAAATCGAGGTAAGACGATACTTACAGACTGTGTATGGAAAAAGGCTACAATTAAAAGGCTATAGACCACGATTAATGTTTAACCTAGGACTGGACAATTATCGAACCAGAAATTTGGCTAGAAATAAGATGCATGTTTTTGTTGATGTGCAGAGAAGCAAGGAAAAGAAGCTAGTGAAAGAGATTTTTTTTTTTAATGTGAGCTTGTAACAATAATCTGAGCTGTAATAATATATGGTTGCAATAAAAAAATTTTAGTTATTTGTAACATTACTTTGGTCCCGATAAACAAGTTTTAGTTAAAATTGTACCATTAAATGGTTACTACGTACAAAAAATTCTACATGGTTGGTTTTAACTATTTAATTGTGGCTCCACAACCAAACGTTTTTCGTACGTAACCCAAAAATTGTTAAAAACAAATATTATTTGTTTGTTTATGTCATCGGAGTTTATTGGGTTTGTACTTAAAAAAAAATAATAAAAAATGTATAAAAAATTGTTTCGGGAATTTATACACATGTTTAATTATTTCTTTTTCTCTGTTGAATTGAGGGCATGGCAGACATCTTTGTGAGACTCGTTGTGAGACTAAAATTAATTTTTTATACCACAAAAAACAATAAAACCTCGATGTTATGGAAATCTACACGGATATCATTACTGGTGATGAAATGTTCGCAGATACTTACAAACGAAATTGGTCGATGATGTAATTTATTTAGGTGACATTTAAATTGAAGATTTCAATCCCTCAGCTGAAGAAACTGACGGATTCAATCGCTGAGACCGGCGGTGATAATGCTACCCATTTATAAGAATGCGTTTGCTTTCGGAGACAAGAAAGGCTTCACTTTGCACTTGAAAGGTTGCATGAAAATGGTGTTAGCTAAATAGGAAAAGAGATGCCCCGATCACCAAAAAAGTAATGAAAGGAATTTTGAGCCGTTTTAAGGATTTACAATTCTTTACTTTTAAATCCATTAAATGTGATTTTATGGGCTATGTGCGAATGCTGTGAAATTGATGTGTTCCCGCCCTTATGTTCTTGAAACATGGTTTGGAAGAAAAAAATGTTATTTTAATGTTATCGCCTGCTAATTATTGTTTGCTAATTTAGGTATGTGTTGATAAAATCATCTATATTTTATATAAAATAAAAAATAAATAATAATTATAATAATAAAACTGCCATATCCCTTATTTGTAACCTGATTGTAATATATTTTAATCATTTTATTTAACCATATGTGACCCGGCCTCTAAAAAGGTGGCTTATGACTCAAAAAAAAATTTTCCACTTTTTTTTTGTTTCGATATTTTTTGAGACGCTCTTTCACGTGGTGAAAACTAGAAAGTCCTAACTTGGTTAGAAGTGTGCTAAAAATGTAGAGAAAGAAGAGCACAATAAATGAAATTGAAAAATTTAAAAACAGGATTAAACGGTGCAAAAACGATTTTACCAAAAAAGGCTGTTTTGCACAAAAAATATTTATTTAGCTGTATTAAGTAGTTTTCTTCGTCGCTATCCTTGTTGAAACTTTTGAAGTTACTCGTTTTTTCGAATCTTCTTCTGCAGATGAGGCCTTACGTTTTCTTGATTTTTTTATTGCAGTTGAAGTCGCAGGTTTCTTCAGTTCTTTCTTTTTTGGTACTTGTTTGAAGATGAAGCTACAGACTTCTTCGGTTTAGGTTTATGATGAGGCCTTACGTTTTCTTGACTTTTTTATTGCAGTTGAAGTCGCAAGTTTCTTCAGTTCTTTCGTTTTTGGATCTTGATTTGAAGATGAAGCTACAGACTTCTTCGGTTTAGGTTTTGACGTTAAAGCACTTGATTCCTTCGATGCCACTTTAGTGGCTGTAAAAATATGTTCATCCACTTCCATTTGATCTTCAGGTTGAAACAATGCTTGTAGTTCGTCCTCGTAATTGATACCAACATCATTGAAAAAATCATCATCATTGTCTTCGTTTTCACAGAAATATGTTTGAAAAACCTCGCTATATTCTTCTTCGACAGACATTATTCTTAAGTGACACACGTCAGGTTTCCGGAATATTTTTGTAAAGCAGTTGCTAAACAATTAAAAAAGTCCAAAATTGAAAATATTCAAATATTAGAACAGAAGTTATGGTAAGTCAAAGTCGATTTGGGAATTTTTTCGGGGATAAAATCCCCAAAAACCTGACAACGCTGGGTCAGAAACTGGTTTGTGCTTTGCATTGAAAAAAATATCGCTCTTTATATACACACACGAACTTATATCATTTATGCTCTTTTGCATTTTTTAGTTGCCTTTTGGGCATGACTGTTCATAATGCAAAAGAAAAACTACTAAGAAACTGACGAAATGCATTGTTGATCCTTAACAGCTAATTTTTCGAAATTTTGTTTGTGAGTCATAAGCCACCTTTTCATAGACCAGGTCACACATAATGTTTATATTAAAAATAATATGGTGTAAAAAAAACCATATAATTTAACCATAAAATATTGCTGTTAGATTATGTTTACCTTAACCAGGTTTTTTTTTGCGTGTGCTGATAATATTTCGACTTCCACCAAATCAAAAAGCTAATGAAAGTTAGTATTTTTGAAAACCTTAAACTGAGGAACTTGTAAATTGAACTAATTTAAATAATCGCCCATTAATGAATATTGTAATTTTTCAGGACTCATTATATTTCTGAGATCTCAAATAAATATTTAAATTTCTCTATAAAGCTGACAAGAATAGACAGGCAAAAATATCACATTAGAATTTTTTTAATGGACAAGTTTCAAAACAAGAAACTGGAATATAAATAATTCAACAAATTTACCTTAAACTAAATTAAATCTTTTTAACAAATTTAATTTCAAAGGCATAAATTGAAGTTTGTAAGAAAAAAAAAAAAAAAGGGAAAACTGCATCTCTCAACTAATACAAATCAAAAGACTTAAGACACACACTTGTTTTTCAACTTTATGCGAAAATTTTCCAAAACTAAAGCGTAACAAACAAGCCAATCATATTTTACCCTTCACTTAATCAATACAGAAAATTTTCAATGCCTGTCTCTAACTAAAAAAAAAAAACACAGAAAATATTAAACACTTGGCATGAAAAGTGACAACTGTTTTTTATAAATAAATAAATAAATTGCTTAGAAAAAAATACCTAAACATCGTAAATTTATTTTTTTGCTAGCAGTTTTAAGTTTTTTTTTTCGTAAATACAAAACACTTGCTTATGTAGATTTGTTTTGCAAGCAACAGCCAACGATAAAAATTTTTTTTATTAAAATATATGTAAATGTAAATAAATATTTTCATAAAAATTCAAATTGATGTGACAACTGATTGCAACTGTATCTAATCGGTGAAATAAATAAGTCTACATTTACTTTTTTTTTTTTTTTCTAATATTGATTTTATGAAATAGCTAACGCTAAACTAAACAAGTTTTTAGTAAATAAATTATGTTTATAAAGTTTACGTTGGAAAAATTTGATGCTATTGCTGTTGTTGTCACAACATTATTGTCAATTTGTAAATGTGATTATAAATATGTATGTTGCTTGAATGGGCATATGAAATTGAAATAAAGACACTTGACATGATTGGCAATTTGCCATATTTAGACTCCTTTAGGATACACTTTTGCTTAAGATAAGAAAAAATGGTAGCTATTATTGCTTAAAAGTAATTGTAGAAAAATAGAGAAAAAAAATAAAGTTAATGTTGATTAATATAATTATCGTTTGATTTAAAATACATAAATTGTTATCGTGAAGTATAGTATAATTTATAAAATGTTTTAAGTTAATTAATTTACAAGAAATATTGTAAATTAATAAACAATCACAAGTTATCTGTACATAAATTTAAATAGTAACACATTTCCTGTCTTTCTTTCTGCCCTTCTTTTTTTGTGTTCACATCACATAAAATCTACTGGATGGTTTTTAACAAAATTTTGTGAGGAGCTATCTTGGTATTCTGATTCCAATATAGGGTATTTTTTTCCGAGAGAATGTGTAGACAAAGAAGAGAAATTAAGCCGATTTTTTTTACGGATTTAAAGCTACTGCATGCTTTAAAGAATCTTTTATTTTTAAAAGCAGTATATTTTAAGCAATGATGCGCAACAGATGGCGTTGTTTTATAAAAATGAGTAACTCATTTTCTCTCTGTCTTTACAGAGCTCTACAAAAATTTTTTAGAATTTTCGAATTTTATAAAAATTTTGAAAATTTTTTAATTATTATTAGTCGAACTATTTATGTATTACATACAATGAAATTTATAGTCAAGCTTAAGTTTGTTTTTATTCTCTCTAAGAAAGAATTAATTAAATTACAAATTAGGTGATAATATTAAAGAAAAATAATAATTAAAAATTTTTCAAAATTAAAAATCGCAAAGTTAGTTTTAACTAAAAAACGAATGTTGGAAGTAAAAAAAATAAACAAAAAGTAGCTTTCATTGCTAACCGAAGGTTGGCTGAAAGAAAAACAATTATACGGTGGTAAATATTAAAAGTAAAAATATTCAACAAGAGGGAAGCTTAAGGTAGTGGTAGTCTTCGTTCTCACCAACTGACGTTTGATAACACAGTGCAACACGGAAAAAAATAACCATATACGGACACCACTACGTCATAAAAGATCAAAAAAAAACCCTGTCTCCCAGTTTTGCCCAAAGTCCTCCATTTTTTTTTATGGGCTCTCAAAGATGTGGGGCCTCGATGTCATTTTTGCAAAAAAATGATCATTTACTCAGCTCATATTTTGCAAACCGTTTGGAGAAAGTTGTTTATTGAGATCTTAGGTTCATTTTTATAGTTGATTCTTTCATTGAATTTTGAACGGTTTGCTACCTATGGACCTGAACAGGGGAAAATAGGTAAAAAAATTTAATTTTTTAAAGTTTTTTGCGATTTTGACCTTGAAGATGAAGTTTTTTTGATTTTATATGTTAACAATTTTTGTTCTTTATAACAAGAGCTACAACTTTGCCTCAGAGAGTATATCAAAATTCCAAGCGGTTTGCAAAATATGAGCTTGAGTAAATGATCATTTTTTTGCAAAAATGACATCGAGGCCCCACATCTTTGAGGGCCCATAAAAAAAACCTGGAGGACTTTGGGCAAAACTGGGAGACAGGGGTCTTTTTTTTTGGTCTTTTATGACGTAGTGGTGTCCGTATATGGTTATTTTGCCATGACTAAAAAAATTTCAGACTTTAATTTCAGACTGTCGACCACTAACTCTCGCCGCTCTCTCTCATCACAGAGACTGTAGTGATTGCTAGCATTTGTCCATGGCATACATATTTAACAAGCTTCTGCCGTTGGTCCCAAGCCTAATGCTAATCCCTACTGGACATTCGATACCGTCTCAGCTTTTTACAGGCACAGTCTGCAAATATCATCTTCTTCAATTTTCATTTTGCCCAAATGTAACTTAAAGTTTCCATGACCTGTCACTAATGCAGTTATCCAGCTAAAGGAACTTCTATTAAATCTGACCGCCTACCTGGCCATCCTGCCAAAAGGATGTTTGAGCACTTTTTGAGTCTATCTTCGTGCAGTTATCTTCCTCCAGCTTTTCAGGTTTAATGAGTTCACCCGTTGTATAACCTTTGCTAGCATTAGCCCATTTCCTAGTGCTACTCTGGGTTCTGGTCCACAGAAATTCACAACAGACCCCCTGTTTGTTACACTCTTCTAACTTATTAAATAAAAAATAAATAAATAAAAATTAGTCAAGTGCGAGTTAGACTCACACACGTAGGGTTCCGTACTATGTTCAGTATAATTAAAAATTCCAGTTGTCTATTTCTTTATGTCTTATTGGACACCCTTAAATTTTAAAATAAAAGTAATATTCGCAACTTCCTTTCTATAAATATACGAAAGATCTACTTATTGCGATTAAAAAATAAGTCACTATAAGTTAAAAACATGTCACTGTCGGAACACCCTTTAATTTTTAGTAATTGTCATATTGACCGTGGCAACACATCTTCTGTACAAAATTTCAAGAGTCTACCTGTTACGGTTCAAGAAATAAGGCTTTATACATGCAAATCACGTCACTGGCGGAAAACCCTTTAATTTTTATTATTTGTTATAGTGGACATAGTTATACACCTCCTGTAAAAATTTCAAGATTCCACCTATTCATTCAAAACTTAGGATATATACATGCAAATCACGTCACTATTGGAACGCCCTTTAATATTTAAGTTCAATTTTGTATACTTGTTTATAAAACATATAGTTTTAATTACATAATATAGTTTTAATTACAGTCTGCAAATTGTAAGTGGTTTCCTCTTACAGCTGAAAAAAAAAGACATAAACATAAATAACACGTCACTTTTGGAACACCCTACGTTTTAGTATTTTTTGCTATTGTGGCCGCAGTTATACACTTTTGGAAAAATTTTCAAGAGTCTACCTATTATGGTTCAAAACTTAGGCCTTACACATACAAAGCACACCACTATCGGAACACCCTTTAATTTTTAGGTTTATTTTTTTAGACTTGTTTATAAAGCGAACTAAGTTTTAATTACTGTTTGTAAGAAATAAACACATATTCGTAAATAACACCTCTCTGTCGGAACACCCTATAAGTTTTAATATTTTTTGCTATAGCGGCCATAGTTATACACCTTTGGTAAAATTTTCAAGAGTCTACCTATTATGGTTCAAAACTTAGGCCTTATACATGCAAATCACTCCACTATCGGAACACCCTTTAATTTTTAGGTTTATTTTTTTCACACTTGTTTATATAGCGAACTAATTTTAATTTAGTGCTTGCAGATTTTTAGTGAATTCCTCCTACAGTTCAAGAAATAAGCACATATTCGTGAATAACACCTCTCTATCGGAGCACCCTATAAGTTTTGGTATTTACTAGTATAGCGGTCACAGTTATATACTTTCTGTGAAAATTTCAAGCGCCTACCTATTACGGTTCAAAACTTAGGCCTTATACATGCAAATCACACTACTATCGGAACACCCTTTAATTTTTGGGTTTATTTTTTTATACTGCTTACATATTTTTAGTGTATGCCTCCTACAGCTCAAGAAATAAACACATATTTGTGAATAACACCCCTCTATCGGAACACCCTATAAATTTTAGGTTTATTTTTTAGACTTGTATATAAGGCGAACTACGTTTTTATTACAGTTTGTAAGTTTTTAGTGTATGCCTCCTACAGTTCAAGAAATAAACACATATTCGTGAATAACACCTCTCTATCGGAATACCCTATAAGTTTTAATTTTTATTGTTCTTGCGGCCATCGCTATACACCTTCTGTGAAAATTTCAAGAGTCTACCTATTATGGTTCAAAACTTATGCCTTATACATGCATTTCACACCACTATCGGAACACCCTTTAATTTTTTGTTTTACTTTTTTATACTTGTTTATATAGTGAACTAACTTTTAATAACTGTTTGTAAATTTCAAGTGTATCCATCCTACAGTTCAAGAAATAAAAACATTTTCGTAAATGACACCTCTCTATTGGAAAACCCTATAAGTTTTAGTATTTGTTGCTATAGCGGCAACAACTGTACATCATCTGTGAAAATTTCAAGAGTCTACCTATTACGGTTCCAGAGATAAAAGGCGCTGACAGACGGACAGACGGACAGACATTGTAGCGAAAACAATAGGGTTTCGTTTTTACACTTTGTGTACGGAACCCTAAAAACACCATTTTTATTTGATAACAATCCGAGTAGTTCCCCCTGAGAAATGTTTTTAGTTAAGAGTTGCGAAAAGGTAAGTGCTCCTAATTTTAAGTAGACCGTTCTGAAGTATATAATTTTATAAAAAAAAACTATATTTTGTTTTTTAACTTTATTTTAATAGGATTTTGTGAAAATCCATTTCAAACTTAACGCATTTAACTTAAAATCATTTTTTTCAGCACTGATTTCTGCATCTGGGGGTCGAACGTTTTATGTCGGCTGATGACCCTTACAAGCTGACTGGGAGAAAAAGCGATTGCCGTGGTCTTTTTAATACCTGCTCTCTACAACATTCTTAGAAGTCACTTTCACGGTTTTTACTTTTGTGAAGTATAGCGATCATGAAAAAATCTTTCTCGGGATTTCGAACGCTTTTTACGTTTTAAAGGTCTCCTGAATCCATTTTAACTATTTTCGCGATGATGTCTGTTTGTGTATGCCACTATTTTAGTGGAGGCTCTACAGATCATACCGTTTGGCATATCAAAATAAATTTCAGAATGTGCCTTTGGTATATGGAGATGAAGAGCTGTATAGTTTTTGAGCATAATTAGGAGGGGGCAAGAGGTGTTTTACTTGACACCATAAAACGAAAATAATTATTTCTCTGATTCGAATATACTTTTAACTTTTACACTTTATTTAATATATTCATAAAAATAGCTGTTTCCATGAGATATGGTAGGCTACTCCAGATTTTTTTTTGTAAAGTGTGTTTTTTATAGAGGTATAGAACTTTAAGTTGCAATAAAACAACGATGGATTATTCGATTGACATGAATTTTATTTATCCGAAATATAATCTTGTGGCATTACTTTTTAAATATGATTTCTGGCATATGACCGCCATGGCTGGCGCAGATGTAGTCCAATCTGGACGTCCAATTTTCGATGACTTTTTCCAACATTTGTGGCCGTATATCGGCAATAACATGGCGAATGTTGTCTTCCAAATGGTCAAGCGTTTGTGGCTTCTCCGCATAGACCAATGACTTTACATAGTCCCACAGAAAGTAGTCTAGCGGTGTTAAATCACAAGATCTTGGAGGCCAATTCACAGGTCCAAAACGTGAAATTGGGCGGTCACCAAACGTGTCTTTCAATAAATCTATCTAAAATTGCACTATTTGCAAGAGTTGTTCAGGCGTGAGTCTAATCATAAAGAATTGCCAAACCAAACTGAAAACAAATCACTTGACAGCTGTTAAATCGGTCGCCATCTTGAAAGGTAATTCCAACATAAAGTTCTATACCTCTATAAAAAACACCCTTTATAATTTAGCGGTGTTGTGAAAGAACAAAATTTCTTGGAAATTCCTTAATTTCATTACCCCACCTTAGTGTCAGCACAGACCACCCATTTGTCTTACTAAGTAATTTAATTGCCTCAACTACTATTTGAATAATAATTTCTTTGCATTTTAAATTGCTTTTAACACTTAATTACACAAAACGAAAAGGTATTTGAAAAATTTTAATTTATTTTGCAATAAGCGGCAAATCGTAAAGCCAATCAACAGAAAAGTTAGAAACGACTTAAAAGGTACCCTGCCTTACTTACCTGCCATCCAGTTTTCAAATTGATTAAAAATTACTTAAAGGCCTGGGCAATTCGTTTGAACTATTTCTTGATTGTTGGGTCTTTTTAATTTATTTCTATTAAAAAGTGTTTTATTTCATATATTTGAGGCATAATTGAAACGCATGTCATGAAAGTGATTACTAAATGTTTACTTGTGTTGTTGTTGTCAGTAAAACAAATATTTAACAAACAATTTAATTGAAATATTTCTGTATAAATTTTTTTCTACCTCAATTTCCCGCTGAGTGATTTATTGCTAAAAATTTTTCATGACGTATTTGAAAAGTTATTTTATTTTATTTTCTACTGTAAGATAAATTAAAAAAAATAGAAAAAAAAACATTTTATTAGTGGGTGAGGTTAATTAATGCATTTCACTATTTGTAACGGATATTTTCTCAACATTTAAAAAAAAATATATATTTTTTTCTGTTTTTGTTAAATTAATTGTTGTAAAATACTATTTGTATTTGCATATTTGTTCATTTAAACAATCCTATAATTTATTTATTTTTCTTATAATGTTTTTATATTTAAAAAACGTTTTACTTGTCAAAAGTTTGTTGTTACAACAACTACTGCAACAACATTTAAGTGATATTTGTAGACTGCATGTCGTTGTTGCTGCTGTATATGTTTACAAGCTTTAGAAAATAATAATACAAAAAAAAAAAAAAAAATAAAAACTTACGCACAGTAACAAGCGAACGAAAATTACGTACAAGTACTTTTAAATTAAATAAATTTATTTATTTTATATTAATTATTGAAATCAGGTATTCGCTAAAAGACCAATTAAAGCCTTTAGCATTTTAATGTATTACAGCAATGATAACTACGAGGGTGTTGAGGAGAAGGAAATAAAAAAGTAATTTTTTTTTATTGAAATAAAATTTTTGCAGCATTTTTCCCTAAAAATTTCAGCCGTTTCAGATTTCATTCACGTTTGGTGAATGAAATCCGTACAAACTTAAAAGTAACAAATATAACTTATTTTAATTAAAGACCTTTTTTTTTTGGATATAGTTGCTAAGAGCTGGCACACATTTATATTTCGGGCAACTTGGGCATTCACATCTAAACCAACTGTAAAAAACTGCTTCTTTGATGCCACGTTCGCTTACGGCTAACCACAACAAAACTTTTCGTGGAACCTTTTTCTTTCGGATAAACTTAGTTCCTACGGGTGCTTTTTATCTGGAAGACTTAAATTGCCTCCGACGGTGAAATATATCACACATTTGTACTCTGGTGAGCAGGAAAATTAATTTTTGGAGAGTTTGGGCAACCTGCTTTTCAAAGTCTTCTGTTGTGTTTCAGTGGTAAATGTTGCTGTTTTTAACTGACTTCAAAAAAAGAAGGAGGTTATCAATTCGTCTGGGTGTTGCTTTCTTTTTTTTTGTATGTTTGTGCCTTCAGAACTCCGATTTTAAAAAGTTTTGTGCTATTAGAAAGGTTATAGCTACAGATTGGTCCCATTTTAAAAGAGTTTAAAATTTTAAAAATTAAAGGGTGTCCCCATACACATACATGTTTTTGACGTGTATTATGAACTTTATAGTTCACCAATTAAAAATTAGAAAAAAAGTGCGTATCACTATAGCTCCCAATACGAAAAAGTAATTAAAAAATAAAATTAAAAATTAAAGGGTGACCCCATAGGTGACGTAATTTCACCTTTATGATCCTATCTTTTGAACCATTATAGACAAACACTTGAAAGTTGCACAGAATGTTCGTTACTATGTCTGTTATAATAAGCATAAATATATAAAATAGAAATTAAAGGGTGTCCCATTAGTTGGTTTATTTTGATATATATATGGCCAAACTTTTGAACCGTTATAGACAGACAGTTGAAATTTACAAAAAACTTGTATTGCTAAGACCGCTATAATAACAAGTGTAAAATATGAATTTGGAAATTAAAGGGTGTCCCAATAGTTAATGTAAAAGTGATATATATGGCCAAAATTTTCAACTGTTATAGATAGATAGTTGAAATTAACAAATAACCTATATTGCTTAGTCCGCTATTACAACAAATATAAAATTTGGATCTATAAATTAAAGGGTGTCCCCATTATTGATGTAATTTGATCATTATGTCCTCATATTTGGAACCGTTATAGACAAACACTTGAAAAATAGATAGGATGTTCACTTCTATGTCTGGTATATCAACAAGTATAAAAATTAAAATTTGGAAAATAAAGGGTGTCCCACTAGTTGATGTAATTTGTATATGGACACAAAGTTAAAATTTACAAAGAATCTGTATGACAAAGTCCTCTTTAACAAGTATTTATATTAAAATTTGTATTTAAAGGGTGTCCCAATAGGTGACGTCATTTGATATAGATGAACCTATCTTTTCGACAGTTATTGATAAACACTTAAGAATTACACAGAATGTCCATTACTATGTCTGTTATAATAAGTATAAATATTTAAAATTATAAATTACAGGGTGTCGCAATAGTTTATGTAATTTGATGTATATGAACAAACTTTTAAACCGTTTGAGACAGACGGTTGAAATTTACAATGAACCTGTATTGCTACGACCGCTATAACAAGTATAAAATTTGAATTCGGAAATTACAGGGTGTCGCAATAGTTAGTGTAATTTTATGTATATAGCCAAACTTTTGATCCGCTGTACACAGACAACCAATGCCAAGGTTTGACCTGAAAAAGACCAGAATCCTGGGGTCTTGTGCCCCTATATACTCCGGAAGCACTGCTCCCTCGGTAGAAAATCAACTGATATTTGCTTCAGATTATTGAATTCAAAAATTAGTTTTTTTTTTTTAAATTTAAAAAATCCCGCTACAATCTTCCTCTCATTGTATATTTACCCTCTTAAAGAAACATGATTTTAAGTTTGTCTGTTTTGAAGTCGGTTTTTTTTGCAAGAATTATTTCTTCCTTTTTTTTTGAATTCCCATGGATTCTAGTATTTCTGTAATGTGTTTTTGTCACAGTCATATTTTTTACCCAATTGACGATACGATTTTGCACTGCAGCCTATTGTTGCAGCCTTTAGTTAAGCTCAAACTTAGAAGTCTTGTAAACTAAATTTCCTACCACATTCTCATTTTTTTTTAATTTTATTTATTTCTTTATTAATATGTAAATCGCACTATAAATGAATGTTTTTCTTGAAACCCATGTTCTGAAATTGTTTAAAAATTTTACATTTCTTTTTATCTAAATTTTCTTCACAAAATTTACAAATTAATTTGCGACGGTTCAACTCGTTTAGTGAAATTTTCAAAACTAATGTTAACTGACCAGTGGATTCTAAGTTTTTTTTTCTATAAGTAGATAGTGCAGTTCAACAGCAGGTATATATTTTTGTTTCAAGCATCATGGTTACATTTTTAACAACAGTATTGCACCTGTTCGTATTTTATTCACCATACGTGAGTCGGACATTACTTTTTTTTAGTTTCTATTTGCTCTGGAAATTTACTGAGTGCACCTGGATTAATGAAACTTGGCAGAAAATTCTTTTATGCTTATGGGCTGTCAAGGCAATAAAATAAGAAAAATCGGACCAAGGAGAACAAAGTTGGCCTTAGAAGAACTAATTCCATCTCTGAAAAATTAATTTTTTTGTAAGTTTTCTCAATCTTTTGTTTAGCAAATGCAACTTTTATACTCAGCGAATGTTCAAAAACCTAAACTTGGACCCTAAAGATTCTAAAATGCTATTTTTCGCCCCTACCCCTTTTGTGGAAGGTGACATAAAATATTATTTCCAAAAATAAAAAGAAATGTATTACATTAATACCATAAAAATAAAAAAAAAAAATAAAAATAAAATTTTCAAGTTGTTATGGGCAGGGCGAGGTATCCCTTCAATCCCACCCTCCGAAAGGTTCATTTGAATTTTTTTTTAATTTTTTTTTGCTAATTTCCATAAAATATTCATTTTTTGGATTTTATGTCGAAAAGAAGAATATTAAAAATAAATCATTTTTGTAATTTATTACTTCATTGTATTTAATTTCACTGAAAATAATCAATTTATTCCTAACAAGCTGTGCCCACCACTACGTCATCGACCTTATTTTGCTTTGAAAGTAAACCACTTTAAGACTCTTACATTTATAGTGCTTCACATATGGTTTATGTAATTACTTTATATAAAGATACTAGCTCACAAAAATAAAAGTTTTCCAATTTTGCAGTACCATTGAATCGTTAAAATTTCATACATCGATTTTTTGTTCTTCCTCTTTCTTGGTAATGATATATTTTTACGGAGGAAAAAAATATCCTATATTTGAAACACGATACTATGCTGTCTCTTTATAAAATTTTATTATAATTCATTTAGTAGATTTTACGTGATGCGAACACAAACAGACAGACAGGCAGAAAATCACAGTTTTATTATATGTATAGATATTAAATAATTTACATTAGTAACAATAAATTTTATTTAAAATAATAACAATTAATTTATTTAAAACAAAATTAGAAACAAGATTAAAATCGATTTTATGACCGACAAAAAGGTTTCTTACTCGTTTCTACCTACACACTGTGTAATTTTTTAAGTCATGGCAAAATAACCATATACGGACACCACTACGTCATAAAAGACCAAAAAAAAGACCCTTGTCTCCCAGTTTTGCCCAAAGTCCTCCAGGTTTTTTTTTATGGGCCCTCAAAGATGTGGGGCAACGATGTCATTTTTGCAAAAAATGATCATTTCCTCAAGCTCATATTTTGCAAACCGTTTGAAATTTTGATATACTCTCTGAGGCAAAGTTGTAGCTCTTGTCATAAAGAACAAATCAACAAATCAAAAAACTTCATCTTCAAGGTCAAAATCGCAAAATCGCAAAAAAATTCAATTTTTTTTACCTTTTTTCCCCTGTTCAGGTCCATAGATAGCAGACCGTTCAAAATTCAAGGAAACAATCTTAACACCGTTTAGGTAGCGCTTAGGTAGCCGCAAAAGTGAAAAATTTCCCGAAATTTTTTAGCTACCTAAGCACTACCTAAACGGTGTTAAGAATCATTCCTAGGAAGTTCATATGTTCTAGAAAGTTGTTTATTGAGATCTTAGGTTCATTTCTGTAGTTGCACTGTGCTATGCAAGATGAGCAAAAACAGAAAAAGTTTAAATTTTGAAAAAATGTCGGAAAAACGTGCAACGTTGTTTTCTACAGTCTAAAAGTAGAGATCGTAAAATTTAGTGTGATATACAACATTTTTACGATCTCGATGGAGATCACTTCCAAAAACCTTTTGTGAGCAAAATAATATTTTTTTTTAATTTCAATCGACATTTTTTATCATCAAAATTAAAAATTTTCTAAAAATTATTAAGGGTAGCTGTTACTCTAGCCTTTCACAGAATATAAAATCTATATTCGTTTTGCCATATTGCAAACCTCTCAAAATCCTATAAACTCAATAAAAACGTATGCGATTTTACTCAACTTTCCTGATTTTAACACGGTCCCAAAACGATAAACCTCAATTAAAAGCCTTAAAAATTCACTATACCATGCAGGATTTGTCTGTCTGAGCTGCGTACTTAAATTTTTTACGTTTCTCAAAATTTATTTTTGGCCTAATATCCGGCTAGATTGGCAAAACACCCTACTGTGCGCTGTATAAAAGTAAAAACAGTAATTCCTTCAGTAAAAATTTTAATAATTTAGAAAATTTAAAAACATCTTGAATTTTCAAAATTTGGTTGTTCTTAAATTATTTAGCAATTGTCTGTCTATTCAACGAATTATTTGAGTTCTTCTTAAAAATACCTAAATAATTATAATTAGTTGTAAATAGCCCTCGTATACTTTTAAGATATTGTCAACAGCACTAAGGTGTGTTTTTGAAATTAAAACGTCAATAAGTTTTACTGCAAACTTTTTGTAACTGTGTGTAGCTGAGTAAGTAAGTATGTATGAGTGTGTGTACATGCTTACATGTCTTTGTTTTAATAAAGAAGAGGGAGATTTTTATATAAATATTTCATCATATGAATATCACGCGCCTTATTTCTACATATTTTTAATTTTTTTCCTTCTTTATTTCTTTCTTTCTTGTTCTACTTCTATCCATAAAAAGCCTTAATTGTACGCGTAACTGGCTGCATCATATTATGTTTCCTTTCCCAAAGATAAAATAATTTATTTTCTTTGCTCGCTTACTCACTCTTTCCAATTACAAGGATGGAGTTAAAAGCTGAAATTGATTAAAATAAGAGACAGACAGACCGCCGGCCAGCCACCTAAATAAATGTCTGAAATGCGGTTTATAATTAAGGTAAATAAATAAAGTAATTAATAATAGTAATAATAAGTTGGTTGGTTGTTGCTGTTGATGTTGTGCTTTTTAATACACACGATAAGAATTCCATTAAAAGGCTTAATTTTTTCGATTATTTCTTATTTTTTTTCTCGCTCGCAATCAGCTCAATAATGCCCTGGTTTGTTGCTGATCATTTAAAACAATTTTTGTTTTTTTAAAGAATTTATTTAAAAATACATTTTTATCAAGATTAAATTGCTTAAAGGCTTTAAAAACCGTTTATTATTGAAAAAAACATTGGTTTGGTTTATCGAACTTCTTAATAATTATTTTTTATTTTCAACTGTGTCTACCAGACGAACTGTCTGATGGAATGCCTGCGTGGACTAGCTGCCGTTGTGGCCGACTGTTTTACAAACCATATGAATTTCGAAATGATTTTAAAAATGTTGTTCATATTGTTTTTATTTGTTATTAATAAAATTGATTTTTTTTTTCTGTTTAAAGCCAGACTTGTTGGCAATATTAAAAATTCAATACAATAAAAAAATCATACAACATAAAATTAAGTCTACATTGTATAACATCGTCGGCAAATTATTGTGCCATTAATTCCCAACAAAAAATAACCAAAAATCACAAATCCATAAGCAAAATTTAATTTTATTGTTTAATTTTTTTTTGTAAAATTTTTTTTGTTTATTTTTTTTATAAATAAATATTCCATGTTTTGTGTGTTTTAAAGATTTAAAGGTTTTTTTTTGTATTATTTATTTTAAAAATTTTGCTAGACATTATGGCAACAAGCGTTTAAAGCTTGAAGGCAATTATTTTTATCGTTTGTTATTTTGAAAATCGTTTGAAATGCCAGCAAAACAAAAGACTTAAACCACAAACTTGATTTTTATTTATTTAACTCTTTTTTTGGAAAAAATCTTGCGATTCTTGTTTTTATTGCTATTAAATAAAAATATATATACAAGTTAAAAACCTAGTAGGAATAAAATAATTAAATCTTTGAGATAATTCGGGACTACAATTGTTAGGAAGAAAAAGAGGAATATTTTTTTTTCACAAAAATAGGTTCTTAAGTCGAGCGGAAACATTTCTATGTTGCAACTATAGAACAACCAAACACAACACACAACGACATCATACGGTTAATGAAAAATTTTACTTTAATTAAATTCGTTCGAAATTTGTATTGCCAATTAAAGTGTTTGCTAACTTTTAGAGTGGAAAATATTTTGAGGTTTTTTCTATTGTAAAATGAATTATTTAATCAAAAAATAAACATGGGGTTTAATCAATTGTGTATTTGAGAGAATTAAAATTTAATTAAGTTTACTAAAATTCAATACTAAAGTTTTATTATCTTTTTATTGATTTATTTCATGCAGATTCAATTTTAAAGTCAGGCTTAAGTTCGTTTTATTCTCTCTAAGTAGAAAGAATATTTTTTGTTAGAACTTAATGAAAAAGAGGGAGAATTTTTTTCTAAAATGAAAAAATAGCAGAATGTAATCCATTTTCTGCATCCCTGCATCCATCTTGAGCTTTCTTTGCATCTATCTACGTTGGATGATGTTAAGTTGTAAGCATCATCTATTTAATCTACCAATCTCAGATAAAGGATTACTATAAATAATGTATTCAATCATCTAACTTCCCTCTTGCTTGATATTTTTCTTTAGATCAGGCTTACGTTCCTTGATAGTTTCTGAATTGAAATTTTACCATTTTTTCTTGAAAAGTAATCATCTAATTTGGATTAAAAATTTTTCTTTCCAGTTAGAGAAAAAACCGAACTTAAGCTTGACTTCAAAATTTCATCTGCATGTTTTAAAATTTTTTTTTTAAACAAATGTTATATTTTTCTAAAATTTAATTATTTTGTTAATGAGATTATATTTTATATTTTGAGATTGTATTTTGAGCTTCTAAATAACTGCCATACGGTTGCCACAACTTTAATGTTATTTGAGCTTAGTTTGGTTTGCTATTTTATCAAGAAAATACTGATATCAGCACATCAAAATTATAGCAAATTTGTACCACTGTATCTGCAAAAACCACTGTTTGGTGCATTGTGTGGCCCGGTGGAGATGTTAGTACCTACTTATTGAACTATGATGACGGCATAAACATTACAGTCAACGGCCGAATTAAATGGAATGTTTTTTTTATTTCTTTACAGAATAAAGAGTGTTGTTGGCTATTAAGTAGAATAAAGCAATTCCGTTTTGACAAACACCTCTGCACTCGTTATGATAATAATGTCGATCTAAGATGGATTATATATATATAAGAGGGGGTCAATTGACAATATTGCAATAGTGTGTCTAAAAGAGAATATGCTTGTTGAGGGCCAGTTACTATAATAACAGCCTACCTCTAGACAAATTGTCTGTTTTTATACCAGTTACATAATATTTCCTATTTTCACCAGTCACGATTTACAAATTTTAGTACCTCTTCTTTTTTTACAAGACATTGAATGAGTGCGATTTAAACAATTGGCATCTTGAAAAATGGTGTCCCGAACATTCGCAAGACACCATTTCCTTGCTAAGTAGGTGGCAACTATAACAATATCTTTGGGATAGGACTTCCCTACCTATCCTACTCATATGTAAATTTTAGAGCAATGACCCACTAACTTTTCCAACAGCTTAAATATATTTTCTGTTCCTGTTTACCAGTCGAACCGTGTGCTGATATTTAAAAACTAAAAAAAAAAATTAACAAAAGGAATTATTTTCGAATGCGTTATATCTCGAAATGCTAAATTCAACTAGTGATTGAGATCGTTCGATGTCAAACTTACAAGTGATTGCAAATTTGACATTCATTCTGTGATAGATTTGAGCTACCATACAGTGATCCTTCTAATAAAGCCAGTTTTATGTTTTAAATTTTCGAATCCCTGTATATTATTTTAATTCTAACTTGAACTCCTTCAAACACTCTTTAGTCCAGTGCGACTAAGTTGCACTTTCTGCGATTTAGGTCCAAACCACAGCCAACACTTTACTTTACTCGAATGGCCACACCCAAAACGGCCACAGTGGTTTGGGGATATACCTGTGGGACTACTGATTGCCGTAGTACCATTCGTGTAGACAGTGGTCAGACCTCGACCATTTATAGTTTCAGGCCTTATGAAATACTGTGGATTGGTGCCCACATGTACCCTGAAAGTAACACCATTACGGTGTTAAAAGAAAACATAATAATAATACCCCCGGGGGAACTAACTGCAGATGTGTTCAAGATTAACGTGGGCTCCTGCCACGGTGGCTTTATCCCACGGTGCTCCAAACACCGAGTGAAATAAAGACGTAGACTAGCGCCCCCATTGTGTAGTATAACAACACTTTACGATTGCCACCAATCGCAATTTGTGTGTGATACAGTCGCAATGAGTAGCAATTTATATAATATGGCAAGCCTTTCCAAGGCAAGCCTAGATCCACATTATAACCTCTTGCTTAGGGGTTTGGAGACTATCTAAACTCCGTCTGTTGAGAGTACAACAGCACACTTGATCGACCGTGCACCACATCTACATAAATAGATCTTAAACCACAACCACCACGTGTACCCCCGAAGGTGACCTCACCAATAACCGGCTCTCTGTGGGGCCACCGATTCCCGTGGTACCAGTCCTTTGGGCACTGATCGGGCCTCGAAGACAACCCGTGTTATAAAACAACAGACCTTTTCTTCCAGATTTAGGCTCTAGGAACCCTAGCGTCTGGTGCCCCTATTTTCCCCGAGTGAACCGCGTCAAAGTATTTGCCATTACTGCAGTGACAATTGGAACCCCCGGGGGTGGGAACTGACTGCAGGCAAACAACTACTTTAAAAACCAAAAATCACTTTTACCTTATTCAATCACATATAAAAAAAGAAACAAAATATACAAATTTCACCGCCAACAATCAAATCTAACGTTAAACGTTTAAAATTTCCAAAGACATTTTTTTGCCATAAATTTTAAAATGCTGTGATAGGAAATTAAATTTATTGCAGTCATTTTTCATTTCAACAAACAAAGATACCAGACACAGGCACAGGCACGCAAAGACAAGAAATTAAATGACACACTCTTAAAACAAAAGACCACCTTTTAGATTTTATTGCTAAATCGAACAAAATCGAAGACGAAGACGAAGAAGAAGAAAAATTCCCATATTTAAGTTAGTCACTCTAAACAGGCACCTACCTACTGGTAAAAATAAAACATTAAAAAAGGATTTAAATTTAACACAAAATTTACAAAAATCATTATATTGTGAAGGAAGCCCACATGATTGCCACAATACAAATGTGTTTTCTCACTCGCTCATTTGTGTCCAGGAGAACGAAAAAAGTGACAAGATAAGCCGGGCTAATAAGCCATTAAAAAAGCATAAATTGTATTGTTAGCACTCTTAATAAATATTATGCCACGACAAGTAGATGTGTTTTGATGGAGCACAACGAATTGTTAAGGGCCCCTTCGGAGGAAAATTTAATTAAAAAAACACTTTTATGGATTAAACAAAAATTTTAAATTTTTATGTGACAGTTGGGTGACCCGGTAGGGTAGTAGGTAGTGTGCTAGTCTATCAGTATGAAGGATGCGAGTTGGATTCCCATCAAAGACTCTAGGTTTTTTACTACAACAAATAAAGAGCTTCGTTACTATGCTCGATAAGTTAAGTTATAATTTGTAAGTTGTTAGTCTTTAGTTCTTAAGAAAACCGTACCCAAATACTTTTATCTTTATTAAGTAGAGACTTTCTAATTTACTCTAACATTAAAGCTCTTCACAAAGCTGCTAAAGTAGTAATATTTGTTAAGTTTTATACAAGTTCTTGATAATATTATTTCTGCAGATCATTAGCAACATCTTTATTGTCATACGTCGTGTAAAATAAATGGAAATCTAAATGTAAATTTTATATATTTTTATAATCGTGTTTATAAAAATAAACTCACTGGTATGTGTGTGCTTTTAATTTATGTTAATGGTTTTACACTGCAAATTGCCTGTTCTGAGTTGCAGTATGCGCCATAAGGATTGTCAGTTAAATCTCTGTAAATATAAATTCGAAAACGATTTATATGAAATTCTTTTATTTATGTCATAATGAAGGTAAAGCAGTTAAAGTGATGATAATATAATTTTTTTTTTTCAATTATTACTTGATGTATTCACTTAGCTTAAGGTAAAAAAATCCTGCTGAAATTTTCTGTTAAATTTTTTTCGATAACTTTTCTGAAATTTTCGTTTAAAAATTTTTCTCTCCAAACGGTCGAAACTTTTCTATGAAAAGTTTTCATTCCAAAATTTTCTATAGAAAATTGTTTTTAAACTGAAATAAAAAATGTTAATTTTCTTTACAAAACAGACTGAAATTTGTATTGAAGATTGTTCGTGCTGGAATGACATGAAATTTGTACCCTTATATTTGTCATGCTAAAATGACCAAATAGTTTCTTTCGGAATATTTCTTTTAAAAAATTATTTGTTCCAAAATGACGTATCGGATATTTTTTGTTCCAAAATTAGTATTTTTAAACTGAAATATTTAAAGAAAAAGTTTTTGTAAAAAAAATATATGCTTTGAAATCCTCCTCGGGGGCATTATTGTATAGTTGACTTCTAACATGTTGACGATACCGGAGTATATGGGGGCACCAATCCTCAATGCTAGTAGTGGCCTGAAATTGGAAGATAAAAACCTTCGAGGTCTCATCAGTGTCCAAATGACTGACACCACGGAAATCACTCAGTGGTAAGGCCACCGATAACTTAAGACAACACGTCAAGCACTGACGTAAATCTGTATCACATCATATATTCCGAAATAAACTAATATTTTCATTAAAAATTTTTTCACTAACATGTTCTAAATTTTACTATAAATAATTATTTTCCCAAATTGCCTTTAAAAAAGATTTTATCTAAAATATTGCTATACAATTTTGAGTCCCTAAATGCCCCCTACAAGTTTTTTTTTTCTTCTAAAAAATAACAAAATTTTTTATAGAAAATTTTTCTACCAAAAATTACCTAAAAGTCTCTCGAAAATTTTTTTTCTGAAAATTACTTAAATTCCCTATTGAAAAGTTTCTTTCGATAATTACCAAAAATTTTTTTATAGAAACCTTATTTCCGAAAAACATAAAATTTTATATAGAAAAATATTCTTCTGAAATTTTCCAAAAATTTTCTTTGGAAACAGTTATGTTCTAAAAATTACCTAAAATTTTCTATAGAAAATTGTACTTCCAAATTTTACTTAAATTACTCAAATTTCCGAAAATTAACTAAAATTTTATATAGAAAAATTTTCTTCTGTAAATTACCTAAAATCGCCTACAGAAAATTTTTCTTCCAAAAATTACATAAAATTTTTTATTAAAAATTTTTCTTTCGAAATTGACCTAAAATTTTCTATAGAAAAATTGTCCACGAAAATTTTCTCTAGAAAATTTTTCTTTCGCAAATTAATTAAAATTTTATATAAGATTTTTTTTTTCGAAAATTACATAAAATTTTCTATGGAAAATTTTTCTTCCGAAAATTACCAAAAATTATTTATAGAAAATTATATTTCGAAAAAATAAAATTTTAATAAAATTTTTTTTTCCAAAAATTACCTTAAATTATCTATAGAAAATTTTACTTAAATTACCCAAAATACCGAAAAGTAACCAACATTTTCTATAGAAAATTTTTCGTCTGAAAATTACCTAAAAATTTCTGTAGAATATTTAATAAAATTTTTCAACTGAAATTAAATTAATTTTTCCTATAGATAATTTTTCTTCCGAAAATTAATAAATTTTTTTTTCCGAAAATTACTTAAAATTTTTTATAGAAAATTTTTCTTTCGAAATTTACCTTAAATTTTCTATAGAAAAATTGTCCCCGAAAATTTTCTATACAAAGTTTTTCTTTCGAAAATTAATTAAAATTTTATAGAATTTTTGTCCCGAAAAAAAATTTCTATAGAAAAAATTTTCTTCCGAAAATCGTCAAAAATTTTCCAAAAATAATTTTTCCGAAAATCGCCAATGATTCTCCATAGAAAATTATTCAATTTTCTATAGACAATTATTCTTCCGAAACTTACCTAAAAATTTCTATAGGAAATTTTTCATCCAAAAATTACCCAAAATTTTGTGTAGAAAATTTTTCTTAGGCGTCAAAAATTTTATATAGAAAAATATGTATAAAAATTTCTATAGGAAATTTTTCTTTCGAAAATTGCATAAAATTTTCTATAGAAAAATTTTCTTCCGAAAATTACATAAAATTTTCTATAGAAAAATTTTCTTCCGAAAATTACATAAAATTTTCTATAGAAAATTTTTCTGTTGAAAATTACATAAAATTTTCTATAGAAAATTTTTCTGTTGAAAATTACATAAAATTTTCTATAGAAAATTTTTCTGTTGAAAATTACATAAAATTTTCTATAGAAAATTTTTCTGTTGAAAATTACATAAAATTTTCTATAGAAAATTTTTCTGTTGAAAATTACATAAAATTTTCTATAGAAAATTTTTCTGTTGAAAATTACATAAAATTTTCTATAGAAAATTTTTCTGTTGAAAATTACATAAAATTTTCTATAGAAAATTTTTCTGTTGAAAATAACATAAAATTTTCTATAGAAAATTTTTCTTCCGAAAATTACATAAAATTTTCTATAGAAAATTTATCTTCCGAAAATTACATAAAATTTTCTATAGAAAATTTTTCTGTTGAAAATTACATAAAATTTTCTATAGAAAATTTTTCTTCCGTAAATTTTATAAAATTTTCTATAGAAAATTTTTCTTCCGAAAATTACATAAAATTTTCTATAGAAAATTTTTCTTCCGAAAATTACATAAAATTTTCTATAGAAAATTTTTCTTCCGAAAATTACATAAAATTTTCTATAGAAAATTTTTCTTCCGAAAATTACATAAAATTTTCTATAGAAAATTTTTCTTCCGAAAATTACATAAAATTTTCTATAGAAAATTTTTCTTCCGAAAATTACACAAAATTTTCTATAGAAAATTTTTCTTCCGAAAATTACATAAAATTTTCTATAGAAAATTTTTCTTCCGAAAATTACATAAAATTTTCTATAGAAAATTTTTCTTCCGAAAATTACATAAAATTTTCTATAGAAAATTTTTCTTCCGAAAATTACATAAAATTTTCTATAGAAAATTTTTCTTCCGAAAATTACATAAAATTTTCTATAGAAAATTTTTCTTCCGAAAATTACATAAAATTTTCTATAGAAAATTTTTCTTCCGAAAATTACATAAAATTTTCTATAGAAAATTTTTCTTCCGAAAATTACATAAAATTTTCTATAGAAAATTTTTTTGTTGAAAATTACATAAAATTTTCTATAGTAAATTTTTCTGTTGAAAATTACATAAAATTTTCTATAGAAAATTTTTCTTCCGAAAATTACATAAACTTTTCTATAGAAAAATTTTCTGTTGAAAAGTACATTTAATTTTTTATAGAAAAATTTTCTGTTGAAAATTACATAAAATTATCTATAGAAATTGTTTTCTTTTTAAAAGAAACTAGAAAAATATTCTTATGAAAATTACCCAAAAATTTATGTAGAACATTTTTCTTAGGAATATCGCCAAGAATTTTCTATAGAAAAATATTCTCCCAAAAGTTACCCAAAATTTTCTGTAGAAAACTTTTCTTTCTAAAATTAGCCAAACTTTTCTGTAGAAAAATGTTCTTCCAAAAATATATAAAATGTTCTATACAAAAATTTTCTTCTGAAAACTAGCTATAATTTTTTATAAAAAAATTTTCTTCTGAAAATTATTATAAACAAAATTTAAAACATTTAGGAAATAAATTCTTTTTTCAAAAAGAGATATGCAGTGATATATCGATTAGTTTTTTAATTTTTAATAACATAATTTCATCATGACCACAGCCATTAATATCTACTTTATCACGATGATGTTTTAAAATTCCTTTTTTTATGCGATTGTTTGTATATTTTAAAATGCCGTGTTTTGATCAACAGGCGGTATTCATGTTATTTCGACATTTTATGCAACAAACGTAAAATTTATGAGTTTTTAAATAACCCATGAACAATCAACGCTTTTTATTTTGTTGAATAAGAAAAAAAAGATAAAATCAGAAGTAGCCTGCAGCAGCCAGCGGCATAATTTAAATTTAAGAGAACAAAACATTAAATAAAAACATTTATTTAATATTTATTTAATTTAAACAAATATGGCAAATATTTCTTTAGACTTGCTTTATATTGATTTAAAAAAAAATCTGTTATTTTTTTTGTTTATTTTGAATTACTAATTTACACATAATTAATAATTAAGGTGAAATTGATTTTTCGTGTAGGTTGGTTTTAGTTTATTTTTATGACAGTTTTGCGTTTTGTTAAAACGTATGAAACATTGTTAATGTGCAGCAGTTTTTTTCTTTCTTATAAATTACTTTATTATTTTATAAGTGTAGGTAATGCAAAGTTTGTGTTTTAAGTCTTTCGTTTCATGTTTTCTCATTACCTTTGTTTCATTAATTGTCTCATGTTTTAAAATTGTTAATGGTCGATTGCTTAAGCGAATGAACAATAACATTTTGTTTGTTTAATCGAATATACATTTTCGATAATAAATTATTTAAATTATTGTTTCATTGAAACGGGAGTTGCAAATGGAGTAATTAAAAAAATTTTTTATTTTTGTTATTTATTTTATAGCTGGTTTTATTGAAAATTACTGTAAATGACTGTGATATACTTATGGAGACATATAGGAAGTTCAAACACAGCAAACAGATTTGAGACTTAATTCAAAAACATTTTAAAGGTGTGTTCTTCGAATTCAAGTTAAAAATAGTATTAAAATAAAATATACTGTTGAAAGTTTTTCCTTAAAAAAGTGTAAATAATTTTTAAAATAATATAATATGTCCGAAAATGGGTTTATGGGATTATACGGTAATTTTTTTAATTTCTCATATTAGTATTATATTTAATCCTTTAATTCCCAGTGGAACAAAGGGCCGCATATTAGTAAGCTTTCAAAATTATTGTTATAGCAGACGGCCTTTCTATAAATTACAAGTGATTGCCTATTAGGTTCATAAAATAAGGCCATATACGTTAAAGTCACATCACAGCAAATCCCCCCTTTGTGCTGTAACAGACACAGGGATGGACACACATTGTACGGAACCCTAAAATTGAATCGATTTAAATAAAACAAAAAAAAAAAAATAACATAAATAATGCATTTAAATTAATAATAATTGTATTTAGATATTGTTCTATATGTTTCCAACACGATTTAGTAAAGTAAAAAAAAAAAAAATGTTATTGCTTTAGTATGAAAATAATAATTAATTTTTTAATTACAACACCTGCTTGGCGCCTACAACTGAATAAAAAATTAATTCTTGTTATTATTAAGAAATTAAAACAATAACATTTTGTAAAACAATTGCATTAAAATTTTTTTTTCTATTGTCATCTCTACCTCTTTGCTAACAAATAGCTTAAGGCGATATTTGCTACATTAATGTCCAAATCAATTACAAATAGTAATTAGTGTTAACAAATTGCATGGTGGAATTAAAAAACAATAAACTACACGTATTAAAAGTTTAACGAGTTCTTAACAAATATTGAAATAAAAATTAAAAATCAGTTCTGCTAAAATTATTTTATTTTCAATGAATCGGATTAGCGAAACACAGGTTAATATGTGCGAGGGATTTAGCGGAAAAATCCCTACCGACAATAATGACAAAATCTAATAAAGATATTTTACGTAGATTTTTTAGCCTTTTTATAAATTAATATATTTTGAGAAAGTGTGAAAATAATTTTTAATAAAAATTGCAAATATTATGGAATGGAATTTGAGATTCCATAAGACAGCTGCCTTATTATTCTTCTCGGATGAAGGCAGCAGGAGCCGATGGGTTACCAGACGAACTATTTAAGACCGGAGGCGATACGCTGATAAGGTGTATACACTAGCTGGTTTGTTCAATTTGGATAGAGGAACGCATACCCGATGATTGGAACCACAGCTTATTATGTCCCGTGCACAAAAAAGGAGACAAGACAGTATGCGCCAACTACAGAGGAATAAGTCTCCCTCCCATCGCATACAAAATACTTTCCAGCGTACTGTGTTAAAGATTAAAATCTAAAGTTGGCGAGATAATAGGGCCATATCAATGTGGCTTTTGACCTGGCATATCCACCGTCAAGATATTCACCTTACGTCAAATCCTGGAAAAGACCCAAGAAAAACAGATCGAAACCTACCACCAATTTGTCGAATACAAGGCTGCTTTTGCCATGTCTGAGTTAGGTATCCTTACAAAATTAATACGGCTGTGCAGGATGACCTTAACTGGTACGCGATCTTCAGTTAAAATAGGAAAAAACCTCTCCGAGCCATTTAGTACCAAACGAGGTTTCAGACAAGACGATAGTCTATCGTGTGACCTATTTAATATCCTGCTAGAAAAGGTTATATGGGATGCGAATGTGAATAGAACTGGCACTCTATACACTAAACAACACATGTTACTCGCTTACGCTGACAATATAGACATCATGGGTGGAACATTGCGTACGGTAACTGCCACCTTTGAAAAATCGAAAAAGAATATGCCAACGTGGGTCTGGCAGTAAACGGCGATAAAACCAAGTTGACGGTACCAACGCAAAAACATCCAGTAGACTCGGGCAGACAGTGGAAGTTGAAAACTACAACTTTGAGGTAGTCAGCGATTTTATCTACCTCGGTGCCGCCATTAACAAAACAACATCAGTTTTGAGATAAAAAGAAGAAGAATACTGGCCAATAGATGCTACTTTGGACTAGGTAAGCAGTTTAAAAACAAGGCCACCTCTCAACAGACAAAAATCACTCTCTACAAGACACTGATACTACCCGTGCTATTATATGGTTCCGAAGCATGGGTACTTGCGAAAGCAGATGATGCTGTGCTTAGAGTGTTTGAGAGAAAAATTCTTCGAAAAATCTATGTACCAATCTGCGTTGGCGGAGAATACCGGTGTCGTATGAACCATGAGCTATATGAGCTGTAAGACGACATAGACATAGTCAAACGTATCAAATTACAACGATTGCGTTGGCTAGGTCATGTTGTGAGAATGGATGAAGATGCTCCAGCTAGAAAGTCATTTGAATACGAACCTGGTGACGGTTCACGCAGAAGACGAAGACCGAAACTTCGATGGAAAGATCAAGTTGAGGAAGACATCTCGAAACTTGGTGTCAGAAACTGGAGAAGAAGCGCAGAAGATCGAGGCGCTTGGAAATCTATTTTACGTTCGGCTACAGGAACAAATGTTCTGTAATAGCCACCTAAGTAAGTAAGTAATATTTCCTTTACCTGGTTCTTGAAATACTTAGATAAGGCGAGCTTAAAAACATTATAAGGACAAGTTTTGCTTTAACTAAAGTTGTGATGCTGGGTATATATTACGCCTTCATGCTACACCCTTTCAAGTTTTCAACTTGACTTCCGGATAACAAAGTGGCAACATGAAGAATTTTCAAAAATCCCTATACTACAACAAGTTTTAAAAATGCTATCTTTTTATATGTAAATGGAGTATGTACACAAACAAATAAGGTCAGTAAGAAATCTGATATAAAATCACACGAAACATCACACAACAAAAGACTTAGAAAGCAAACATGATGTTGGGCTTGTTTAGCATGTGACATGAATATATTTGTTGTATTGAAACTACTTTTGAACAAATTATTATTTACATTTTAATCTATAAACTTGATAACTTTTATCTAAATCATCAATCTTGTTTGATAAAAACAAAAACAATAGTTTTCAAATTTGACATCAAAACTAAGAGAATAAAACTAGTTTTTTTGTTTTTGTTTTTTGAACAGAGTATTTTTTTTTCTTTTTTGATTTTAATCATGTTTGTTTTATCGTACAAACAAATCTCTTGTTAATTTATTTAACTATAAAAATCATCTCATTTAAGATAAAAAAAAAATCTTTTGATTGTTACCTTATTTTGGTATTCATTTAAGTTGATTTCTTTTTTATCTTTTTATTCGAATTTGATTTAATGCAAAGCACCTGCTGTGCGAAAACACACGCCTCACTTGGCGTTGTTATCGGGTGATATCATCACCCGAAATTCCTTAAAGGCAAATAAATTCTAAAATGAAAATATTTTTCAAAGAGACCAGAAACAGTAACAAAACATTACAAACCTGCAACAATGGGTCTGTGGCTACAAAAATCATGATGATTTTTCTTCAGCATTTTATTTTTGTTTAATTTAAATTTTAATTTGTACGATTTGTGGTTATAGATTTTAAATCTTGAAAATATTATTTAATTACAGTTTTAATACTTAAAATTACAACAAAGTGGTAAATTTTCCACTTGGATAATTAATTTCTCTGCATTTCTGTTCACATCTTGTTGATTTGTTGCAGTTTAGTTTAGTTTAGTTTAGTTTAGTTTAAATAAAATTAAATTAAATTTAAAAAATCTAAAACTCGTTGAAGACGTCAATGAAGGTTTTTGTGAATTCATTTAATTAAAAATATATTTGAAATTCCTATTGTCAAATCATAAAATACCTGTTAATTTATGAGTATTTCTAATTCATAAACTAAAAAATATTTTAGAGTCAGTTGGAATTAATTCAAACTGATAAACACAACTGATTAAAACAAGCCAAACAAGAACATTATGAATTAAAATTTTTGTTTTAAAATAAAAAAAGAATGGAAAGATTTTTAAATAAATAATATATGTACATATGAAAATTATAGAATAATTTTAAGAATTGTCTATGAAAAAATATTGAACACATTTCCTATAGAACGTGCCTATTACCATTTTTAAAACTATTCAGAAAGTACCTTTCAAAGTTTATTTATCGAAAATCAGTCTTTCAAAACACGATGCTTAATAAATGAACTATTTTTAAATTATATTTAAATAGCTTTAAAAAAGAAACGAAAAAGTACCTTTTTCAAAAAGTAGTTTTTAAGAAAAAAAAAAACTTTTTGAAAAAATTCCTTAAAAGTTGAATTTGAAAAAAAAATCTTTAAAATAATAATATTGAAAAAAGTATTTTTCAAAAATTCTTCGATAAAAACTCCCTTTCAAAATAGAATCTTCTGAAGAAATATCTTTAAAATAGATGTAACTATTAGATAGTAACTCTTAATAAAATACCTTTTGTAAAAAAACACCTTTAAAAAATACCTATTGGAAACAAAAAAACCGCTTAAAAACCTTTTTAAAAATATCTCTTTAAACAGAACCTATGCATAAATAACTATTATTTTAAAACCCGCCTTTAATAAAAGAACCGTCAAAAAATTTTAAAAACTACCTTTTAAAAAGTACCTTAAAAATACACTTTTAAATGATAACTTTTGACAAAGCACTTTTAAGAAAACTAGCTTTCGGCAAATTATATTCTCATTTAGAACTTTACGAAAAAGACCTTTATAGCAAACTTTTACAAAAATAACTTCGAAAAACACCTTTTTAAAAGATAAAGGGTAATAGGGCCTTCTAAAAAAACTTTTGAAAAATCCACTTTTAAGAAAAAGTCTTAAAAATTTACATTTCAAATAGTACCTTTCAAAATTTACTTATTGCAAGGAACCTTATTTTTAAGCTACCACTTAAAATTATATCTTTTAAAAAAGATCTTTTGAAAAATAAAATACATTTAAAAAGTACCAAAAGATCTATTGCAATAGTACCTTAACAGTAGTACCTTAATACTTTTAAAAAAAGTCTATTTACCAACGTGACTATTGAGTTCTCTGCTAATTTTAAATATATTGAAGTCTCGCAGTTATGCCTGCCAAAGGCTCTCCGGTAAAACGTGGAACTTAAAAAGTCCAATTTTAACTAACTCTGTCCTAGTGTGAGGATCGAAAGCCAAGGTGTGACGACAAGGGTTCCATTTGAGTATATTTACAACCTATATGTTCTAGGTGCTTATTGCCACTGCACATTATTGTAAAAGCGGAGGCATACGGAAGAGCGTTTCGGCTACCGAACATTTCGTTAATAAAAGCCGTAAACTTAGTGGGATACCTTCGCATATATCGTCTCTTCATGAAGGGCCCTTGCCTTATGGCATCTGCTCACATTCAGCTGACTCTCTTATACAGTAATATTGATGACTATATTTTTCACATACGCACCGCGGGGACAACAAGACTTGGTGGCACGAAGAGTCCGGCCAAGGTTACAAACAGGAGTAGATATCTTTGACCCAAACTCTCAAAGAGCCATGGCTAAATTCCTGAAGATTTATCATGCAGAATTCTATGCCAAGGCAAGGCAAGGAAAATTAAAATAAATCTGATATCGATGGGGTAATCATGGACTATGTGATATCCATTAATGAATTTGGTACTCACAACAGATTAACATTATGATTGATTCCTAGTCTTGAGGGTCATCTTGGTAATAAGTGGGCTGACTATTTAGTTAGGTCCCTGCGCAGATTTATTGGTTCAGATACCTTCTTTGGCAAACTGATTCATGGCACAAAGCGAGGTTTTCTCGTCATTTCAAAGGCCGGCTGTGAATGACTTAAAGTTACTTACGGCTTGATTTAACGGACATTGTGGTGCTAAGTACCATCAATATACCTGCTGGGATGCGGTTTTCTAGGTTTTGTGAACTGGACTTTGAGACTTTGGGGCAGAAACTATGTGGGTCTTCTGGTTTCTGGATCTCGTAGCATAACATTTCCACGGGGTTCTCTGCTTACTTCAGACGATGTAAATGAGCTCTTACTTAATAGACATTGGCTCTATCTATAAAAGCACTTTCACGGAAATCTTATTTTACATTTTACTACCTTTGAAATAAATTGACTTTAGAAAAATCTAGTCCCACAAAAATAAAATAAACACCTGGAAGAGAAATTAAAAGTCAAGCTAAAACTCTAAAACACAAGTTTTGCTCAGAGAAGCTTGTGCCAAATTTAGAATAGTTTTCACCATAATAATTGTTGACCTTTCTTCGGGGGTACCACGCCCACTATTTCATCCAGCCAGTTTTTTTTCTTGACTATCCATTTTGGGGTTGGGTTACTTGTGCAAAACTTCTAAACTCTAGCTACTATAGATCCTCAGACACACGATAACAATTTTTCACTTTGATTGGGAGGTACTACGCCCACTGTCCTAATACAGTCTGTTTTTTTGTTAAAATATGAGTATTAATATGTGGGTTATTTGTGAACAATTTTAAGATTTCAACTATTATAGTTTTCTAGGTAGACAATAAAAATGTTTCACATTATATGGGAGGTACCACGCCCACTACTTCAATCCAGCTAGTTTTTTTGCTACGTTACGTATATTAATAAGGGTGTTATTTGCATCAACATCTATCTATAACAGTTTCCAAGTAAATATTTACTTTGTATTGGAACTGCCACGCCCACTAGAAATATCATTAAAAATCGAAACTTTCTATGAAATGAATGCCTGATAAATTTAATGAATTTATTTAAATAAATTAATAAAAGATATGCAGCCTCACAAATTTAATATAATTATATTTTTATTTAAAGATATTATTTCCAAAAATTGTTTCTATTTATTCTGACTCTAATTCGCCACTTGTACCAACACTCACTTGTCTTAAATATTTTGAAATATTAATTACAATAAATCTTGTCAAAATTTTAAAACGTGCAAAATATTTATGAAAAAATTTATTACTTATGCGAAATGTGGAAAGCAAACTACTTAAATATATCGAATATAAAATTCATTAATTTAAATAAAAAATATTCCACTCAATAAAAAGCTTATTAATAATCAACTGTTTATGTATTAACTTTTTCATTTATTTAATTTTTACTGACAACTTTTAAAGGAGCCACTTTGTCTGCTGGTTAGAAATGTGTTAGAAATATTTATAAAAATAATAATTTTGAAATAATAATGACATCCCAATATGTGTTGTGTGTGCGAAGATTATAAAGGCGATATGACTAACATTTTTGTTTTTTTTCTATAACCTGAGTGCCTTGTGACACATGCGCTTTAGCTTCAGTCACGTTAAACATAAAAAACAGTACTTTGATGTTAATAAAAGCGAAAAATTCCATTAGTTGAACAAATAAATTAAAAGAAATGAGAGAAAAGAAACGCAAAAGAAATCTTAAAGATAACAAAACAACAGCAACAGGAACAGCAACAACAAAATCGAGTATTGACAACTAATAATACTAAATCAAATAAGCAACAAAAAATAATCAAATATATTGACATAACGAAGGTGCGACAATAATTGAACAATAATTTATCATTATTAATTAATAAATCACATTCTGCAACAACAACTACAATATTCCCAAACAACAGTAAGATCAAAACAACAATATTAAAAAAAAAATAATTTATATTTAAATTTAAATTAATTTGAAGCACAACCTAACTCACAATTGAAATAACAAGCCAATAAATAATACAATAAATGAATTTAAATAAATATTAGCCGACTTAAAAAAACCCTACATGAAGTTAAAATTTTGTTTTTTGTTTTGTTTTATTTTTAATCAAATAACAAACGGACTGCTTATATGATTGGAAAGCAGAAGATGATTTAAAAAAATGTGATTCTTTAGTAGAAAAAAATTTTTTCTCAAAAAATGTGTGCCGGCAACAAAATTGCTATTCCCCTAAATCAGTTAGGTAGTGGTGGCATGATTGGTATTGAGCTTAAAGTGTTTGCCTACAACGCCAAGCACCCCAGGTAAAGAACAAAATATTTTCACAATGTTTTTTTAAGTTTTAAAAATAAAGTGGCTTCCACCCCCCATCCAAACTATCCATCAAAGAAACCCTATGACCTGCCCTCACCCCTTGGAAATTAGAAGACAACATCATGGCATAAGGTCAGGCAGCTATTTTGCCCTAGGAAAATAAAAAAGGTATAAATCAAAGATTATCAAGGTTTTACACCAAACACACGGACGGAGGGCATTGTTTCTAGGCAACGACAGTTGGCAGCCCTATTATGCCAGGACCTGCTACAGCAGACCAATCATCTACTTAGCTCGAACCACCACCGATTAACGAAACTGTAACAAGGCTAAATAACAATAGACGGAATCTTAAGGCAACAACCTTTGGTACACGAAATATGGGAAGACATGAAAACAACTGCGACAAATCTTATAAGATGGAAATGCTTTGTAGAAGTAATATACGCCCAAGAGGGTAATGAAAAAAGTCAGTTAATTTATGTTATCACCTTTTACCAACTTCGATAGCCTTTTGTCCACCTCTTATTTAACATGTTATAGGACGATACGATTGAAACAACTATTACTCATTTACCGCAGGGTTTTGCCAATTTCAGTAAAAAATTGTATGTGGAAAAATTGTCAAAATTTTTTAAATTTTTCTTTAATTTTAATCACGTGATTTGTAATTTAAATTATTCTTTCTTAGAAAGAATAAAATTTTATCTGTATGTAAAAACAAATAGTTCGAATAATAAAATTTCAAATATTCAATATTAAAAATCGCAGAGCACCGTGCAATCATTTTTACCCAACAGGGTTTGATTTGCAACTAGATTAGTATTCACTAAAAAACGAATGTTGGGAGATAGCAAATAAACAAAAAGTAGCTTTCATTGCTAACCGAATGTTGGCTGAAGCAACAACAAATATATGGTGGTAAATATTAAATTAAAAATATTAAACAAGAGAAAAGATTTACGTAGTGGTAGACTTAGTTCTCACCAACTGACGATGATGATTGAACACAGTTTTTCTGGTATTCCTTTGTCTGAGTTTGGGTGCTTAAATAAAATGATGCTTACAACTAAACACTAACCAAAGTAGATAGATACGAAGAGTGCTGAGTAGCTGTCTAGAAACTACATTACATTCTGCTTGTGTCTAAAATAAAATTTTTCGAATTTTTCTTTAATAAATAAAATTTGAAATTTAATTATTATTTATTAGAGAGAATAAAACGAACTAAAGTTTGACTTTTAATTTCATCTGTGTGTAAAAATAGTCCCTCTCAGGAAAAAAGGATTTCTCAAAAAAAAACTTGAGTCTTTCGGAAAGAAAAATTTTCTATCACAAATTCCGAAAGTAATAACTTCTCGTAAATAGTGAGAGACCATAAATTTTTAATAGCAAAACAAAAACATTTTTTTTTAATCCTAAAAAGCGTCCCATATTTTCTTTAATCATAGGAGTAGGGTACTTAAAGTTATACGTATATTAAAACATGTCACAATATTCAAAACAGTTCAATACAAGCTTTAATATAAACAACAAAAAGTCAAAATAAAAAAATAAACTGAAAAAAGTAGGAGTGTTTCAAATAATCAATAATATTTAAGAATTGCACAGTATAAAAAAAATTTAATTAACATTTAAATATAAAAAGAAAAAAGAACAAAACAAATAAAAATTTCAATTAAACCAGCCAACAGAAGAAGAATGAAAAAAAAAACACATAAATTTTATTTAAATAAAAAAAAGTGTTTAATCGACAAGTAACAAATAACAGATCAATAATTAATGAACAACAAATCTCAAGTAGTTTATAAGAAATTACGCTTTTATTTCAACTGGACATTCTGACTTCACAATTAATAATTGAAAGCAAAAAAAATATATATTCATATAAAACTTAACACATTTCTAACACGACACATAACCATCGTCACCACCATCACCACCTTCACAATCAGTAGTTTGTTTAGCTCACACTGTATGGAGTATATGACGTTTAATACTAGACATACATGCGCCATCAGTTGGAAGAAAAAAAAAAATATTAGAAGTATACAATAAATATAAAAACTAGTAAATAAAAAATATAGTAATAAATAATAAATTTGCATATGATAGAAAAAAAATGTTTTTTTCTCTGCTTTGTTATTCAGGATGATGGAATTTAAGTTGTAATTTTTAAAAGGATTTTTATGATGTAATTTATTACTTAAATTTCATAAATTATTTTTTTAAAGAAAATAGCTGTGATAATGCATAGAAATTATTAGTAACTGAAGAAATTATTAATGTTTTATTTTAGAAATAGGTTAAGAAAAACAAAAGACTTAAGAAACAAACTTTTACTGACATAAACAATGTAAAGAAAAAGTGTTCAATTGCTACTAATGGATGCAGTATGTTTAGTTTGTAAATGTTTTAACTATGATTTACAAGTATAACGCAAGGCCATATTATTGACTAATAGAGGTTTGTTAAAAATGGAATTTCGTCACTTAGACTACAGCCTTCCTAAAGCCTAAAACTTTACAAAATTATTCTATTAAATTCGAAACTTAAATAAGAATAACAGTATATATCTGGTGTTTTTAGCGGCACGAAAATTAACGATATCGTTAACTATGGTTTGACAGCTAACAATTTAAAAATGTGTTGACATTTCTGTTTTAAAGATCATGATTCGGTATCATACTCAGTTACGATTTGATAATCTTTTGAGAAAATTCATAAAATATTTTTTTTTCCACATGATCAGACTTGCAAAATCTCTTGTATAATAGTGTATCATCTACAACGCCACTTTGAAACGAGTTTTTGAGTAGAATAGAATTTTGTCAAATTTCTTTTTTGTATTTGGATCGTACGATTGTGTAGGACTTTGTACAAAATAAAAGAATTTGAAAGACTTATAATCTAATATATTAAGAAAAAATTTGTTTGGTCCTATCAAAGGTATTTTGATACCTTATAAATTTTTACTATTGCGCTATTCGTTCATTTTTCGGTCAACACGGTAGGCCTAGTAAGCAAGCTATTCGTTTAGTTGTTGATCGTTTTCGCACCAATTTTACTCTTCTTGACTCAAAATCATTAACAAGACCAAGAAAAGCACGTGCAGTAGCGCGAAGTGTTAAATAAGACGACAAAATATCGATTTCGCAAGTTGATAATGATGATGACGTGGAAAAATTCGACTTCGCGGAAAATTTTACGACAGCTTGTGCAAGAATTGAAGCCAAACGACCATCGTCGTCGCATTTTTACTGATGGGGTGCATTTGAAACTGGTCGTAGTTGTGCATTTTTATCCAAAAATTAGAGTGTGAGTGTGGTTGAAAAACGCTCATCACTGCGTAGTTAAATATCAAATAAATGTCTTCAAACACACTCATGCAGACCTCTACTAAAAATTTTCATATTTTGTCGTTATGTTTTTGAAAACAGCACCGTGTTCAAAGTATCCCGCTATCAATTTATATTTTATCGTTATTTTAAAACAGCACCATCTGTTCACCAACCGTGTTTGAAATACCCTGCTTTCAAAACTAAAAGATGCCTTAAAGTATGCAGTACCTTTAAATCGGTAAAAAAAATCGGTGAACTTTCGCTGCTTTTTTTCCAATTTCTCTTGGAAATAAGGTATTTTTGTGGAAAAAAGGTATCCTATATGAGAATCAGGATACTAGGGCACCTCCTCACGAAATTTTGTTATAAACCAACCAGTAGTTTTTACGTGATGCGAACGTAGACAGAAAGAGGGACAGACAGACCAGGAAATGAGTAACTGTTTTATTATATGTATAGATTACTGTGTTTTTTTATAGAAATAAACAAAAAACAGGAACTTTTTTATCTTCAAAGACACATGTCTTTTTTTCTCTGTCAAGCAACAATAATATTAACGTCATTGGTATACTGATTTATTTCATGTTATTTTTTTTATTGCCGATTTATCATTTCTGAAATCATTTTTATATTTAAATTGTTATTTAATTTTATTTATACCAAATATTTATACTTAATCAATAAATAATTTAATTGATATCTTGACAAAATTTAAACAAAAAACAAAAACAAAATTTTTATATCGTTTATATTTTTTAACAATTTATTTTGAATCTTGTTATGGAGACAAAGAAACCAACATTAGAAAAAAGCTCTAAAACACGCATGCTCTCCCATCAAGGTTTTGAGTTTAAAATCAGATTTTGCTATATTTTAATTTCGGCTTCAGAGCTGAACTATAAGTAAGTGAATAGAGCTTAAGGCAAAAAAAAATTTTTTTGCCATCTATTTTTCTCTTTTTGCATTAGATTTAGATATTTCATAAAAAAAGATAAATACATACACAATACCATCATTTCTTTAGATAGAGAAGCTATGATTTTTGTATTTGTGTTTGTAGTAAAACAATAAACAAATTTGTTTTAATAAAAATGCTAAAATGGAGCCATAACGTCTGGTAGTGAAACTTTTTTTCCAGTTTTATTTTTTGATTTTTATAAAATAAATTAACATTTTTTAATATTTAATGAGTAATGTTTAATGCATTAAATATGTTTTAAGTTAAAATTTTGTAATTATGTTTTTTTTTTTAAATAATTTTAGTAACGAGGCCAGTGCTTAAATTTGCAGAAAAAAAATCTGCTTATACATAATGCTTTTTCCAACGTTATTTAATAGATAGGCTGCTATTTAATAGATAGACTGCTGACTTCAATTCTTATTTTATTGAAAAATCTTTAACACACTTAAGTCGAATTTTCGTAGATTAAAAATATCTAGCTCATCTTAACCTTACTAGCTGCACGCCTACACACGTTGTGTGCATCCTACCAATATTTTATTCGATTTTGCTTTGAAAGTAATCCACACTAAATCTCAAGACTCTGACGTATTTAAAATTCTAAAATTTATATAAAATTCCAAAAATTATTGTTAAGCTCTGTAGAAAGTGTTTTAAATATTTTAATGACAATATAATTCCACAAAGACAAAATACAAATAAATACAAATAAATACAAATTTTATTCAATTGGCTATTTCGAAGTAAATAATTCATATTCTGTCATTATTTTCAAACAGTGCCATTTTTTGCGCAACCGTGCTTAAAATGTCCCGTTTTCAATTCATATTTTGTCATTATTTTAAAACAGCGCCATCTGTTGCGCAACAATGTTTGAAATATCCCGATTGGAAAAATATAAAAGATGCTTTAAAGCATACAGTACCATCAAATTTGGATAAGAAATCGGCGTACTTCCACTGCTTTTTCTCCACTTACTCTTGGAAATAAAATATTTTTGCGGAAAAAAGTATGCTATGGAATCAGGATACTAAGGAACCTCGTTACAAAACTTTTTTAAAATCAATCCAGTAGTTTCTACGTAATGCCAACAAAGACAAAGAGGCAGACCGTAAGTGAGTTACTGTTTTATTATATGTATAGATAAGCAATATCATGCCAAAAACATCATTTATGCCTATTTTACGTTAATATTTGGTTTAGAATTTCGAACGAACCGGGTCAGTATAGAACAACAAAACACCTCGACATACTCGACCTGCCAAGAAAGTAGTTGCTGTGGTCTAAGCCAAAATCCCGTAGAATGGGCTATTAGTGCAAAATGATGTTTCACAGCAGATATCAACAATAGAGTGGTTGTATTAAAGTGATCTACACCTACTCAATAAGGGATATGTTCTTTATCCAGTCAGACATGTTGCTATACATAAACATATCAACATGGCTGCCAGGATGTTTGAAAGAGCATTGTTCTCACCTAAATTTAGCACTTTAGCTCGACTAGTTCTGGGATTGCCCTCGTATATTCATTTGATATTTTTTTAACACTTTAAGACACGTTTTTGGAAGTGCTTGTGTTTCTTTTTCGTCTCTTTTTTTTTATTTAATATTTTTCTAAAAGCTGCTTAAAATCATTTTGTTGTCATGTCAATTTTCCATAGGAATTTAATTATTTGCTAATCACATCAATTTAAATACAAAAATGTTAATTTGTTACAATTTATTTAAAATAAGAAATACACAAAACTGCTATTTCTTAAATATTCACGATGTCTGCTGTGAATATTATAACTAAGTAGGTTAATATATTTGACATTTATTATTCGTCTGATGGTTTTATACTTGACACAAGATAATAATAGACAGACAGACACATGATGGAAAAAATCTTTAGGCATTATGAATTAGAAATCAATTTTTTTATATAAAACCAAACGATGTGATATTGTTTAAATGCTAATTATTTTACAAAAAATAGACCACGTTTTTCTTATTAATTTTAAATCATTTTTGGTTATCAAATGATTGCAAAGATAATCCTCTAATATCCAAGACGTATATTTGCAAAGAAATTTTATTTTTTTTTTAAAGTAGGCCTAAGACAAGATTACAATAACAGCGCCGTAACAGATAAAAGTAAAAGTGAATTTAAAGCAACCTGATTGATTTTGTTAACACCAAAATTATCAACTCAACTGCCAATAAAATTCTAACCGTCTATACTAAAGAACCCTTTATGTTGGGCTCACATTTGCATTATTATTAATAAAAATGATACCCTGTTTACTGAAAATACTTATGCAATTTCAACTCGGTTTTGTTGTAATACTTCTTCGAACAACCAATTGCAACACAGTGGGAAGTTTTCCCAAAAAAAAAATAGTAAAAATTATTCTTAAGTTTCTAAAGAAATTTTAAGATTAATAAGAACTTGAGGACTTAAATTTTGAAATTGTGATTTATACTCCGAACCAAACTACTACATTTGGTTCATAATGTTAAAGAAAAAAATTAGTAAAACCTTGCAGAAAAAATAGTTAAATCAAGTAAATTTTTATTCAAATCTATACACGATTTATCCAAGCAAACGAATTTTATTCAAATTATCGAAAGCAAACTAACATATAAAATTAGTTAAATTTACATCCCTAAAGGAAGTTAATGTCAATAATTTATCCCGTGGATTTGACTATTTTTTCGTTCGTTTTTTTATTTTTTTGATTTTATTTTACTAAAAGCTTCTAGAATTTCAGTAATCTCGTAAAATCTATATACAAAAAATAAAACAGCAAGAGAACCATTTCTGTACATGAAATATTTTTTGAAAATTTTGTTGCTGACGCAGATAGTAATCGAAATGGAATGAAAAAAATACAAATTTTTAGAATTTTCGTCTGTCTGTCTGTGTTCACATCACGTGAAAACTATTGGATGAATTTTAATAAAATTTTGTAAGGCGGTGCCTTAGAAGCTCGGTTCAGATATAGGTTGCTTTATTCAGGCAAAAATTTCCCATTTCCAGGAGAAAATAGAGTAGTAGTGAAAGTACTTAAGTTTAGGGATTCAATTGTACTGCAAACTTTGCAACACTTTTTATTTTTGTTAGCAGAATATTTTAAACACTTTTAACTGAACTTTACAAAAATTTTTGATTTTAATATAAATTTTAGAATTTAATATAAATTTTGGAATTTTATATGAATCCTATGTTCCTGAGTAATTACTAAATATTTTTAGGAAAATCTTTTTTTTTTTTTTTATATTTTAGCGAAACTGAATATAATTTCTTCAAACTGAATAAAGGCATCATGTAGTATTAAATAAAGCCCTGTAAAGTTAAGGAAATTTCATTAAATCTGATTTATTTACTCAGAAATATTGATCACTCCTAATATCGTTTTGAAATTAACATTAAAATATCTTCGCTATGTTTAAAATACCTATACATTGTTGGAATTGTTTTCTTACCTATACATATAATAAAATAGTGACTCATTTCCTGTCTTTCTGTTTTTGTTTGTGTTCGCATCACGTAAAAAGTACTGGATGGATTTAAAAAAAATTTTTTAAAGAGGTACCTTAGTATCCTGCATCCAATATGGAAAATGTTTTATTTTCAAGAGAAAGTGGAGAAAAAGCAGTGATAGTACGCCAATTTTTTTTACTGATTTAAAGTTACTGCATACTTTAAGGCATCTTTTATTTTTGAAAGCGAGATATTTTAAACTCGGATGCGCAACAGAGGGCGCTGTTTTAAAATAATGACAAAAAATTAATTGAAAGCGGGATACTTTCAACACGATTGCATAACAAATGGCGCTGTTTTTAGATAATGCCAAAATATGAATTACTTACTGCCAAATAGCCAATTGAATAAAATTTGTATTTTATTTGTATTTTTACTTTGTGGAATTACATTGTTATTCAAATATTTTAAACACCTTTTGCAGAGTTAAGAATAATTTTTAGAATTTTATATAAATTTTAGAATTTTAAATTCAGAAAATAACTATAAACGTCGTTGTATTTTAGAAATGTTACAAATTATTAATACACCAAACTCACAGAGAATTAAATTTAAGGCAGACACAGATAATATAGCTCAGATTTACAGACATTTAGTAAATAAGAGATAATTTAATATTTGTTATACTTGTTTTAAACAAATTTTTATATGTCTATGACAAAATTTGTTTTTTTTTTTGAAATACATATGTTAGTTTGAAAAAAATTTTTTTATTTCTTTTTAGTTGTAATTTTTATTACTGTTAATTTTATAATTTTTTTTTCCTGGTGATGCTACACAAAGGAGTAGCGAAATATTGAAAAAAAATATAAATAAAATTATTTAAAGACCTAAAGCTTAAAATAAAATAGTTAAATTAATTTTATATAAACTTTAGAATTTTATCTAGGAATGGGTATCTTTATATTAAGTAAATACGTAATACTCTTAAAATTTGCTGTGGATTACTTGCAAAACAAAATCGAACAAAATATTGTCAGAACACACACAATGTGCGTGGGCACAGCTAGTAATAAATAAGCAACAAAATTTGAATCGTTAGTATTTTGTGTTTGAACTTGATTTTTGCTTTTTTTAAAGACATTAAGACTAGTTACTCTTCCACTTTTACTTTTACAGGCTGGTCTTCAGTGACTTTAGCAGATGAAGAATATTCACTTTTAGTTTGTAAAAGAGATTTATTATTATTATGTTAGGATTATAGTCCTACAAAATAATAATGTCACTAGGAGCAACAAGGGCATTGGCAGATGCCTTGTTTTAACACAGTGGTAAGACCATTGTCAAGTTAAGACGATGAGCCAGGCCTTCAATTATATCTAATTTACATTGCCTATGAGAGAGTTCTTGTGCAACAAATGAAACAAAGTAACAAACCGAAACATGGGCGTTTGAGAAATTTTTGCAGTTGAAGTTCTCATTATATAAAAGAAAAAAATCAATACGAAAATGCAACATTTTCTAAATAATACATTCGAGGGCGACAAGCCTAGAGGGTATTTAGATTCAAGGCAAAGAAAAGACATCATCAAAGGCGACGCGCTATCAGCTGCGATTTTTTCAACAGCTGATTTATTTGCTTCCTTTGCATTTAAAAAATGCTTCCCTGATGAAATTTAAAAATCAGAGTATTTAGAAAACTTTTCAAACCGACAACAGGTCTTGTTTCTTTTTTTTTTTTAGGTGGCTTTACAGAACATTTGTTCCTGTATGCGAACGTAAAATAGATTGCCAAGGGCCTCGATCTTCTGCGCTACTTCTCCAATTTCTGACACCAAGTTTCGAGATCTTTCCCCATCTGTGTGAACCGTCACCAGGTTCGTTTCAAATGACTTTCTAGCTGGAGCATCTTCATTCATTCACACAACATGACCTAGCCAACGCAAACGTTGTAATTTGATACGTTTGACTATGTCAAACAGCATACAGCTCATGGTTCATACGACACCGATATTCTCAGCCAACGCAGATTGGTCCATAGATTTTACGAAGAATTTTTCTCTCAAACACTCCAAGCACAGCATCATCTGCTTTCGCAAGTACCCATGCTTCGGAACCATATAATAGCACGGGTAGTATCAGTGTCTTGTAGAGAGTGATTTTTGTCTGTCGAGAGGTGGCCTTGTTTTTAAACTGCTTATCTAGTCCAAAGTAGCATCTATTGGCCAGTATTCTTCTTTTTATCTCAAAACTGATGTTGTTTTGTTAATGGCGGTACCGAGGTAGATAACATCGCTGACTACCTCAAAGTTGTAGTTTTCAACTTCCACTGTCTGCCCGAGTCTACTGGATGTTTTGTGCGTTGATACCATCAACTTGGTTTTATCGCCGTTTACTGCCAGACCCACGTTGGCAGATTATTTTTCGATTTTTTCAAAGGTGGCAGTTACGGCTCGCAATGTTCGACCCATGATGTCTATATCGTCAGCGTAATCGAGTAACATGTGATGTTTAGTGCCAGTTCTATTCACATTCGCATCCCGTATAACCTTTTCTTGCAGGATATTAAAAAGTTCACACGATACACTATCGCCTTGTCTGAAACCTCGTTTGGTACTAAATGGTTCGGAGAGGTTTTTTCCTATTTTAACTGAAGATCGCGTACCAGTTAAGGTCATCCAGCACAGCCGTATTAATTTTGTAGGGATACCAAACTCAGACATGGTTTGAAACACCTTTGAACGTATGGGGCTATCAAAAGCAGCCTTGTAGGCGACAAATAGATGGTAGGTGTCGATCTGACAATAAATATTGTCAAATACCTTTATACCATAATACCTTTTATAAACATTATTCGCTTTTTCAGTCATTGAACATGTTGATGATGCAATTTATTTTTAATATGCTATCAACGGATGAACCTGATTTCACAGAGATTAGACAAATTATTATGAATAGACTCATGCCAGCGCTAGATACTTAACATTTTTTTTTTTTTTCATAATTTATTAATTGTATCTTCAATATTTTTGAACTAACAATAATTACTCGTATCTTAAGTCTAAAATAAAATATTCTTTTTAAGTCCAGCCAGTGCTAGACAAAAATAATGTTTGTTTCACGGATTTTGAAATCATTTGCGGGTCATCCCTCTAATGTACGGCCAAGAAAAGCAGTATCTCTTCTTTTTAGTCGAATGTAACCAGGTTCATTCAGCATGTTACGCGCCAAAGGGTTTGGATGAGATTCAAGCCTCTTTAGATATGTGACTGCATGTTTCGCTATTTCTGCTTTAACTGATGGCATGTTTAGGTCTTTGTGGATGTTCGAATTTTTTATATACCAGGGAGCAGATGTAATAATACGTAAAATCTTATTTTGGCGCCTTTGAATTTTTTCTATATTGCTAGCTGAGGCAGTGCCCCATAACTGAATCCCATAACACCAAATTGGTTTGAGGACCGACTTGTACAGTAGAAGTTTACAATCTAAGCTCAGGGTGGAGTTTCTGCCAATAAGCCAATTTAGTTGTACTGCTTTTAGTTTCATTTGTGTTAACTTGAAGTCAATGTGGCTTTTCCAAGTAAGGCGACGGTCAAGATGTATACCCAGGTATTTAACGTCTGAAAGCTGTGGTATTATTTGGTTATTTATGCGAATATGAGGGCATGAGTCCCTGCGCAGTGTGAAAGTTATGTGAGTGCATTTTTGTTTCACTTTTATTCTCCATTTTTCTAGCCATTTTTCCAAATTGAGTATGTGGTCTTGTAAAAGTTGTGATGCTTCTTGGGCACTTTCATGAATACTTAAAAAAGCTGTGTCATCTGCAAAAGTTGATGTGTGGACTAGGGTGCTAATTGGCATATCCGATGTGTACAGTAAATATAAAATTGGTCCCAAAATACTACCTTGGGGAACTCCGGCTTCAATGAGCTGTGGCGAGCTTAAAAAGTCACCTTCTTTTAATAAAAACTTGCGATTCGTTAAATAATCTTTTAACAGCTTATACAAGTTTTCGGGCAAGTTCAGCTTTAGCTTAAATATTAGGCCTTCGTGCCAAACCTTATCGAATGCTTGAGAAACGTCGATAAAGAGCGCAGAACAGTATTTTTTTTCTTCAAAGGTCGTTTTAATTACATTTACTAATCTGTGTGTTTGTTGGATCGTACTATGTTGTTTTCTGAAGCCGAATTGATGGTTCGGAATACATTCTTTCGCGCTAAGAATTGGATTCAGCTTAGTTATTAATATTCTCTCAAATAACTTTGACACGTTTGATAAAAGGCTTATAGGTCTGTATGATTCTACTTTTGTGTGGTCTTTTCCTGGTTTAGGAATCATAGCAATCAAAGAAACCTTCCACTCTGTGGGAAAGTACTCAAGACGTAAGATGGCATTAAAAACAAACAGAATAATTCTGCGACCTATACGGGGCAACTCAACTAACATCTTGTTACTTGTTTTATCAACGCCAGGGGCTTTTTTTGGTGTTTAAATCTGCTATTGCCCTTTCAATATCGCGAAATTCAAATCTTAGGGGTACTACGGCACTAGTCTCTACTGATGGTAACTCAGCTATATGAGTACATACATTTGGTGTGAAAACCTTCTTCAAATGTCCAACAAACAAATTGCCTTTTTCGGTATCATTCCTTGCCCAGTCTCCACAAGAAGTTCGCAAGGGAGGCTTACGTACGACCGGTCTTTTAAGGTTCCTACATGCACGCCATAATGAATAATCTGATTGAGCAGTTGCATCGAGGTCTTCCAAGTAATTTTTCAGAGATGCTACTCTTCGAGATTCTAGCAGCTGTCTTAGTCGTTTCGTGCAATCTTTAAGTCTAGATTTGAGTTGAGGAGATCTGTGTGCTTGCCACTCTCTTCTAATTTTTCTTTTCTCAGCCAAGAGCCGCTCGACATCTACAAAGTAAATTTGATTGTATCTAGCTGGTTGTCTGGTTTCTGTCGCATGTTGGGCAGCTGATTTAAGGTTTTGATCAAAATAAATTAGACTCTGGTCCACATCTTCTGGTGTTCTTAGCGGTATGTTTTCCGAAAAATGAGAACTGAGATACTTTCTATATTTCAACCAATTAATGCTTGTGCAAGTTGTTGGCGACACGATATTTTGCTGATTCCATATATAGGCAATAGTGGGTGAATGATCTGAGGATAATTCGAGTGACGCTTCAACCTTAATCATTTCTCTCGAAATACCTTTAGTCACGCCAAAATCAATAACATCAGGTATTTTTTGTCGATCAGTAGGCCAATAGGTGGGTTGTCCACTTGATATCACATTCAGACGCATTTTTGAAATTGTATCAAACAAAACACGACCTTTTGGAGTTATTAGGCGTGATCCCCAAAACGTATGTTTAGCGTTGTAGTCGCCTGATGCTATGAAACAGGGACCTAGTGATTTGAAAAAGTCGATATATTGGCTCTCTGATATTTGAAATCTAGGAGGTGAATAAATCGAAGAAATAACAAAGTTTTGATGATATTCTTCAATACATATGTTTGTTGCTTGAAGGTAGTCCTCACAAAAATCACACAGTAAATGATGTTTAATTCGAGCCCTTATTAGTATTGCTGAACCACCACATGCTCTGCCACGGGGGTCTTTAGTGTCATATAAGATATAGCCATTGATTTTAAAAAAGCTATTTGTTGTTAAATGAGTCTCTGAGACCATCATGACATCAATTTGTTGGTTCTTCAAGAAGTACTCGAGTTCATTTGTGTGTTGGCGCAAGCCGTTTGCGTTCCAGAAACATATTTTTAAACAGTTCATGGTTTGTTAAGTACCGCCTGCAACATCATAGATTGCATGCGAACCATTTCTTGCATTATGCTGCTCATAGAGCTCATAAAACTGTTTAACGAATGCACTAATGTCTCGATACTTGCTTAAATTAAAGAGGCTCATTAGCCCTTATTGTTTTTGTTTTATTTTTAAAGTAGCAATTCAATATGCCGTTGTAAAAAATAAAGAGAAAGAAAGAAAAAAAAATTACAGACAACTTTGTTGTTGTATTAAAACAGGTTTGTTTTTTTGTTTTTGTTTGAAATTATTCACACAATGTATGTTTTGTTTTTTGTTAATGCGAGCTAAAAAAAATCGCGTCCGCACTTATCAACACCAAAAACAGAACTGACTTAACATATATATTAATGTTGAGGGAATATCGAAGCAGACCACTTCCATGATGAGTCCCTTTTCGACCCCCTTCCGTCCTCTATGATTACAGGCAACCGAAATGTAATTTACGGCAACCTACTTTCATTGAGTCACGTGTAACAACCAGCCTTTAATGTTGCCTTTAGTGATTTCAGACTGTCGACTGGTAACTTTCGGCCTTTATTAAAGGCTCAGGTTCCTCAGATCATCCACATTTAACAAACTTCTACCAGTAGTGCTGGGTCTTATGCTAGCCAGTGCTGGACATTCACACGAAATGTGCACTGCCATCTCAGCTTCTTCCAGACACAGTGTGCAAATATAATCTTCTTCAGTTTTCAACTAGGCTAGATGATTCTTAAAGTTTCCATGATCTGTTACTAACGCAGATATCCAGCTTAAGGTTCTATTATATACTAGCACCTCACTGGCATTCCTGCCCATGCATGGGCTCTTTGAATACCATTCGAGCCTTCCTACATGTAGTGGCCTCCCTCCACCTTTTCGGGTTTAGTGAATTCCCCCATTGTAGAACTTTAGATCGCATTATGCCATTACCTAGAGCTACTGGTGGTTCTGGTCCACAGAAATTCACAGCAGATCCCCCTTTTGAAAGTTGGTCCGCCGCTTCATTCCCAGCTGTGCCTATGTGTCCCTTAATCCACATTAACGTTATCTCATTAACCAAGACGCATCTGTTAAATTTTAAAATACATTTCAGCACTAGTTTGGAATACACGTTCACCTGTCTCGTGAGTTTTATAACCGACTGGTTATCGAGTGCAATGTGAACCAACGCATGCAGCAGCCCAAGCAATTCTCCTGGTAAATGGACCGCACCGTCATTGTATAAAAGCAGTGTGTAGCCTTTGGCTAGATTCCCCAATTACGGCCACAAACTCGTTTACACTGATGCAAAATCCTTTTTGCTTTCCGTAACTTTATTTCAATATGTGCTTCTCTGTTTTTTTATAATTTAAAAAAAAAACACCTTTTTTATTAGATCGACAATTGCTCTCTGTAAAGAGTTAGCATAATCTTGGTACACAATCATTTCAGATTCGGCGAAAGGTTTTCCTTCCTTATAGGTGTTTTTCCTTATAGGTATTTCGGTGACTATTGAGAATTAAATGGTTGTGTTTCATTCAGAATTAAAAAGCGATCCCTTGATGCTCTAGAAATATATTAAATACGTATTCGTTATTGTTTAAGAATCAGGTTAATATTTACTTTAAAATGTTCCATCTGCACTCAATTTGTGGGATTTATTTGACCTTGACTCATATGTTTGACTGATTTTTAATCGGTTTTATAGGCGTTTTTTTAAAATAATGTAAGCGATTTATTTTTACCTAACAGGCTCAATCATTTTATTGTAGACCACAAGAATCTTAAACTAAGCCCAGTAAGCAATTGTGAATAAATTTATGTAAGGCGGCACCATATCATGGCTTTTCCAACCGCATTTGGAATAAAATTTTACAAAGATTTTATTTAAAATCTCAATAAAAACGATAAATAAAAAATTTCAAGTAAACACGATGTGTAGCAAAAAAACAGCTTTTACTTAAAACGGTTTCCTTTAAATTTATTTTAAAATTTTTACCAAAAAAAAAAATATTCATAAAAAACTGCTTTGCAACAATTTAATTTTTAAATTTTTTTTTTCCCCACCACTTTTAAATATTCAACACACAAATTAATTAACTTAATAAAAACAAACTAAATAAAAAAAAAATAAATTTAAATAGCATGAAAAGATTTAATGACATTCACCAGTTGTCACCTCATAAACAAAAGACTTAAGACACAAACTTAAAGTGCATTAAAAGCATTTTAAAAAGAAAAGCTTGTAATTTATGAACGATTAAAACATTAAAACTCTTAAATAAGTGTTTATAAACTTTCACACACAATCATCACGATTATCTGCATTATGAGGTTTAAATGTTTGTACTCAATAAACGCTCACATGAGTGTGTAAATAAATGGTTTTGTGATGCAGCAGAAGCAGCTTAAATACTTAGTTTTTAATTGTCTTTTAAACAGATTCTTGTTTATTTTTCAATTTGTCAGGGTGCATAAAAAAGTGCTTACTGTTTGTAGTTGGCTGTTGGTGTTGTTGATTTTGATTTAGCTTTTGACGGTTGCAGCAGAAACACAACAAAAATTATATAAACAAATAACCCTTTTTTGTGCTTTAAAAAAAATATTAAAATAAAAAAATTAAGCAGCAACTGCCAGCAGTGAAAAAAAAAAAACAAACTTAAAGCCTTAAATTCATGATAATAAGCATAAACAATCATGAGCAGTTCACAGTAGACAATAAGCAGCCAACATAAAATGAAAACGAAATAGAAACTACAATCGAAAAAAAATTTTTAATAATTTTTCGTGCCTCTTACACGATTTTCGTCGTCTGGGTCTGATTTTCTGAAGTACAAATGAAATATATGAAATCTGAATTTGTGAATATTATTATTGTCTTTAAGTTATAAACGTCACATAAGTCAGTCTTAACCTCATTTTATTAACGCTTTAGCTGTCATAGCAAAAACTCAACATACTGAAAATCGAAAAACAAGCTCTTGTCTTTAAATTTAAATACAGTAGTTTTTATTTATTGTTAAAAAAAATACTTTTAATGTGCAATATTTTTCAGTTTTTTTTCTTCTTTTATTTCATTTTGGTGTTTTGCTATTACAAAAAAAAAAAAAAATAAATAAAAAAAATAAAAACATTAAACATAAACAATATTTGTTGCATTAATCCGACAATATTTGCAGGCAATCAACTTATAAAATACAAAGTACATTTAATTGTAGGCAAGTACCCTACGAGACGAATGCTACGATACATATAAAGGAATAAATTAAGTTTAGAAGGCATAGTGGGACAGGATCAAAAGATTTTGGAAATAACAACCATTTGTAAACAGCTAGGCCGATTGATCCAAAATTCGGCATGAGCATAGCAGACGAGTTTAGACGGTGGATACCATCCACTTGCCAGGGGTGTGGCGATATGTGGTCTCAAAGTTGCATATCTCGGCCCTGAAAATCCTCTTAGAGAATGGTATTTCTTCAATTTTTGTTTGATTTTTAAAAATTATTCAAGGTCTACTTTAATACCTATAAAATGGTAAAAACAAGCCTAAAAACTACTGTATGGCTTTTAACAAAAATTTGTGAGGAGGTACCATAGTATCCTGATTCCAATAAATTATACTTTTTTCCGCAAAAATATCTTATTTCCAAGAGAAAGTGGAGAAAAAGCAGTGTTAGTACGCCGATTTTTTTTTTGACCGATTTAAAAGTACTGCATACTTTTAGGCTTCTTTTATGAATTACTTACTGCCAAATAGCTAATTGAATAAAATTTGTATTTGTACTTTTGAAATTACATTGTTATTAAAATATTTTGAACACCTTTTACAGAGCTTTACAATAATTTTTTTTTTAGAATAATAGAATTTTATCCAGAGATGGGTACCTTTATATAAAGTAAATACGTAAGAGTCTTAATATTTGGTGTGGATTACTTTCAAAGCAAAATCGAACAAAATATCGTCAGGAAGCGCACAACGTTTGTGTTGGCACAGCTTTTAGTTTATCATAAAATTGTTTAAAATTTCATAAAATCTAATTGTCCCATATTTTATGTGCATGTTTTGTCCGCCAGCATGCAACACATAGAAAATCCATTGGCTTTAATTCTCTAAACTGTGGTGTCTATTATTGTGAACAAAAAAATCTGTTAACTTTTCTTGAAAAAAGAGTTGGGTTTTGGGGGCTTTATGGCGGAGAATAGTTGCTGTCAAATTGTTTATATGTCCATCGCCAAAAAGGTATCTTCCAAAATTATTTTCACAGTAGATTTGAAATGTGCAATGGTTCCTACTGAATTATTTATGTATGTGCCCAAGGTATCAAGATATCATTTTAAATCTTTTCTAAAAGCCCTGTTCAATAAATTTGAGTGGTAAGCTTTCTATTGCCGCAAGCCACAAGTCGGGTCCAAGCCATCAACGATGCAAGCTTTAGGTTTCGGAGAGTAAGTCGCTAGTCTTAATTGCCACTTGAATTGCGCATATGATCGTAAATGATCATTTGTTTTGCTTGAATATTGTTAAACAGTACAGATTCCTCATCCGAAAAGATTATATTTTTGAGCTGCCCACCTCCTTGGGCATCAGCTGAACAGCAGCATTTCCTAATATAATAAGGCATATGGATATGGGAGCTAGCTACTGGGTATCTAGCACAAATTCATATTTGGAACTAATAATGAAATTTTCTATCCTTTGGTATATTTTATATTTAATTTATGTTTTACTACTCTATTCTATTTCAGAAGGTTAGGTTAAGACACACTATAACTAAGAGGGCCAGACCAAAGATAACTATGCTTTCTTAGGTTATTTAGTGACTACTAGCTTTAATAATTGTACACCAATATCATTTATCACAAATAATTGTGGAGTGACATACACTGAACTTTACCATACCTCATGGAAACAGATATTTTTATGGATATATTGCGTAAAAAATAAAAGTTGAAAGAATATTCGAATAAAAAAAAAAAAAAAATTATTTTCGGTTTGGAGTGTCAAGTTAACTACACCTTGCCACCTCCTGATTATGACCAAAAACTCTTCAGCTCTTCATCTCTATGATATGACCTGTAGAGCGTTCACTAAATTGGAGTATCAAGTAAACTAACCCCTGCCCCCTCCCGATTATGCTCCAAAAACTGAATTTTATTTTGATAAGTCAAACGGTATGACAAGTAGCTTTTTACTCGCGACTGTAGTGTTTTAAGACTGGCGACATTATTCCTGATCACAGAGTTTTTGGTAATTGTTAACATTTAATATGTCTCTACTCATGGTCAGCAAAAGCCTATATGTTAGCCAGTCTGCTGTATATCCAAACAAAATGTGCTCGGTGGTCTTAGCATTTTTTCCGGCACATTCTGCAAGTATCGTCTTACCTCGATTTTTAACTTGTCCAGATTATACTTGAAGTTTCTGTGACCTTTCACTAATGCATTTAGCAATTTAGAGGCACCCATTTTATATTCAAGAATCTTATTGGTCTTCCTGCCAACTTGTAGTGAAAAATATTAGGGTCTGTGGTGGGAATCAGAACCACAACCCCAGACTAAAAGCCAATAATATAAATTAAGTGGAGAAGAAAACTATTTAAGAATTATTGTGATCTTAGATGTCCATGGTTCTTCCATAACTATAGAGAGCAATTATTTTTTTTTTAAGTGAAGTAACGCTCAATCAATTGAGCGTTACTTCACCAATTATCTGTGTTACTTGCTTTGGGAAACCAATTATCTGTGTTACTTGCTTTGGGAAACGTATAGAGTAGGAATGTCTTAAGTAGACACATTAATTTTAAACCTGCAATTTCAATAATATTTTACTATGCCGACGATTTTTTGCTATAGAGTATACCGGTGAAGGAGGTCGCTGTGATATATATCAGTAAGAAGAGAAAAACTATTATATATCAGCAAAAATTTAAGTTGATGATTAATGCGGCTAGGATACGAACCCAGGCGACTCAAGGCAATACCCAAGTTTATTCGACCTGCAAAATACTAAAGCTACTGCAGCTAGTATGGCGACTTTCGATACCTTTATAAAAGAATTATCTTCTTATGTAAAGATCCGCATAGGTAGATCTTTTTTTACTTTTAAGCGCAATATCTTTAAGGATAATCTAGTAAAAAAAATTAAATGGATGAATCTACAGAGAAGTCAGGATCTGCAACGTCAAACACAAATAGCTTTGGCTAAGGAAAAATTAGTTTATTTTGATTAAAGGTTAGCATGAAAAATAAGGATTTGGGATGAGGCGTTATTAGAAAAAAAAAAAAAAAATAGGTTTATGGTCTGATACGCAAGGAGACAACTCCCAAAGAAAAAGTAGAGTGGCATTATCAAATAATCCCCTAATACAACTTTTATTATTATACTTTTCTCTCTTTCTTTCTACTTTTACGACAAGTATTGCTAAAAAAGAATGCCAGCGAGCTGAAGTTGTGAGTTGTCTGTTTTTGTGAAATCTAATTATATATAAAGCACAAAATGTGTTTGTTTGTATGTTTGTTTGTTTGTCGGAAAGCTATAGCTGACTACAACAATGAACCGATCTTTGTGAAATTTTCACAGTTTGTTATCTAATAAAAAACTGTGGTTTGGATGCTAAAATAGGGTACTTATTTTTTTGATATTCGACGTGGGCGTGGCATCTCCCATACAAAGTAAATATTTACCATCGTGTTTCTTGGTAGCAGTAATAGGTAGCACCTTGAAATTTTGCACCAGTAACCACTATATTAACGTACATAGTTTAGAGAAAGATGGACTGGATTGGAATAGCAGGAGTGGTACCTTCCATACGAAGTGAAAAATCATTATCCTGTATCTAGAGAACTTGTCTAGCTGGCGCCTTGGAATTTGGCTTCAATAACCGCCATATTAACGTACATAGTTTAGTTAAACACAGACTGAATTGAAATAGTGGTCGTGGTACCTCGCATACAAAATGAAAGATTATTATAGTGTTCCTGGCGAACTACAGTAGATAGCGCCTAGAAACTTTGCAAGAGAAACCAAAATACATAATGAATTGGGACAGTGGGCGTGGTACCTCCCATACAAAGTGAAAAATTATTATTGTGTACATAGAGAACTATAATAGGTATGGTCTTCAAAGTGGGTACAAGTAAACCCTATACCCACGCGTATACTCTAGAAAAACATAGGCTGAATTTGGACAATGAGCTTGGTACCGCCCATACAAAGTATAAAATTATTATCTTGTATCTAGAGAACTGCAATAGGTAGAGCCTTGGAATTTTGCATCAGTAACCCCCTTAATAAGGTACATTGTGTAGAAAAAAGACAGACTGAATGTGAATGGAGGGCGTGATACCTCCTATGCAAAGTAAAAAATTGTTATCGTGTTAATACGTATAGTCTAGCAAAAAACAGGTTGAATGAGAACATTTTTGGCGTGAGAATAGCGTGCGTTTTCGCGTTAAAGGTTGGTCATACTTTTCTTCCAAGTGTTTTTATTGTATTTTTTGTGACTGGGTGTATGGAAGCGGACCGGGGATAGCTCGTTTAACTTATAAATTAGAGTCGAATTTTATTTATTATTTTGCTTTGTAAGGTAATTTTTATTCGTTTCATATTCAAGCTGTTTAATAATTATCAACATAAATTAAATGCTGTGCAATTGTTGTTTAACTACTTCAGGCAACGTTTTCTTAAGTTTATGTTTATATTTCCTTCAAAGCTCCACATTTGTTGTGGAGTCTTTAAGTCTACTATAGTTCCATTTAATAAAGCATAAATGTTTTTTTTTCTTCTGTTTTTTTTTTTTGTTTATTCCCCCTTGCCAAGACATATTGAAATTGCGCTAAGACTGCACTCCAATGAGGAGAAAAAAGCATAACAAACATGTTCTTTAATTTTTGAAAGACAACTATTTTACTTTTGGTTGTTCAATGTTTTGTCAACTGTTTTTGTGAAATAAAGAAAAAAACGTGCAATTTTTTTTGTTTTTTTTTTGGATTTTTATTTAACCTTTTTCTTATTATTAACGACTTTTTTGTCATGAGTTTTGACTCTTGTTGTTAAATTTAGTTATTAAGTAAATAGAAATAAAATTGAACAAAGATTTTGAAAAGCACATTGTTATTTAAATTTATTCAATTAAATTTGCTGGTTAATTTTTGTTTGTTAAATGACAGCATTTTTTTGCAGCATTGAATTGCTTAAGAACTGTTTTCAAAGTAAATTGATTTGACAGTTTTTGTTGCAATATTTAGAAGCTGAAAATAGTTTGCTTTTGTGTTTTAATTGGAAATGTTTTCTTAGTTGATAAAAGAAAACGTTTTTAAATGTGTAGCCGTAGAACGCACGTGTACTCGTACATTAGCGATATAACTTTTTAACAATTTTTTAAAATATCAAAATTGGCATAGCACAGTCGCAGCATAAAAACTATAAGGGAATGAAAATTTATTTTTTCGCTAAGGTCAAAAAAGTTCACACATCAACCACGGTGAAGTTTTGAACATTTTTAATTTTCGTTTTAGGTTAAGAAAAATTAATAATATGTTTATTTAAAACAAAAAATAGCTCAAGTATGAAATTTCATTAAACCTAAATGTATCTTTAATCTTTTTGAACGAAAAATAAAACTAAACGTACATAATTATAAATGTTTAATATTTCGTTAAGAAGGCCTCGTAATAGTTTTGAAATATGTTAAATAATATTTTTGTTAGTTCAAGTCCGTGCTTTAGGTGTACCGAAATGTCTTTCAAGAAAAGTTTCCAATCAGTTAAAAAAAAAAAAAAAAAATTCCACAATCTGGAAAAACCAGTTAACTATAGGGTATTTTTTATAGCGGTATACAACTTTAAGTTGGCATTACTTTTCAAGATGGCGACCGATTTAACACCTGTCAAGTGATTTATTCTCAGTTTTGTTTGGCAATTCATCATGAATAGACTCACGCCTAAACAACGCTTGCAAATGGGCCCAAAACGAGATTACCGTTGTTCCCGATTTTCATAAGCGAATTTTGTTTAGCGATGAAGCGCACTTCTGGTTGAATGGCTACGTCAACAAACAAAACTGCCGCATTTGGAGTGAAGGTAATCCTCAAGTGTATGTCGAAACACCGTAACATCCAGGAAAACTGACTGTTTGGTGCGCTTTATGGGCTGGTGGAAACATTGGTCCGTACTTTTTCAAAAACAATGGTGGCCAGAACATTACAGTCAATGGTGATCGGTATAGAGCCATGATTATTAACTTTTTCATTTCTGAATTGAATAACCATGATGTCCAGGAGATGTGGTTTCAACAAGACGGCGTAACATGTCACACAGCTCATGCCACAATAGATTTATTGACAGACACGTTTGGTGACCGCCTAATTTCACGCTTAGGACCTGTGAATTTGACTCCAATATCTTGTAATTTAACACCGCTAGACTACTTTCTGTGGGGCTATGTAAAGTCATTGTTCTATGCGGATAAGCCACAAACGCTTGATTATTTGGAAGACAACATTCGCCGTGTTATTGCCGATATACGGCCACAAATGTGGGAAAAAGTAATCGAAAATTTGACGTCCAGATTGGACTACATCCGCGCCAGCCGTGGCGGTCATATGCCAGAAATCATATTTAATATGTAATGTCACAAGATTATCTTTCGGATAAATAAAATTCATGTCAATCGAATAATCCATCGTTGTTTTATTGCAACTTAAAGTTCTATACCTCTATAAAAAACACCCTTTATTTAATTTCTTAGTTTATGAACATCATATGTCTGCTACATATGTCAAATCTTTTTAGTAATGTAAAGTTTATCTTAAGATAAAGTGTAAATTGACCTGTGTCTAAGTATCATTTAAAGCATGTTTCAGAATTCTTCTTACTACGAGGATTTCTTACATGTTCCTGTGTCTAACACAAATGCAAAGAGTGAACAATTAATAATTACACTTCATGAAAAATCTAGCAGATCCACAAAACTTGCCTTTTAAGTTTTTTTTGGATTTTTTTTATATCAAAATGCAAAATGTGTATTAAAACATTATAAATGAATTTTTTTAAATCAGGCTTAAGTTCGTTATATTCTTTTTGTTGAAAGTTGAAAGAATATTAATTAGAAATCTGGGGTCTAATCAACGCATTCGATATCGAGTGAAATCTCTCGTAATTTTACACTTTGGTATCATGGCAATCGATATCGAACAAATAGTATAGTAATTTCATTCGGAAGGAAATGTTTTTAAACCGTGTTTTCATATTCACTTGTTGACTTATTATTAATCTATTATAATTTGATAAAACTAACGATTCGATACATGTCGAATGGCATAATTATCTTACTTGACTCGTATCGAATAACAAATAGCTTACTCGATATCGAATGCGGTGCTTAGGCCCCAGGTGATTAATTTAAAAGAAAAAACGAAAAAATTGTTAATTAATGTTTAAACATGTTGCCAGAAACATTTCGTAATTTTTCAAAAAATGAACAGAGTACTGCTTTGGAAACTTTATATCTTAATTATTTCGCACTAAGTTTTTATATGGGCTTTTCACAGCTCTTCGCACGAAATCAAGAACGCAGTACCGGTACTCGTTGTAGTGAAATGACCAGAGTCTTCAGTGGGAATCAAAACTACAATTCCCAGACTGATATACTAGCACACTATCTACACACTATCTCTTCAGAAGCTACTTCTATGAGGCATTATAATTTTTTCATCTTTTTCTTAATGAGCCATTTTTGTTTTTTTTTTGTAATGTATTTGAAATGATCATTGGTTGTAAAATAACAGTTGGTTGTAAAATAACAGACTACTAAATTCTATATCTTAGTTGAAGGAAGCTGATATTTTAAAACAAAAAGACTTACAAGATTTCAAAATTCTTTGAAATAATAAACGTCTATAGTAAGAGTACACAGAATAAATTTCAAAATCATTTTAATTACTAAAATGGTTAAGTCAAGCATAAAATGATTATATTAATTATAAAAATTGTAAAAGTTTAAAAATTTATTATTTTTTCTAATTAATGATTCTCTACTTTCCAATTAAAAGTATAATAAAAAAATCTTTTTGATTTGATCAATGTGATTGATTGAATGAATCAAAAAATTAATTTAAAGAAAATAAACATTTAAATCAATTCACTTACTTACGTTAATTAATAACACAGTGCAACACGGATAAAAATAACCATATACGGACACCACTACGTGATAAAAGACCAAAAGAAAAAGACCCCAGTCTCCCAGTTTTGCCCAAAGTCCTCCAGGTTTTTTTTTATGGGCCCTCAAAGATGTGGGGCCTCGATGTCATTTTTGCAAAAACATGATCATTTACTCAAGCTCATATTTTGCAAACCGTTTGAAATTTTGATATACTCTCTGAGGCAAAGTTATAGCTGTCATAAAGAACAAAAATTGTGAACATATAAAATCAAAAAACCTTCATCTTCAAGGTCAAAATCGCAAAAAACTTTAAAAAATTCAATTTTGTTTAACTTTTTCCCCTGTTCAGGTCCATAGGTAGCAAACCGTTCAAAATTCAAGGAAACAATCAACTACAGAAATGAACCTAAGATCTCAATAAACAAGTTTCTAAAACATATGAACTTCCAAGGAATGATTCTTAACACCGTTCAGGTAGCGCTTAGGTAGCCGCAAAAGTGAAAAATTTCCCGAAAATTTTTTAATTTCATTTGTTTTTTCTTTACTTCAACATTGCGATACTATAAAGCCTTCTCCCGTAAGTGAGTTATTTATTGAGATCTTAGGTTCATTTTTGTAGTTGAAAACCTAAGCAACCAGTGAAATACGTATAGGGACTAGCTCTTTCCCCCAACAAATAAATTGCATTTCTATTATAAAACGGTATGGGTAATTAGCATAATATTAAATAAATAAACTGTTAATAATTTTTTCTGTGTGAAAAATGCTTGCCCTTTAATTAATATCCACAGTTTGTTAAAACCTATTTCATTTGTAACTTTGACTTTGAATTTATGTAATATTTTGGCTTCAATTAAATGTATAAAAAAGTAAAAATTTTAATTTTTAGATGAATTCATTTATTATCTTTTAATTTCCCACACATTTTTTAAAAAATCAAGGCAAATAAAGTAATTGTCTGAAATATATCTTTGTTTCTTAACCCTTTGGTGGTTTTAAAAAATTTCAAGTTTGTAGCTTAAATCTTTCTCACTACTAAAGTGCATACCTAACAAATCAAGTTTTTCACTTAAGTCTTTTGTTTATTTTTATACTTTCTTGTATATAAATTTACGAAAACAATTTGTACAAAATTAAATAATAGCAATAAAGAAACTGAACGCAATAATAATATTTCTTTTACTTTTAGATTTTAAAACAAATTCAATATAAAATTTATTTGCTTAAGTAAATTGAACACAACGACAACAACAATAGAAAAACAAAAGAAAACATAAAATTGCAAGAAAAATTTTAATGGTTTTTAGCATTTCTTTAAGTTTAAATATTTTGTTTTAGTGCCACACAGGGCTTATAAACAAAACACGAGCGGGATTCACCATATACAAACGATAATGTGGTACTAAACTCGTAGTAAATAAAAAACAAATAAAAATAAAAATGAACAACAAACAAAAAAACGATAAGTAGCATGCAACATGTTACACAATATAAAAACAAAAATAAATAAATAAAAAAAAGAAAGAAAAACATATAAAGCTACAATTTATTGTCAGTATTGCCACCAACCAACAAACTAAACAACCAGCCAGCCAGCCAGCCAGTCATCCAAACTCTGTGCCATATTGAGGCATGAAAGCTGAAAATTTTTATATTATTTTTGCAAAAAGATGTCAGTGTTTAAGTAATTTATGTTAGTTGGCTTGAAATTTCTCACAGAAAACAAAAGAAATACCACAAACGTTAAAAGAATTTTAAAAAAGCTGACATTTTGCATTTCGAACGCATTCCTTAGGGCGATTAATCGATGGATAATAGTGTATATTGTTTGAATTCTTTAGTTCTTTTCTCTCTCTCCCGCTATACATGCATCACAATCAAATCGTTTTGTTTTGCTGGCTGCTTAGTATATAAATTTATATAAATTGTTTTTGGATTTCAAGTATGTGTCTGTGGTTGGTGGGCGCTTTAAAGGTGCCACACACAAACAAATACACGTCCTCATATGCCACAACTACAAACGACGTCATCAACATTGCAACAGCAACATCTTTTAACAACTATCAACAGCAACAGCAGCGAACAAACAAACAATCAAACAAACAAATAAAAAAACAAACAAACAATCTCTTAAACAACATTTAATAGCTTGTGCAATACATGGAGATTATTTAACATTGACACTGATGATCATGAGCGGTACTCTTGTAGTTTTCGATTTGAAAGAAGCCTAAAGATTCTTTTTTCTGAGACTTTTTTTTTTTTGATTTGGTTTGTAGACAACTATTACACAGCAATGTTGTTGTCGTTCTTGTTGGCTGTGGCTGGTGCTGTTGCTGCTGCTGTTGATGTTCAGAGATGTTGTAGCTACAGCATCTGGCAGTGTCTGGTTTTGTAATATTTTTTTGTGACTGTTTTAAATGCCACTAACATACAATTTCAGGCTGACTGACCACCACAATATGTGCATACATGTTGCACACGCATTAGGGTTTTTTCTGCCTTTTTTTCTTGTGTCCTTAGTCATACGTTCAGATGGATAATTGGACGGACACATATTTGTTTCTTGTTTCTTTTGTTTGCCTAAAAATAACAATGCAATGATCTGACTATAGCAAACCAATGAAATATCATCACCCAAGTGTACATCTTAAGGATTTATACATAAAATCTTGGAACATATGCTCTGAATAATGTGGCCGGTGTTTTATGAAACTGGAAAATTTTCACAATACAAACTATGGTGTACATACCACCACTGAACTTTTTAGTGCAAATATAAACATGCAGAAGCCCTTTTCGGATACCTGATATTGCATCAGCAAAATCCGGAAACCTAGTGAGACCTCTGCGCATAATTTGGCTCTTTATGAACGATCGTTGTCTTAAAGGTATCTGGTAACATTTAACCGACAATCTTGTGGCACAGGAATTTTGATGTCCTTATTACCGTTAGGACAACCAGAATTGGTGGCACGATGTAACATACCAGGTTTTATTTACTAAAGGCTCCAAATAGGAAATTGTGACACGGAAGCCAGTATTATTGGCTAAAACTTTCCACGGCCCATCCCATGGCCAACGATCTTTCAACAGAAGTATAGCCCATTATCTATGCACAAGGGAATGGTTAAAGAGAAAGATAATGGGTATAAATTATATCTAATATCGGACAACCAGTCAATCAATTCAATGAATTGGGAGTGTACGTCTCCTATTACCAGGCAGAATTTCTTGGGCTGCTGCATGCGTTTTATCACCTGCTGGAAGGTCAGGTTCCCATTGCTCTTGAAAACCATTTGGTTATAAAACGCATGAGTCGGGTGAACGAGTACTCCAAACTAGTGCCGCAATGTGTTGTAAAACTTAACAGATGTGCCTCAGTTAATTAGATATAATTCGGACAGAATGAAAACCGAAGAAGATGATACTTGCAGAATGTGACCAAAATAAGCTGAGACACATTGTTTGTGAATGTCCAGCACTGGCTAGCATAAGACTTTGGACCACGGGCAGAAACTTGTGAATTGTGTATTCCATTAGCGATCTATGCTAATGGCGTACACAATGCTAGCAATTGAAGGAGGATCCATGATGAGAAAGAAGGCCGACAGTTTGCAATCGGAAATACTGAAAGAGACCACTAACCTTCTTCGTTCCTCAATGATTTCTGGCACCCGATTTAAATGCTGTTGACTTTTTTCTGATCACAAAGTCTACCCATAGCATTCAAGTTGTATGTGTCTGCAGTGGTCAAAGACCTTATGTTAGCCCAGTGTACTGGACATCCACACAAAATGTGCTCTCAGTCTTTTTTCAGGCACAGTCACAAGGATCATCTTACCTCGATTTTTATCTAGGCCAGATGTTTACGGTTCATCCAAGCACCATTCTGATCTTCCTGCTAAAAAAACAGAGTCTTTTGTGGGAATCGAACTCACAACCTTGGTCTGATAGACTAGCACACTAAATACTAGGCACCGAGGGAGTTGTTTCGTATATTGCTCTATAATTAAAATAATAATAACTTTTTATGAAAAACCTAATCTACTAAAGGGTCGTTTGCAAGGGCCGATGTTGATTTTGAAGAAACACAAATTATTTAGGAAGTTTTTGTCATTTTTTTATTTTAATAATATTGGTATGGTTCAATTACACAGGTCAACAGCGTAAATTTTTTGCTTACATTTTTTATTATAACTCCGAAACTACTGGGCTGATTGAAACGCAATATATTAAGGGATTAAAGGTTATGTAAATTTTAATTTTTCTTTCTTTCACTTTAGTAATATCGGACAAACGCTTTTTGAGTTATCACTAATTATGTGGAGAAATGTCTAAATAAAATTTACTTAAAATATTTACAAAAAAAAACGTGTCCATAGAATTTCAAATTTGGACCATATTTGTACTACTGGAACCACGATACATCAAAATTGTATAGTGGTTTAAAGTCTACATAATTTTTTTTCGATTTTGTTGCCTTGTGTTTTATATGATACAAAATATCGGCGTAATGAGCGTCGCGACCTCGGCGGCACACTTCCACCCGATGCTCACAAATTTTCGATAACGCTGATGCATAATTGAGGTTTTATGCCGTTAATATGCCGAATTATCTAATCCTTTAGCTCTTGAATTTTTGATGGCTTATCGACGTACACCTCTTGTTTCAAATAACCCCAAAAAAAGAAGTCTAACGGTGTCAAATTACATTATCTTGGTGGCCAATTGACATCGCCACCACGTGAGATAACACGGCCATTGAATTCGTCGCGCAAAAGAGCCATTGCTTCGTTAGCAGTGTGACACCGGCCTGTTGAAACCACATATCGTCCACAATCATATCTTGTAATTCGGGCCATAAAAACTTCGTTATTATCTCACGATAGCCAACACCATTCACAGTAACTGCCTGACCGGCCTCATTTTGGAAAAAATAGGCCCGATGATGACGCCATCCCATAAACCGCACCAAACAGTCTCTCTTTGTGGGTGCATTGATTTTTCGACAATCACTCTTGGATTATTATTCGCACAAATGCGGCAATTCTGCTTATTGACGAATCCATTGAGGTGAATATGTGCCTCATCACTGAAGATGATTTTCTTCGAAAATTAATCACCCAATGGTGGCCATTTCTTGCCACCATTCTCACCATTGCTCGATTGCGTATCTTTCCTTGGTCCAAATATAGTTAGTCAGAAATTGAGAAATGTCATATTAAATGCAGAAAAAAACTTGACGTTTAGGTATGCTTCACATTCAAAATCGGCCCGTAAAATTTAACCACCCGTTAGATATATCGTGCAATTTTTATTGCAGCAATCTGTATGAATGTATATGTACATTTGTTTACATTTTAAACTTTAAAACTGAAACTACGAGTGAGAGCACCAATCGAATTCCAAGATTACATGCAAGCATGTAGTGCTTTTAATTAATTCCCCTCTCCCCTTTCACCATGCAAGTTGCATAATGTTAAAGGGGATTTACCAAAACAAGGATCAACAAATATTCTTCAATTTATAATATTTTATTTTTAAAAGGGAGTAAGTCATTTAAATAACATTTGTGTTTTTCAGGAAACCTTAGTTGCAGAGAGATTAAAAACTTTTTAATTTTGGAAATAATTCGAAAGTCCGTGAACTACAAATTTCAGTTGGTCACGTTAAGGACAAACTGTTCGCTGAGAATTTTCTTCCAAAAGTTTTCTTAATGTTTTGTCGGCTTTGATTGTTATGGTTATGGTTGTTGTTGTTGTTGTTGTTGGTGGTGGTGGCTTCTGATGTTATTGTAGCTGTATGTTGTTTTTATTGTTATTGTTGCATGTAGCAAGAGGAGTTGTTTTCTTCTTTTTCCTTCTTTTTTTCTTCTTTAATTTTTTCGGTTAAGGAAAATGTTGCAATGTAAATTCGTAAAACAATAAAGAAATAAATTACTTTCAATTCCAGATTTTGCAATAACATCAAACTTAACAAACCAACTAAACATTAAAAACAAGCATCAGTAGAAAGAAGTTATTGTTGTTGTTGTAGTTGTCGTTAAAGCTTTAGTAGTAGTTGTTGTAGTATTAAATACAAGTTAAAACATCAGCCTCATCATTCTCCACACAACACACAGTACGAGTATAAGAAAAAGTAAAGGAACAAAAAAAAAAAAAGAATTTAACATCAACACGACAAAAAGCGCTGAAATCGTGGTTATGTCCAACGCTAAGCAACAGTGCACTTGTTTTACCTTTTATTTGGGGGAAAAAATGGCGTTTAATTTTCCTTATATAAATAATTTTTTTTTTCTTTTTAAGAACTTTTTTGTTTTTTCTGTACTTCAAAGCTATTTTTTGTTTTCTTTGTTTTAAAATTTTTTGTTTTGTGTGAATATTTTTTTTTGTTTTTTTTTTTTTTTGTTGCCTTACAAACTTGCACTGCAGTGGAATTCTTTTCGTTCTGCTGACATGAACTTTGTGCGCTTAAAATTGCAATTTTATTTGTATTTTCGTTTCGTTTTTTTTTTGTGTTTTTATTACAATTCGTGAGCGTGCCAACCATACAGATACCACACAGTTTTTGCCTAAATAAATGGTCATGGTTTTATAACCAGCACTACAATTGGTGGCTTAAGTACCATCTTACCATCACTACAACGACCATTTGAATAGTTTAAAATTTAATGTTGTTTTGTTTCAGTTTTACTGTCGGTTTACTCGCTAAATTGGCCTGGCCTGGACTGGCTGGCCTGGACTGGACTGGATGCCGAGTTGGCTGGTTGAAAGTATTTGTAGTTTCTGTTTTTTTTTTTGTTTGTTTTCATTTTTTTTTGGTAAATAAGGACCACCCTGAGTGCTAAGTTTGTAGCCGTTGGTCAAAAAAAATTGTTGTTTTATTACATTTTTTGTTGTTGTTACATTTTGGCTTTAAGAAGTTTTTGTTATTGACCACACTCAATGTAACATGTAACAGCACTGCAAAGGGAGGGATACAAAGAAAATGGAATAAAGAAAAGCAGTTGTTAAATATTTAACTCAATTGTAAGGGTGTATTTGTGAAATTTAATCAGTGTAATTATTTTTATATTAGAAGAATGATTTGGGAAATATTGGTATTTAAGCTTAACTTTTTAATTTTATTACTTTTGTAATTGTTGCTGTGGAACTTGGCATTCCCAAGTGTTTTCGATGAGCTTCTAGAAGATATACAAATGAAAGTCTTTCTAAAACAGAAGAACTTAAAACCGAGTAGATATCTAAAATAAGCCATTCTTCTCAATATGTATAAGATCTTTATGTGAGTCGATAGAACGATCTATATAATTTAATGTTTAAAGATGATTTCATGTAAATGTTGACTACAGCTTCGCTTTAAATGGTTCATACGCTGGCTCCAATTGTGGCATACTCTCTCCAACATATCGGCTTCACAAATAAATTCTTCAATATTGGCTTTTGCTTTGTAAGACGTTCTTGAGAGAAAAAACCTTTTCATATCTTTGAAAAACAATGTACAAAAATATTTTGAAAAAACTTTGCAAGGATATTTTTGTTAAAAACTGTGAATAAAAATTTTAAAGAAAATATTCAATATTTTATGTTACTGTCATATCTTCTGGTGAAGAACGTCGTCACTGGCTGTTTTTTTTTTTGGTACGGTTGGCAAGCGCTTTCGATGTTAGGACAAGTCAGATTTTATATAGTACCCAAACAGCCAGTCCCGACGATCATCACCGGAATTTTTCATAGCTTGCGGTATTTCATTTACTGGCGGAACAAATCCAATCAACAATATTTTTATTATAAAATTTGTTAAAAGAACCATAATCCGTGTAGAAAAAAAAAATATTTTCCGTCAACAATAACAAACAGCCTTCCCCCGGGGGTTCCAATTGTCACTGCAGGAATGGCAAATGCTTTGACTCGGTTCACCCGGGGAAAATAGGGGCACCAGACGCTAGGGTTGCTAGAGCCTAAATCTGGAAGAAAAGGTCTGTGCGTAAAAATCACGGGTTCTCTTCGAGGCCTGACCAGTGCCCAAAAGACTGGTACCACGGGAATCGGTTGCCCCACAGAGAGCCTATCCTGTCTGTGACCGGTTATTGGTGAGGTCCCCTTCGGGGGTACACGTGGTGGTTGTGGTTTAAGATCGATTTATGTAGGTAAGGTGCAAGGTCGATCAAGTGTGCTGTTACACTCTCAACAGACGAAGTTTGGATAGTCTCCAAACCCCTAAGTAAGAGGTTATAATGTGGATCTAGGCTTGCCTTGGAAAGGCTTGCCATATTATATAAATTGCTACTCATTGTGACTGTATCACACACAAAAAGCGATTGGTGGCAATCGTAAAGTGTTGTTATACTACACAATGGGGGCGCTAGTCTACGCCTAAGTTTCACTCGGTGGTAAGACCACCGTGAGGTTAGGCCGCGTAGGCAGGTACTCACGTTAATCTTGTTCCACAATAACAAACAGCCCTTTTCGAAAAAACATCGAAACTTGGAAAGCACAATGTAAATAAAAATATATTTATATGAGCCCTTGAATTTGAAAGTGATATAAGTCAAAAATTTTAAAAATCTAGTTTATCAGCTTTTTAATATCAAATCATCATACAATAACATAATCGCAGTATGCCATGCAAATTAAGTTAGTAAATTGAGTTTATTTTTTGGTTGGTAAACAACATACAGTTACTGTATATTTTAATAGTGGTATAAGTCAGTCTGTTTTCAAAGTTTGGCAAAATAATTATAAGTAATTTTTTCATTACATCAGATAGCGGTTCAGGTATGATGAAGTAATCTGATTAATGCAAAAATGACTATTTATAGTTAATTGTAGACATTATATGGCGAAGAAGTATAAGTTAAGCAGTAAACACATAGACGACAGCAGGATACCTACGACTACAACCTGTCAATACTTAAATACACACGTTTGTATGAAGACGATTATTTTGACGACATCATAGTTACAAGGCTATACGACCACCGTTGTAGCTAACTTAGGCTAATTTGTATTTTTGTTTGCGGCAATTTTATTTTTACTCAACAAAATAAAATGTTACAAAATTAAAAATACAAATTCATTTGCAATTAAAAGATTTTAAGCAAATATTTTTATTTGTTTTGATATTTAAAGTATTTTTTAAAAAGTATTTTTTTTTTAAGTAAAATATGTCTTTCTATGTATAATATTTTCATAGTTTTGAAGTATGTAGCTGTCGTCTTCAACATAATTCAGTAGCTTACAGCATTTGCAGTCGTGTAGTGGTGTAGCCGCTGTTGTCTATGTGTTTAAAGCATTATGCTCCCAAGATATGGAAACGAATAAGACTATTATCTAATAATAATAAAAATAGAATAAGACTATTATAAAACCGACTACAAAACAAATATATGTGCATCAATTCTTAACTAAAAATTTCAACGGAAGTAATCTGTAAGAAATAGTACTCAAATCAAATACTTTTATACTTTTTGCTCTAACGGACATAGTAATATACGTTCTGTACATTCAAATGTCTATCCATAACGGTTCAGCAGACAAAGCCATATACGACAAATTACCTCAGATATGAGGACACCCTTTATTTTTTTACACTTATTATTACTGACACAGCAATAAAAAGTAACGGTTCCAAAGATATGGCCATATAGTTTAAACAATATCACCTAGGGGACACCCTTTAATGTAAAATTTTGAATTAAACACTTATTTTAAAGGACAGATTCCTTGTCAATTTCAAATGTCTGTCTAAAACGGTTCAAAAGTTTGCCTTTAAAATTTTAAATATTTATAAATGTTATTATACGGGACATAATAGTGGAGATTCTGTCTAATTTTCAAGTGTTTGTCTATAACGGTTCAAAAGATAGGGCTAGATAGGTAAAATTATATCAATTATGGGGACATCCTTTAGTTTCCAAATTTAAATTATATACTTGATGTTATAAAGGACTTAGATATACAGGTTCTTTGTAAATTTCAACCGTCTCTCTGTTACGGTTCAAAAGTTTTGCAATATACATCAAATTACATAAACTATTGGGACAGCCTTTAACTTCTAATAATAAATATTTAATTCCTGATTATAAATATTGGACATTCTGTACACTTTTCAAGTGATTGTCTACAATGGTTCAAATGGTTCATATATTTAAATTGACGTCACATATGGGGACACCCTTTAATTTTTAAGTTTATTTTTTTTATTAATTTCTGTTATTGGCAGCTATAGTGATATACAGTTTTTTAAAATTTTAAAAGGGTGCTCTTTACGGTTCATAATACACGTAAAAAACACGTATGTTGTATGGGGTCACCCTTTAATTTTCAAAATTCTGCACTTCTTTTAAAATGGGACCAATCTGTAAGCATTTCCTTTCTAATAAAGAAAAAATTTTTAAAATCTGTTCAGAATTGACTGAGTTCTGCGGGCACAAACATAAAAAAAGGAACATTCAGACGCATAGATAACCTCCTTCTTTTTTTGAAGTCGGTTAAAAAGAGAAATCGGAACCCTTAAAAATGGAAGAAAGCAACATAAAATCAACGAAAAGCACAAGAAATCAACGTAATTGTGTTCAAAATATAAGAATAATGAACAGAATGAGAAGAGAAGAGAAGAATATGAAAATTGTTCAGTCATCTGATAATAATGTTGAAACAGTTGATCATAATTTTATTGTATCCGGCCATTCTGTTTTGCTAAATAATACCGATTTAGGTTTAATAGAAAGCAAACATCCTGAGCATTATTATAATTTAATAGAATTTTTGGTAGAACAAATGGCTCAGAAAGATTTCATTTCGACGAAACAACTGGGAGAATCAACGACTAATAAAAAGAGAATCACCAAGGGAGAAGCTATGTCTTGGCTAAAAATACAATGAATCAGATTCTTAAAAAATGCTGTTCTATAAAATTTATTTGGATGACAGTTCTGAATTCCAAAGTGTTAGACTTTTCACCTAAAAGAGGAAAGCCAAGAATATGCGAAAAAATTGATTTGCTTTCATTATACACAACCATTAGACCAATTACAGAAGAAAAACATAAAGATATGAAGGATTTACTACCCAATGTCCCATAAATTTTCCACAAACACTTTACTTCCCTAAGGATGATGTCAGAGTGCGTGCTACAAGCGAAGCGATGCCACAAGGGATAATTGCTCGTGCTATACCAATGCTACAAGATGTTAGAGTGAGCGAGCAAAGCGATTTCTTTTGTTTATAAAAATTTTCATTGTTTTGTGATGCATTCAGATTTATGTCAATTAATACTTTAAATGCATTTTTTGTAAAGACGAAGGGAATACTTTATACAAGACGTATATATACATAGTTATAAACATAGGTACTTCCGTAATTAATTTTTCTATATTAAATTTACTTTAAAAACGTCAAAAACGTATTAAAATGTTTACAAACACGCAAAAAAAAGGTTTTAAAACAATAAAAATAAACAAACAAACGAGTATAGGCTACAACGTGCTATAAGGCGCTACAAACCATTACACAACCTGCTTTGTAGCATGAACTGGCATCAAGCTTCGCTCCCACTTTTACATGTTTTGAGCGAACATATAAGAAAAGCACTTGAGGTGGTTTATAGCGTGTTATAGCGTAGCATTATAGCTATGTAATGAGTTTGAATAAAATATTAATTTCTAACAAACATTTTGCCTTGATAGCTTAAGTCATTTATAATTTCATGCAGTTAATCTTGAAAATGTTATAAGTCATTTCAATCTTTCAAAAACACATTTCCTTTTAAAAATGGTTATAAATTTCAAAATCATAATAAATACTTAATTGTTGACACTATTTAATTGTCAGAATATTGTATTCCATAATACAAAAATATACATATTTTAATCCTTTAAAATTTAAACTTTTAATAACGGGTCCGCCAAATAAAAGTTTTTTTTTTGAAAATGCTATAAAAAAAACTACTGAATATTTTCTCAAATTTCTTTTCTTATTTGAAAGTACAATTGTTCCGGTTAATAATGTAAAATAATTTCATTCAAATGGCTGCCTCGGCTGGCCATGCAGTGGCCTACACGATCGGTCCAATTTTTAAGCACATTATCTATTGTGTGCAGCTGTATTTCACCAATGGCTTCACGAATATTCTCCTTTAAAGCATCAATTGTCTCTGGCTTGTCGGCGTAATAATAATCCAACGGTGCCAAATCGCAGCTCCGTGCTGGCCCAACGACATCAGCTCTGCGGCTGATAATGCGATCTTCAAGAACAGGGCGCAAAAAATCGAGTGTAGCTTCGGCTGTGTGGCATGTAGCGCCGTCCTGTTGAAACCAAATGTTGCCAATATCCTTCTCTTCAATTTTTGTGAACAAAAATTCGTTCAACATGACCCGATAACGATCGCCATTGACTGTAACGGCCACTCCTTGCTAATTTTCGAAGAAAAATGAGCCAATTATGCCCCTGGACCAAAATCCGCACCAAACAGTGACTCGTTTTGGGTGCATCGGCTTTTCAATGTATGCGTGCGGGTTTTCTGTGCCCCAAATGCGACAATTTTGCTTGTTTACATACCCGCCAAGATGAAAATGATCTTCATCTGAAAAGATGATTTTTTTTTGGCAATATCGGCATCTTCTGTAAGTCGATTGCAGACCCACTAAGCGAAGTGAAAACGCATTGGATGGTCAGTTGGCTTCAACTCCTGAACCAATTGGACTTTGTATGGCATCACACCAAGGTCTTTAAGCAAAATTCGTCTAAATGACGTCTCCGGAATGTTCAATTGTTGAGAACGACGGTAAATTGATGTTGATGGCGCTTCACGCACACTTTCTGCCACAGCAGCAATATTCTCGGGTGTACGGACTGTTTTTCGGCTTTTCACGCTTTGGTTTATCGATGAGGATGCCAGTTTCTTTAATTTTTTTCACAAGATACCGAACATAAGGAGCTGACGGCGCTTCTCTTCTTCCAAAATCAGTACACAATTTTCGCACATATTCTGCAACATTACCACGATTTACAAAGAAATGTCACAATATTTCCCAGTGTTGTTCAAACATATTCGTTCAGCGGAAGGATAAAACTAATTATCTGTCAAATTAGACATGAGCTAAGTGTTACCATTCACGAAATAAGCACTAGTTGAAAAAAAAAGACGTTAGATGGCGGACCCTTTATCTCGAAACTAGAAATATATGACTTATACAACTTTCATAAACAAAGGCTCATGTGAGCAAAACTATCATCAAAGGTAATTAAAAATAATAAAAAAGATGCAAAAATGCATTGTTTTTTACAATTTTAAATAATTTGTCACTGTCAGTTTATTAATTAACACAACTCCTGCTGAATTTTTTAAATATGATTTCGTGTGCAATACTTATCAATATTATTTTTTCTTTTTTAATGAATTCCCCCTAACAAAACAATAAATTATTTTCTAATATTTATTAGTTTCAATTTCAATCAGGCACCAAACAAACTGAGTGAATTGTAAACTAACAGCAATAATAAAAACAACAACTAAGAAAAGCATTTAACTAATTGCTACAATAGAATTAAATTTTACTCTAAGTACCAGCAGCGTCTAAAAATTATTAATTTGAACTGTTTGTTCTAATAGCAAAGTTTGTTGCTTAAGTCTTTCGTTTTAAGTTGTTTTTTTTTCACACATACGGCTGATTTCTTTTGTTAACCAATTAAACGCTGTAACTTATTGCTAGAACGTGTACTTTACTACGTAATATTTTGTATAAACTAGTTGCTGTTGTTGTTCAGTTTAAAATTTTACAATAAATCAAGTTAATAAATAGCATTAACATGATATGACAGTTCAATTAATTACAAAAATTCACATTGACAATATCATCAATTATTTCATTTGATTACCAAGCAAATGGTTACTTGCTGTTAATTGACATAAAACCGCACTTAATATAATTTTGTTATTTATTCAAAAAAATTACCTCACTGACTTGATGATAAGCAACTTGTACACAGCGCTGTATGACTACCCCCCATTTAATAATTATTAAATGTGTCATTTCTATGCCATTAACAAAATTGCAATTGCAGCAAAATATTTGCAATTACAATTGCCACCCTGCAGTGTCATAATGATTTATCAGGAATTAATTAAAAATGTTTACACTTCTCTGTGCTTTTTATTTATTTAAATCAATTCAATTATATTATTGATTGGAATTTTTACGTTATCACGCTGATATAAAGAAATGAATTAAAATTTTGAATAGAGGAATTCAAGGTTAAGTTACAAAGTTTTTGCACAAACATTATTTTTTAACGTTGCATTATGTACTTTATCTAGCAATTTTGCAATTTTTCTTAAGCCTTCCCAAAAGTAGGCCTTCTATTTAGACTCGAATTTTTTCTGCGGAATCGTCTGTTTTTTACATGTCCTCGTTTTTTATACCCTTCACCACAGGTGGAAAGGATATATATAAGTTTGTCATTCCGTGTGTAATTTCTACAATATTCATTTCCCCATAAAGTATATATATTCTGGATCCTTATACATAGAGAAGTTGATTAAGCGATGTCCGTCTGTCCGTCTGTCCGTGTTGGTGTGGTAATGTCATTTGCCAAGGCACCAGAAGAGATACAAAAAATTTAAGCACACCAATCTGTCAAGCATAGTTTCGAAAATTTTTGTATTGCAATTCAGCAACATTGGATCATTCCTTTGGAGGCTACGGGCCAAAAACCACGCCCACCTATATTTTTTTTCGTTTTTTTTTAATTTTTTCGGCTTTAATGATTCTGTTTTGCCTTTTTTGTCAAATATGACAGGTAGATCGCAAGGAGTGCATACAGATCCGGGGGGATCAATAACCCCCTGCTTTTAGATTGGTAGGGTTTTTCTGCTTTGATTTGTATTAGAGACCTTAATAGAAAGCAATACGCATTGAGGTAGCCAATGGACCCACAGGGTACCCACTGACAAATAGGAGCAGTTAAAAGGACCCCCCATGTGTCAATATGATGAATTTTTTTTTGTAAGGATTTCTTTTTGCTTTAGTCTGACCATTCTAACTCAATATAGATTGGAGAAAGGTCCAAAATTTTACAAAAAAATTTCAATCAAATTTTTAAAAAAAAAATTTAAAAAAAATTTTAAAACTTTTTCAAAAATATTTACACAGCATTTTCAGAAAGATATTTTACAGAAAAATATTCGAAAAAAAATTTTTTTAAAAAATTTTCCAAAAAATTTTCGAATAAAATTTTACAAAAAATTTTTAAAAAAATATTTTTACAAAAAATTTTTACACACAATTTTTGAAAAATTAAAACAAAAATTTCAATATTTCTTTGAAAATGAAAATCATGACTGTAACATAACATATAATTAATATTAAGAATATACATATGTATGCATGTGTGTACATAGAGTAACATATTTTTTTAAATGCGTTTGATTTTTAAATAGATGATATCTTTGTTTTAAAACCTAGGTGCATTAAACACATAGACATCATCAGAATACCGACTACAAACTGTCAAAAATGAAACGTTGTTACTGTCGTCAACTTAGGCTAATTTCTATTTTATTCAACAAAAGAAAATGTCACAAAATTGCAAATTAAAAATTCATATGCAAAAAAAAGTTTTGGAGGAAATATTTATAATTTTTTGAAAAAGTTTTTTTAATTTTATAAAAGCAAAATAAGTATTTCTACAACAATGTCAGAGTTTACGATGTAGCTGTCGGCTTCAATATCATTAAGTAGCTGACAACACGGCGACAATTGTAGCAAACGGAATTTGTTTTCATTTGTCTTCTATTTTTTTAACTCATGAATAATGATTTTTTCTCATACGAATTTATTTAAGTAAAGAGTCAACAATATGGATAATGCTGTACATGTCTGTATAAATCAAATCACCGTGGTGAAGGCTATAGAAGATTCGTCACTTTTACTTGTTTTTTCTCAATTTCTATCAGGGTGGTGAATTTACCGGGTGGTTCAAATACTATTACCTTTTTAAATCATATGTTATTTTGACATTGATAGATTTGATTTTTATATTGATTATCAGTCTATCATTGACTATCATTGACGCTTGAACAACGAAATTATTGCAAATTTATTTCCGAAGTAAGTGCAAAATAACTTTTGGCTGAAATTATGAATCGACCGCGAGTACTATATGTAAGTTTATCCAAAAAGTTTTTGAGACTGTGGACAGGCTAGTGGACAACACTAATGATCCTCATTGTCCTACGGTACGCACTTATGAGAAAGTGGCAAAAAGTCAATCTAAAAATACAACTCGCCATTGATCTTAACAACCCGGCATTTCACGCACCTTTATGATGAGAATTTTGCATTAAGATCACGATTATTCGCTTCTTAACATACAAATGAATCAGCAACTGAAGGGCAAACGATCATCAGTTTGGGTCTTACAGAAGCTGCAATTGGACAAGGAGTCGGGCCTAAATTTTAACTTTTCCAACAATTTTCATCTCGGCTGCTATGTGAACAGATGCAATTAACGAGAAGCCTATGCGCTCGCACAGTGGTGTGAGAGGTGAGGTGTGGATTTTTGAAAATGCTGCTAAAAATGAGATTTCCGTCAAAGGAGCCATGATTACAAATTTTTTAAATTCTTTAAATAGAAAAATGAAATACTGTTGTCATACCTTTCGGTAAAGACCTTCGTCACTGGCTGTTGTTTTGGTACGTTTGGCGAGCGCTTTCAATGTAAAGACATCATTTTCAAGCCGCGTTTAAAATGGTACTCCATATGACAACAGTAATTTATTTCCTGGCGGAACAAATCCAATCAATTTAATACCGGAAGAATGAAATGTCACACAACTTATAAAACAATCTACTTCAATCGATTAGAGAATTTTATTTATTTTTTTAAAATGATGTCTGTATTTGGATCACCATTTATTTCGCCGATAAAGTTTATCATCTTTATTACTGCATCTAGACTGCGGGAAAACGCTTCATATATATCGTCGATAGCATTATTAAATTAACAAATGGATACTGTGTCATATCAAAGCAATTGCCACCATTTATGCATGTACGGGTAAATTTCAATTCATTTACCCAATTGAAGAAGGTAATGATCGGAGTGGTAAAAGAAATGCTAAATTTTGTTTTGTGGGTCGTAGAACAATTTTATTCAGAAAATGCTACGATAAGCATGACGAATATCTGTCTCGGGATTTTTTTTTTGGTGTGGGGTATAGTTTGTGTAGTGTCAGTTAATTTTGTTTTATGTCTACTGTTTTATAGTTCGGATACGCGGCTGGCGAAAACGGTTGGGACCCCCTGAATGGAAAAATATAAGAGCTAGGCGGAAACCTAGCCAGTCCAACCGGTCCGTAACAAGATAGTCTTACTATCTTACTTACTAGACAAGCCAAATTCCTCGTTTTTCTTTTGTTTTATCTTAAAAGCTTTGGAGTAAAAAATCTACTTGTCCCTTTTGATTTCCGGCGGAATTTTATCATCTTGTTGACTTCTAACACCTTGAAGACAATGATTCCGGCGTATATGGGAGCACCAATCTTAGAAGCCAGCAGGGGCCTGAAACTGGAGGATGAGTACCTTGGAGATTTGACCAGTGTTCAAAAGACTGGTGCAACGGAAATCGGTAGACTCCCATAGATTTCCTCAAATCTCTGTGATCGATTATTGGAGCAGCCCTTGGTGGGTAGAATGATAGCTGTGGAATGGTGATTTAGTCCAGTGTGCTGTTTCACTCTCAACAGTGGCACTAATAGCGTGTCAGGAGTTTATATAGTCTCCATGTCCTAAGCAAAGGATATCAGCATGGTCCTGCCAGTCATGTTCTAAAATTGTATTTGCGCAGCGAGGGCATTAGTAGACGCATTGTTTCCCCCAGTGGTAAGCCAACCATCATGTTAAGGCAACGCGCCAGGCTTATTTACGAAAATTTATATCACATCTGTCCCTATGCTTATTCCCATGGGGCACAGGTAACACCTTGATGCCAATGATTCTGGTATTATGGGGTCATCCGACCCCGAGGCTTGCTAGAGCTTTAATATGTATTTGTTCCTTTTATTGTTTTATTTTTATTCTATTTAATTTTAGATGTTTAATAACTTTTACAATTTTACACCAAGTAAACACTGGTTCATGAAATTAATAAAATTTTTTTTGTCAAGTTTTTTGTCAAGTTTTTAACATGGAAACACCCATACATACTTTTCAGATCAATTGTGGTATTTATAACTTTTATTAACTATTTTAAAAGGCTTCTGATTCTGAGCAACAAGCAGAGGAAAAAAAGAGAGAGAGAGTGAAAAAAACTATTTGCATATTAAAATTCCGCAGACACCAAGACGCTTTAAATACTGGTATTTTTGCTTTTCTATTCAACTTTATATTAAAATCACAGCATCTACTTAATAACGTTTACGAGTATTAAGTTATCGTTTATCTATTTTCTTACTGGCTGTTATTATAATAGTGGCAGACTAAATAAAGTTAATTGTTCATGTGTTACTTACTTCATGGGGCGCTGAGTTCTTAAAGAAAATTCCACTGTTGCCAGTAAAGTTGTTAGAGAAGTTTTTATTATAAAATATCTTACTTTTTATAATTTCACAATATTTTGTATAACATTTGAAAGAAAATATAAATTTTCCATTTTTCCATAAAAGGAATTATTATACAACTTTTTTACACCCTGCATAACATACAGCCTATAGTTTCTGTTCCAAACATTTTAAAAATATTTTTTTAATACTTCTACTTAATTATTTTCCATTAAAAAATTTTTAAATATTACTGATACTAATATTTTTTAATATAATTTGTTTTCAATGAATTTATATGTTTTTAAAAAACATAGCTACTTTTAAACAAAAAACGTAGAATCTATATTTGTTGAGAAAAAAATCGCATTGATCGAAAATATCATTCAGTCACTTTCTGTAATTCAAATATTTACTTTTAAACTGATCGTTCAAATATATTCTAAGCAAAGCATAATTCTCTAAAGAAAACATCGCAAAAATATCCTTGTGATCTGATCCATTTGATATTCTTACTATTTATATTACTGGAATCAGTTCAAAAATGGAATACAACTCCCATAAGGGCCGGCGCATGTTGAAAATTGAAAATTTATATTTTTAAAAAGCAATCTATTTCAGGTTATAGTAAATAAAATTGTCCAACACTAATTATCTTTTTCATTTTTCTACGTTATCTACTTTTCGAGTTGTGCGTTGTCCAAATTGAAGTTTTTTTTAAAGTTTTTGAAAACAGTTGGTAAAAACTGAAAAAAAAATTTTTTTTTAAATTAAATTTTTTTAATAATATTTTTAAAAGTAATATTTTTTCAATGAAACCTTCAACTTCAGGTATTTGGAAAATCAATTATCATAATTTGTTTACTAATAATATATTATGGTTAGAAAGACAATATTATTGTGGAATACTAATAAAACTTGGGTTGTGATTTCAAAATTATACAGATCAAAACAACCATGTTGTATTTTGAAGGTGTAATAATCATTTAATGAACAACTAGTAACAAAGACTTGTTTTGCTTGACCATATAGTAATGTTTAAAACAACTATAAGTTGTTCATTGCAACCATATATTGTTACAGAGAACATATGATGGTTTTTGTAACCATGTTTTTCTCTGCGTGCAACCTCATCAGAATTTGTATAAAATGAGGTTTATTTTGTATACCCTTCCTCCCTACTTTTGCACGATTCTTAAACTTCTCTGTTATATGTATGTATGTATGTATGTATGTATGTATGTATGTATGTATGTATGTATGTATGTATGTATGTATGTATTTATGAAACTCCATACACTCTCTCTTAGCTGTTGACTTTTTATGTTTAATAATTATTTTATTATTTTCACTCTCTTTGCATTGCGGTTGAAATTAACCATCATCTGCATATAAAATTATGTTCAGACATGTAATGTGTGATGTGGTTGGAGGTTGGAGGTTGGTGCTTTTTTCATGCTTATGACTGCAACCATGGATATCTCCACGTGCACAGTAATGTTATGGTAATTAAAATTCCACATATTTATAGCTGCGCTATCCACACATTCACATTCCTCAGAGGTACATTAACATTTGATAACATCATCTCACTAAGTATTTAGAGCATCATCTCTATTTCTATCTGTCTCTGCCAACTTTTTATTCTACTTTAACGTTTATTATTTGCTGTTTTTTGTTTTATATCTGTTTTCTGTCTGCCTTCGACACATCATGTTAAACAAACCAAAGGAATGTCAGAACGTCTAAATGTTTAGCATTCTTGTGTTCTACCATCTTAGACAGACGCAGACGAAATGCCTCTAGCCTATGGAATTTCATCTAACCATTATTAATCCCACATGTTGTTATTTTTATTATTCTATATTCTATATTTAATTTTTAATATTTCTTTATTGTAACAGTGATTATTATAATTTTTTCTTGTTTTTTTTTATAGGTTTTCTTTTTATTAAGTGATGGTAATTATTGTTTAAAAGATCTTTTATAAATGTGTGTTTTTTATGTGTTTTTTTTTTTAGGTGTATCAGAGGGAGATTATTCGCCAATTAAATTTATAAAATTGTTAGATAATTATTAAAAGACTACTACTGTTTTGTGTGCAAATAAAATTAATAGAGATGGTTGATAAGTAGGCGCCTCTTAGGAATTTTAGTGTTGCAAAAGTATTTCTAGAATGCAATTTTATAGCTTAAAACACATTTGAATTTTAGTAATAAATAAAATTAAATAAAAGCTGAAACTGTGGAATTGGAGAAAGGTACCTCGGTGGGCTAGTAGGTTGTGTGCTAGTCTATCAGTCCGGGGTTGTGGGACCGATTTAAACCAAAGACTATGGAATTTTGCACTACAAGTTGGTAGGAAGGCCAAGAAGGGGCCTGGATTTAATCTGGGTGTCTACAAATGGTTAACTGCGTTAGTAACAGGTCACGGACTTTCAAGTATTATCTGGCCAAGTTAAAAATCGCTGTGAGACGATACTTGGAGACTGTGCCTGGAAATACATTAGCATAAAAAAGGCTTTGGACCACCGCTAGACTAATATTAAATGGAGAAGCTGTGGAGAACTTAGTCTTAAGCACATGTGAGCAATTAGCATAGACTTTGTGATGAGGAAGAATGTCGACGTGTATCAGTCGCCAGTCTGAAATCACTACAAGCGAGAGTAAAAGGCACAGTAGGGTTACGTTTTTACTCTTTCTAAAATAAGCCATAGACAATACGACCTGCAGTATAACCAATCTAGTAAACAAGTTGTATGCTTGTTCCACAAACGATACAATTAAGTGTGCGATCTCATTAACCACTTCATTTAACAACCAAGTTCTCTCAAAGTAAGATTGCATTCAATATTCTCGCGTATGATATAATTGACCTCGTTTGAAAATAATATTTAATATTCAATGTTAACTGAAAGGTGGTCAAAACATTAATAAAGGAGTCGTAAAGTAGCTCTGGGTTGAGGAACATTGCTCGGCCTTCGAGTGGTTTTCGTCTCATTCTCATACTGGCTGATTGGCATCATCGAATAGCTGTACTGTGGTACTGTTATTGATGGTTGCTTTAATCAGCCATGTGTAATCGTATTGCCTATCGTATATAACCTAGTAATTTTTGTTCGGTGGGTCGTACGTTGGGTAGAGCACCATTTTAACTCATTTGTTCACAGGAGGAGCACCAATTAACTCAACTTTTTCAATGAAGGGTACCATGAAACTCACGTTTTCACTAGAGGAGCACCATTAAACTGATTTTAATTTTACTTAGCTGAATTTGGAGACTCACTTACTCTACGAAGGTCTAGGTCACGTTGGAGATTTTGGAGAAAGCAAAGGATATCACACCCTGGTCCTTGGTTTTATACCTCTGTCATTACCTAATTTATAGAACACAAAAAAAAAGAACTTTAATAAACACAAATCTATACATATAATAAAATAGTAACGCATTTCCGTCTGTCTGTCAGTCTGCTTTTCATTTGTGTTCGCATCACGTAAAAACTACGAGATGGATTTTAACAAAATTTAGTGAGGAGGTACCTTAGCGTACTGATTCCAATATAGGATACTTTTTTCTGAACAAATTTTTCATTTCATTTCTTCAAGAGAAAGTGGAGAAAAAGCAGTGAAAAAACGCAATTTCAGGTTTAGAGGTACTGAAATTTTGGATATTTTTAAAACTATTGCGCAACATTAGGCGCCAATGGAATAAAATTTTATATTTTAATATCAATATCATAAAATAGTATCTGTCGCATACACAAACATTGTGACGTGTTATACAACATGACAGAAAATCAAAACTTTTTGCTCTTTAGTACAACCGCCACACATTTTAATACATCAAGCCCACAAACTTTGCAATCTCGTCGACAACTTGCGTACAACCTACTGAAATTGTACGCATCGTCTGTGTTTTCAGGATTATCAAGCAAAAGATAAGTTAAAAACATGCATATCTAACAAGTAATCGCGATTCTACAGCAATACAATTTTGCGGCTACTCTTACTGTCAAACTCCGTTTGCACATAAACTAAAAAGGAATATGAACTAATGAGCTACAGCGTACTAAGGAGCTGTAGTGAAATAATGTGCTGAAGTGCACTAGGAGCTGACTGAAATAATGAGCTGACTGAAATAAGAAGCTGACTCAACTAATGAGCTGAACTTAACTAAGGAGCTGGCTGAACTAAGGTGCTGAAATTAGCTAAGGTGCTGAATTGAAATAAGGAGCTGATATGAGCCCACTTAGGTCACTTAATTGATTACCACAACTTAACTAGGACGTTCAATAACTATACAACTCTAATTTTAAGGTTTATGTAGCTACATAACACCTCGTCTTCACTAGCTATCAAAATGAATAAAACATAAACATAAACACGATGTTGTTATAGGTGGCGAATACGTGTTTATGTCATTTTCTGTTTGAACATAATTTTCTATTTTCCAACAATGTTGTTTGAATGCGCAGTTTGAAAATAAAACTGTCAATCTAAAATATAACAGCAACATTATCATGTTATTAAACAGCTTTTATAACAAATGTTTTAACAACGAGGTTAAGACGTGGAAAAAACATTAACATGGGCAGTCTATATTTAACACTAACATGATGTTAGTGTTAATGTTTATCATTTTATGACAAGGAGCTCGTTTTCACTATCCAACAAATTGAACAAAACATAAACACCACGCCGACAGAGCAACGGAATTAATTTATCCATCGAGCACGAGACTCAATGAAAGTAAGGAATTTGTAAATTTCCAGTCGGATAATAGAAATAATTGAGGAACGAAGGGGTACAAAAAGGTACCCATGAAATTAGTCGTCTGCTTCAGTAATCCCCATACAAAATAATAAAGTTTCAAAATATAATGTCATTAAATGTCTGTCTATAACGATTAAAAATATAAGATAATATACATTAAACTACATATATAACATATGGGGTCACCCTATATTTGTAAATTGTTTACTTGTTATTATAGCAGAGAGCAGTACATATGCTGAATAATTTTAAGTAAAAAAGATAACATATACATATGTACGTGAAATTATAAACTTAAAAATTATAGGTTAATTTTCAAGTTTAGTTTTTTTATTAATTTTTGTTATTTTATGCTATTAGAATTGGCTACTCTTCACAATTTTAAAGGCACGTTAAAATTATGTGGTTTGTACATTCTTTAATTTTTAAAATTATTAAAGTTTGTTTTTAATAGGACCGATCAGCTAGCATAACCTTTAAAATAAAAATGAAATTGCATAACCGGTTCAAAAATGACGAAGTTTTCTAGGTACAAATATATTGGGTGGGTAAATTTTAAGGGCCGATGTTGAATGTGAACCACAAAGAGTAAAATTTTTTTCTGCATTTAATTTGACATTTCTCAATTTCAGACTAACTCCATTTGAACCATGGAATCGTCAATGGTCAGAATGGTGGCAAGAAATGGCAACGTTGCATGATCCATTTTCTAAGAAAATCATCTTCAATGATGAGCAGAATTGCCGCATTTGGGCGAATGCACCTACAAAGAGTGACTGTTTGGTGCGGTTTATGGGCTGGCGGTATCATCAGGCCAGTCAGGCAGTTACTGTGAATGGTATACGCTATCGTGAGATGATAACGTACTTTTTATGGCCCGAATTGGAAGATATTGATGTGGATGATACGTGGTTTCAACAGGACGGTGCCACTTGCCACACAGCTAACGAAACGATGGCTCTGTTGCGTGACAAATTCAATGGCCGTGTTATATCACGTGGTGGCGATGTCAATTGGCCGCCAAGATCATGTCATTTGTCACCGTTGGACTACTTTCTTTATGGTTATGTGAAAGAAAAATTTTGTAGGAAAATTTTGAGCATTGGATGGAGGTATGCCACCGAGGTCGCGGCGGCTATTTGGCCGATATTTTGTTCCATACATATTATCAAAATAAAAAGAAATTAAAATAATATCCTAAATAATATGTATTTTATTCAAAATCAACAACGGCCCTTACAAGTTTAACCACCCTTTATCAATAAAATTCAAATGAATTGATATCTTCTATACAAAACAAAGCTTAGTTATTTTCTATGAAATATTTTCAGATATATTTTCTATATAACACATCGCAGAATATTTAAAAATAAAATCGATTTACTATTTTATAGAAACTATTTTTGCAATGTTTCTATTTTATCTATACATATGCCATAGGTATACATGAACTTAATAAAAATCAAAAGGTTGTAAAACACTTAATATACGAGTTAGATTTAATGTCACATCAAGATTTATGGTTAAATTTCAACAAAATTTTCTTTCACATCTTTAATATGCCTTTTCTAGCATATCACTCGTACGCACGTATTAAGAAATTTTAAATTAAAATAAAAAGTCACAAAACGTTTTATAATTAAGAAAATCCCCAAAAAAAATAGATTCAAAAGCAGCACGACAAATTTCTCTTATCAATTAAAGGTCAAAAAGGAATGTCGCATTCTACAAATTATGTTCTGGTAGTACAAAAAAAAAACCACTACTTGTTAAAAAAAGACCCTAAAAAAAAACGAAGACAATTAGCAACAGGGCAACATTAAGTGCTGATAAGAAGCCACACACAGCACGGGACAGAACAATATTGTGAACGAAAGAAAACTTAAAAATAGTTTATAACGAGAAAAAAAAACTATAAAATTAAAATTCTTTTTAGTTACCTATATTTTCCTTTTTTAATTCAAAGAACATAAAAAAGTGTAACTCAGTACACGCAGAGAAAAGTCATTGTTGTGGTAAACAAATTTTTGATTTTTTTTTAAATTAATTTGTTTCAAATTTTTTTTTTGTAACTTCAAACCACAACCAAGGTTTTTGACAACAGTTTTTCACTTACTTGGCGGAACGAATTCAATAAAGCTAATATTTAGAGATAATATTTTAAATTTTTTCATATGTAATCAAAGTATGATAAAAAAAAACAAACGAATATTTTTCAATTTTTTTTTTAATTTATTGAAATGTAATTTTACAGGTTTGTGCAAGGCATATATATCAGCTCGAGTCACTACGGTAAATATTATGAAGATTTTGACAGTTGCTTTACAATTTTTCCCCTTAAATAGAAGGTTAACTATCAAACTCCATATAAAAAAGAAATACTAAATTATTACCTTAATATTTCCCCAGCATAGTGAGGCTACCTGTTATATGCGCCTTGGGTTTGTTTTTCGAAAATAATAAAAAAAAACATTTTTAACTTGATATTTTTCGAATTTTCAATGTGCATATTTATTTATAATTTTTAATATAAATTTTTTCTATGTTCTCTACTTACTCCTCTTCTATAAAAAAATAAAATATAAAAATAATTTTGTCTTTTTTTTTAAATATGTTCATACAAATGTGCTTAACCGGTATATTATTGCATATTTTTTAATCATAATATGATAATTTAATTTAACGTTATAATGTTTCTATTTGATTATTTTATAATAAATTTCTATTACATTATGGTCATATACTATAATATGTTTACAACATAAAAATATGATTCTAACATAACATTATGTTTTAAAATAACATAGTTTGACTACTACAATATAATTGATTTATAACATATTGCTCTTAGCTTATGGTTACCTCAATCATATTTTTTCTTTGAGTGCAAATAAAGCAAACATTTGTTCTAGAAATCTCAGTCACCACTTGATTTCCCATCACCCATCCCTGTAAATATTTTTAAATCTCCTCAATTCCTTAATTATTTAACTCAATGTTTTTACTCGTCAATTTGTTACAGGATATACAGCATCAGGTACGCATCCCTGGGAACATAGGCTTTGTATAAAATTCTAAAATTTATATAAAATTTTAAAATTATTGTAGAGTTATGTAAACAGCGTTAAAAATTTCCCACTAACAAAAAAGGTGCTGCTGCCAAGTTTGCAGCACCAATGAATAGGTAAAACTCCCTACTTTCACTACTTTTTCTCTATGTTATCCTATATTTGAATCAAGATGCAAAATTGTATTAAAATTCATCCAGTGGTTTTTACGTGATGCGAACGCAGACAGACGGAAAGACAGCCAATAATTTTAAAAATTGCTATTTTGTATTCCATTTTGATTACTAACTGCACCAGCAACAAAATTTTCAAAAATATTTCATGTACAGAAATGGTAAAACAAAGCGATTTTAAACCACTGCACAGTGGCGTAGAGTCAAAATATTTTGTAAATATGTAGTTCAGCCATTTGTAAAGGGCTAGACCGATGGATCCAATGAGATGAGCATAGCATAGGAGTATTTCAGCTTAAGTTTTAACAGTGGGCACCATCCACTTGTGAGGGGTGGCGTTATGTGGTCTCAAAGTTGGGTAGCTCGTCCCTTGAAATTTTTGTCAGGACGCACACAGCGTGTGTGGTTCTTGCTAAACAAAAACTTTCGACGAAAACTGAACTTGTATCCAAACGAACTGCACCACCAAGTGTGACTGCAAAATAAATAATAAACAGCTGTTGTAAATAAGTGGAGATGAAGCCGGACGGAATCTATGACAGATAGGCAAACTTATACATAACTTACAAAAGTAACTAGACTATAAGGTGTTTCGTGATTTCGTGCAAATTTTCTACATTCCTAAAGATACACATGAATTCTTCATAGTGCATTCACCTTCAACACAAAAGGTGTCAAGAACCCAGACGACATAAATTTATAGTTATGTCCAAGACATGCACTAGAATTGCGTTAGTTCTGCCTGTTTAGAGTCTTCTCAAAACCTTAGACTTGTAGACGTTTTCATGTCCATGGATACTATGACCTAAGAGTGTCATCATATCTTTTTATTGAGCACTAAAAAGATCGAAATTAATTCGTGTTATTTGCCGAATATAAAAAGTAAAAGAAAACATTAAAACTGCCTTTAAGGGTCCAATATATAATTTATATTTTTTTTTTCTAGAAATATTTAATTTTTTTTTTTTCACAATATTAAAAAAGTAAATGAAGTTTTACATTTCCTTTGATCTGGTGAAATTGATAAGAAATCGTTGAAAAAAAAAAACCGAAAGAAAAAATATCTTAAATTAAAATTTTTTGGAGGCGTCCTGTTGTTTTGCTATGAAAAACTAACATAAACGACAACATTAAAAATAAGGGCCAATCTGCAGAAACCAATGAGTTGGTCATAATAACCAGGTATGACTGCCTGTGAATGAGTGATAATAAGAGCCCTGATCATAATTTTGTTAAACCATCATATGGTGTTTTTTTTTTTGTGTTTTTTGTTGATTTCTTACCAAATTTCTTAGTTTTCTTCCTGCTGGTTTTTGCTTTTTTATCTGATTTGAATTATCTTGAGAACTTTTTAGCTCTCATACAGGTCACAATGTTGTTTTTGTTTTTGTTTTAATTTTTCTAAAATGATTTACATTTGTGAAGATCCATAATTACATGTTACTGAACAACACACATCTTAAACAAAGATTGTAATCATGAGCACGATCATGATGATCATGGTCATGATCCAGAGCGTGATCATGAAACAAATTGTATGAATGAAAATGAAATAGCACTAAAGTGACAATAATAATTTGTTGTTCTCCTAGACTACCTTTAGTTGTAACATACAAATTTTAAGATCATTATCTGCGATATTGATCTTTTTTTTATGATTGTAGATTTTCTCTCCATCGTTTCATCTTTTCTTTTCTTTTCTTTCACTCTCTTAGGACACACATTTTAGCCCTGATAAAAATATTTTAATGATTTTTCTTAAGAATTAACAGCGGTGTAGCAAAAAGTGTTGTGTAATTAAATAAAAAAAACTAATAAATTTTTCGGCATTTGTTTTTTTAATTTAACTAACTATTCGCTCTTATCATTTTTATAAAATGTCATTTTGACACTGTACAAATGCCTGTGAGCCTATAGATAGAACGTGTTTTTTAGTTTTGCTTTTTCAAATGCTAGTATGAATCATGGCATCTGCTTTAAATTTGTAGAACTTAATTATCTTGTCGTAGATTTATCATTTTATTTCCTTTTTTAACTCTGACATTCTTGTTCAGCTGGTGGAAATTTAATTTCGATTCAATATTTTTTAACTAAAGGTTCTTTTATTCCTGTACAAAAAAAAAGTACATTTACAATTTGAAATATATTATTATCTTGGTCTGTTCATTTTTACTTTAAATGCTGCATTAGCAACATCCTGTATGTGTGTGTTTTTTTGGCCTTCAACTTCTACATCAATCTGGTTGCTGCATACCATTCCATATTTCAAGTGCTATTTATTTCAAAATTTTTTTTTTCGATTTGGGTTTTTTTTTATCAAAATGATGATTTTTTGTTTGTTTTTGTAACAAGAATTTTAAATATTTCAACTCCGCAAGCAGCAATAAATGCGTCATCACTTAAAACTTTTATTGAGCATGAATCATCATGTTATGTGGTCCAAACAATCACTAAAACTTAAGTAGTGGTCAATAAATAAAATTGTTAATTTGTTCTCAAGATAAATCTGTAGAATCAATTTTTCGATTTTTTGTTTGTTTTAATTTATGTTCGTATCCTGCTATAGTTACTGTAACCTAAAAATGACCTTTTAAAAATTTTAAAAATTATTTAGTAGAATTTGAAGTATAAAATAAAATAATATGAGGAGCAGAGTTCTAAAACTCGCTACTTGCACCTGAAGTCAATTTTCACATATCTCAAAAAAAGTCTTATAAGCTGAATGTAATTTTTTTGCTACTTTAGTGGTTATTTCTGCAAAACTATTTTTCTTGAAAAATATAGCGACAGCGTAGTTTTTTTTTAATTTCAAGGAGCAGATTTTGGAACTATGCACTGCAGGAAAAGTACTTAGGAATTATATTTTCTACAAGCAAGTTTTGTTTCTGGCAAATAATTTTAGACGGATGTACTTCTCGGAGCAAGGGTGTAAAACAGGATCATAGATCAATATTAAATAAAAAAATTATTTTAATGAATATTACAAAACTAAAAAATAAAATTCAATTAAACAAATAAGAGTGCTAATTTTTTATAAAATTTTCTTGGAACTTTCTTGTAAAATTTTTTTTTTAAATTATTTGTAAAAATTTTTTTTTAATTTTTTCTAAAAAAATTTTAAATTTTTTTTTTTAATATTTTTAAAACTTTTTAAAAATTTTGTAAAAATAATTTTAAAAATTTTTGCAAAAATTTTTTGTAAAATTTTTTTACAATTTTTTTGATATTTTTTTGAAAATTTTTTGATAAAATTTTTTTTTTTAAATAGGAACTTCCTGGAATCTATGTTGCGTTAGAATGGTCAGACTAAAGAAAACAAATCATCTGAAAAATTTTCTCAACGATTCCAAATATAATTTTTTATATTTAAAAATTTTTGTAAAAGCTTTGTTTGGAACTTTTTTTGTAAAATTTTTTGGAACTTTTTTTTGTAAAAATTTTATTGGAAAATTTTTTGTAAAAATGTTTTTTAAATTTTTTTTAAAAATAATTTTAAAAATTTTTGTAAAAATTTTTTTACAATTTTTTTTGATATTTTTGGAAAATTGTTTGAAAATTTTTTTTTTTAATTAGGAACTTCCTGCAATCTATGTTGCGTTAGAATGGTAAGACTAAAGCAAACAAATCATCTGAAAAATTTTCTCAAATTTGTATCCCCCCTAATGGGCCTATTGACTGCTCCTGATTACCAGTGGGTACCCTGTGTGTCTATTGGCTACCTCTATAATTATTATTTTCTATAAAGGCTTTCAGTACAAAGCAATGTAGCAAAACCTTACCAACCACAAAACCGGCTTTTGCAGGGTGTCCTGTAGCGGTTTAGTATTTAATTCAAAGCCTCCAAAGGAATGATTTGATTGTTTTCGTATTTATTTTTGGCCAATTTGATTTTATTACCTTAGGTTTGTTTATTGAAATATTTCAGCTGGTAAGGCCTAACTCATATCATGTCAATAAAAATGTAGTTTTATAACATGTTTCTCCCTAAGATGTTGCTGAATTGCAACCCCAAAATTTTTGAAACTATGCCTGGAATCCTCTATATCTCGTCTAGTGCCCTGACAAATCTCTTAATCAACTTCTCTTTGTATAAGGATTCAGAATATATATACTTTATGGGGTTTATATCCTTTCCACCTGTGGTGAAAGGTATAAAAATGGAATAAACTTAAATTCTCAAATCTTAATTTTCTTTAAAATCTTAATTTTCTTCATCGTTCACGTTTCTGTAGCTTCACCGCTGTTATTGAAAATATCACTGTAAAACTTTAAATTTTCTACTCCTCTCCAGTCTACACCAAAATTCTTTTGAAGAAGTTTGTCGATGTGAACCAACTTTATAGGTTAGATAAGGTAATCCTCGTGGCTTAACCATTGCTAGTGTCTTACTTTTTGCTTTTGGTAATTGCACTACAAAGAAATACCGTGATTACAAGTATGGCTAGCACTGGCTATGGACCACTGACACTTGTTAAATGTGAATGGCGTGGCCTTGGACAAATGCTAGCAATTACTGCAGACTCCGTGATGAGAAAGACGGTCGAAAGTTACCAATCGACAGCCTGAAATCACTAAGTCACTAGCACTAAATAACACTAGGGGCATTGCAATGCTGTTCTAAAAATAAACTTAACGTGCAATTACAGTGTCGCCGAAAGTGAAGCTTTTACTCTAACCATCTGTCATCTTCTCTTATCCCTATCCGAAGGAAGGGATAAGACTATTATAAGCAGTAAATGCCAGAATGTTACTCCTCTTAAAAAAAAAAGTCATAAGGCTTAGTATCAGCGGCAGATACATGTCAAATGTGGAAGCTGTAGGGGATCTAAGCCTTAGACAAATGCTAGCAATTACAAGAAACTACGCGATAACTACTTTCGAGAGCAAGGGTCAGAACGAGACCCAAAGTATAGTGGTAATAACCAATCGAGTGCCTGAAAGGGACCCCACAAAGTTAGTGATCTTATTCCATTTCCCCCTTACATCAAAATAAATAACAATATCTGCCTCAGTTTTTATTTTTAGGATGCCCATAAATATTAATTATCCCCTTTGCTTGATAAACATAAACAAGACTTAATTCATACTTTACCCTCTTCAAAGGAATGTGAATGACTATATTTCCAGCAATTAGTAAATCTACTTACTGCAATGATTTTTTTCATGTGTAGTTCCAAAAGAAAACCAATAAAGAGCTGTTCATTCATGTTATAAGAAGACAAAAATTCCCATAATAAATGGAATATGACTTGCATTTTCCAAAAAAAAAAAAGAATAATTATAACTTCAAGGCACTTAAAAAAAAAACATGAATGAAAAAAACCTCATCAAATTATTTATATATTTAATATAAAGAAAAACAAATATGAAAACAAATGCGGTATTCCACATTTTTGATCAACTGATACTGATACATATCAGTGGTATTTTAGTTCCTTTTTTTTTTGTTAAATATTTAAAAAGCAACAAATGCAAGTTTGACAGCCTAATTGGAGCGGTTTAAATGATAAAGGAGCAACAATAAAAATAATAAATAAACCCACAATAAGAAAACATTTTAAATTTTTTTCTTTTGTTAAAGAAACAATTAAACATCCTTATGAAAATAATCATCAGCATCAACATCAACATCAACATCATTATTTTGCTGTTTAAATGTATCGTTATATTTTGATCTCTCTCCCCTTCAAACAATACGATTCTCTTCAGCAGGCAGCAAAACAAAGTGTAACAATAGCTTTACAAGACAAACAAACAATATTTGCTGCTTAAGTAGCATTTTAAGCCAAAAAGAAAAAAAAATCCAAAAACAAGAACAATAAATATGATGAGAATACAATTGGACACATGAACCACAACAGGTGAATGAATCAATGAGTTGTAAAGTTAAGTCAACTTCAACTCAAGTGCTGCTGGGATGTGATGTGAATGAACGAACGAACGAACGAACGAACGAACGAAGGAACAAACGTCTTTGGCAGCAACAGCAACAATACAAAAGAGTTACGAATCGATCAATTGTGAGTTAAAGAAAAGAACACAATTGATCGTTTGATGGATAAATAGTTCAACGAATGATTGGTTGAATGAATGTTTAAATAATTGAATCAATGGATTGATTGTTGTTAAGAAGTCATGACTTGTTATAATTTTTTTCGTTTTTAAAAGATCATTTTTTTATGAATATTAATAATGAATTATTTATTGTGTTTTTTTTTCTCTTAATAAAATAAACACAAAAAATAAGAAACAAAGAAATATTTAATTTGTATAAATACTTCAAAATAAAAGGATTTATAATTGTTTCCGTGACATCTGTAAGGATTAAATTGTGATTTCAATAGGACCTTTCTGTCTTCAACAAGAAGGTTTGTTAAATTATTGCAATTTTTGTTTCAACATTAAAAGTGATAAATGATACTCAAATAACTTTGTTTGCGTCTATACACGCAAAGAAAAAAAAAAAAATAACATAATTATGGTATGGTCACAGGAACCACATTAAGTTCTCTGTAAGAAAATATGGTTGTGATGGACAAATTTTATTCGATTGTAACATTACTTTGTTAAGATTTCATCATTAAATAGTTGCTATAACAAAAAAAATGCAATATGGTTGGTTTGAACTATATAATTTTCAAGCCACAACCAAAGTCTTATAAATTTTCAAAAATAATAAGTTATCAATACTCGTAAGGAGTGTTTTGTTGGGCCTTTTTTATTATTTTTATTATTATTAGTTTCATATCACGTCCGATCATGTCCCATTTCCTTGATAATGATATCCAATGGATATAGAAATATCGGAATAAACTAATAATAATAATAATAAAAAATTGTATGATAAAATAAACTGGTCTCAAGCTTGACTATTTCTTCCTTTAAATTGATTAATAATATATTATTTTTAACCATAATATATTAATAATAAACATATAATTTTGTATTCATTCATACAAAAATAATTAAAAAATTTTATTAGAAAAAATTAACGTGCCATCGTTGTGATCAATGTTGGGATTGCAAAGACTACAAAAAGGCTCTTAAGATGGAAGGCTAATCCTTTCGGTGGATGGTGGTTCCCATGTCAAGGGAATTGTATTTAAAAAAGTTATTATTGAAGCGAAACAACCTATTTGTTCTATCCGTAAGTGCGTCCCCACGATCGTTCTCACTGTCACTGCAGGATCTGCAAAAGCTTTGACAAAGTGCTCTTGGAGAAAATGGGGGCAAGGTTCCTAGAAGCTGAATCTGGAAGAACAGGTCCGTTTTATTATGGGTCCTCTTCGCGGTCCGACTAGTGCCCAATGGACTGGTACCACAGATAACGTCTTATCTCTGTGGCTAGTTGTTGGTGAGGTACCCTTCGGCGTTTCATGTGGTGGTTGTGGTTAAAATCGATGTATGCAGAGATGGTGCATTGCTGATCAAAGTGTGCCGCTGCACTCTCAACAGAAAAGAGTTGAATGATCTGCAAAAAAACGCTAACAAAAAAGGTTAGAATAGGGTCCATGGTTTCCCATGTTCTATAATGTGCCGTATTTCTAGTGCGATATGGGTGCCATTACACATGGTATGTTGTCGTCGAGTGTGCTGTACTAGACAATGGGGGCTCTAGACTACGCTTTTATTTTATTCGGTGGTAAGAGCACCGTTGGCTAAGAGCCCACTCAGCTAGGTGCCGACGTTACTCTTGCGTGGGAGTGCAATAAGATTAGGAACGACAAAAAAACACGGATTTTGGACCTCGTGACGAAAGCTTGAACTACAGCGAAGAAAAAATTGAAGTGTTAAGTGTCAACTTATTTTCACTGCTTTTTCTCCACTTTCTCTTGGAAATAAATTTGTTTTGCGGAAAAAATGTATCCTACGTTGGATTCAGGATACCAAGGTAACATCTCACAAAATTTTGTTCAAATCATCCAGTAGTTTTTACGTGATGCAAACACAGAGAGAAAGACAGACATATAGGAAATGAGGTTCTGTTTTATTATATGTACGAGTATATATAAATCAATTTTTTTTTTGTTCTCTACATACATATGTATGTAGATATATTAAAAAAAAAAATTCTTAGCCATTTTCTTCCCAAATAATAGAAACAACCTAGACATATAAGCACATTTTGTATTTATTTGCAAGGACTACATATCTAAATTTAAAAATAATAACATTTCGAAAAAATTGTATGCCCGAGGATCCCAACTGTGGGAGCTTACAAATAAGCCCCTCTTACCCTAGGTCCGAAAATTTACTCAAAAGCACCTCTGCTCTGTATCTGTGAAATTAAAATTATCATTACGATAAATTAAGTGTTTCATGAGCTACCGAATTATATCCAAAATAAAACGTTTTTAAACCACTGTGCTGCACCACCCACCCCAAATGGATGGGTGTGGCGACATGAAAATTTAGTCAAACATTATTTAAGTAAATAATTTAAGCTAAAAAAATATTTGTTATTGCCACGACAACAACCGAGATCATAAGGTTTTATTGTTTTTTAAGCTTTTCATATCCTTTGAGTTTTATCACGCAGTAGAGGTTAAGAATTTTATTAATTTTGAATTAAGGAAATTTTCGATGGTAAAATTTTAGTTCAACCTTTTCTGTTTAAATCGATCTTCTCTTGTTTGCTTTGTAGAAGTTTTTCCAGAAAAAAGGAAGGCGAATTAATGCTAGGTAATTGCACGGGCGAATTCAGCCATTTTCGCTAGAGTCAATATAAACAAAATTGTTTATATTTTTTTTATGCGAGTCCATAAAAAAAATTGTTTATAATTTTTTTATTTAAAAATTTATTTAAAAATTATTTATAATTTTTTTTATGTAGAATTTGATATTTTGATTTTATTCATGTGATGAGTTTTTTCGCTACTTCAATCACCTGTTATGAATTCGCCTTAAGAAAATACATACTTACTTTTATTTAATTTTTTTTTCGATTAATTTTCTAAATCTTTAAACAAAAATCAAAATAATTTTTTTTTTATATAAAATTTTTTTCTTTTTATTTTAATTTTTTCTTCTTCATCTTCTTCGTTAAAATTATCATAATTTTTCATTTTTAAATTATAAAATAAAAAAAATATTTTATTTTAATTTTTTGTTTGTTTTATAAATAAATAATAAAAAATATACATACACAAACAATTGTATAGATTATTTTTTAGAGATGCAGAGAGAGAGAGAGAGAGAGATAAAGAATAGAGATAAAAATCTAATTAAAGGATTTACTTAAAATACAATACATTAAAGAAAGTTATAAAAAGCTATGGAAAATTATACACAATAAGGGAAATATTTTTTGGAAGGCTAAAAGAGAGTTGAAGGCTGACATAAACAAATTTACATTAATTTAAAGTTCGTTCCTAGGGAGAGGGTGAGGGTGAAGGTGGGAGAGTGAGATAGAGAAATTGATTGTTAGCAAATATGGCTTTAAATATTTTTCTTTAACATTTCTTTTAAATATAACTTAATTGGTATATTATTTTGTTTAAATTAAAATACATTTATAAAACATTTAAAAATTAAATTATAATTAATTATGTATACGAATTATTATACTTAAGTTTAGGAATTAATATAACATTACATTTTTCTTTATTATATTTATATATAAAATATTAAAATCCTTAAATGTAAGGATGTATATTCGCTAAAAAATCAAAATAATATTTGATTCATAATTAAAAGTATTTTAAGATTATTTAATCGTTTTATGAAAAGAATACATTTAATAATTTCGAGTAGTTGTTGTAAAAAATTTGCGAGTTACATATATTTCTAATGTGATAAAATTTAATTTTTTTTATGTTTTTTAGTTTAAAAAATTTACATAAATTTTATGTTTATTATTTTCTATACAAACAATTCAGAGTATCTGTAGGAAAAGGAATTATGAGAAGGAGAGAAGTTTATATGCTGTACGTGTTTGATGGTATGAAAGAATGTAAGAGAGGGAGAGTATATAGTAAGGAATATGAAGAGTAAAAAACAAAATGGCACTATGAGATTTCTTTATTGTATAGAACAACGTACTAATATTTGATGGATACTTGCAGTTTTGTATTGATATGCTAAAAGGGCTAAGTTGAGGGCGTGACCACAGACTACACCTATATTTGACAGCCTTGCTGTCAAAATGGTTAGTTTTGTTTTTGTTTCTGTTTTTTTAAAATAAATCTTTTGAATTAATATTTATTTAGTGACTACTTAGTTTTATTTATAGCTAATATTCCGCAACTCTATTTCAGTTTAAGTTATAATTTTTTGTTCTGCTTTTGCTTTTCTCTCTTATTTTTTTTTAAATCTAGTATTTACACTTACAAAGAAAAAAATCAATAATTCAGTCCACTTAGATTGCGTTTGTTTTCTGTTTAAAATTACATTATTTTGTAAACAAATAAAAAATAATTATTAAAAACAAAAAAAAAACTTAATAGAAATACAAAAATAATAAAATAATTAAAATTTATTAAAGCGTTAAAAAGAGTCAATCGGGCTTTGACACAATCGGCCCAAACATTCATACACTAATGCTTTACATAGTTGCAGCTCTTGAAAGTGTTCTAGCGCTTTCGAAGCCCAAAAAAGCAGCTATCTGCTGACTGGCTGGGGTTGACAGATGGCATGTACTTTGTTTGATAAACACTCACGCTTAAATATCATGACATTTTATTGATTTGAAACCGTTAAACTAAAACTTCTCATTTTCCTTAACTTCTCTCTTTTACATAAATCCTTACAGTGAGAGAGATAGAGAGAGCGAGAGAGTTTGTTTTTCTTCTTCTGCTGTAAAGTCTGTTTTTTGTTATTGTTTTAGTTTTATTTCGCTTTGCATTTTTCTATTTGGCTTCAATTTCATTTGATTTTTGTTAATAATTTGTAGTAATTAACCCGTTTGTGGCAGGTGTATGCCAGTTACAGTTGTTTTTACCGACAGCCACAGCCCACCACTGTCATGTCTTGATAGTTCTTCAGCACCACGGTACTGTGATCGTTGAGATAGAGCATCGATATGCCCTCTAGCTGTGTGGGCACACAGCAGGCCTTTGGCACCTTTCCTGGATTGATACTATTGACTAAGGTTTGCACCACCGCATGATTGGTGGAATTTAAATGTTCCGCTATGGGAAATGGGCAACGACCGTGACAGTAGAAGGCATCATAGCCCGGCGGCGCCACAATCCAATCACTCCAACCCACATCAGCAAAATCCACATACAACGAGTGACGTCGGCAAATTTCCTCGTTGTTTTTTCGCCTATGCGTTCTTCGATGATGGCCACCCGCTCGTTTCGATCGCGAGCTAACATCACGTATCGAACGAGATTTATGACGTCCGTCGTCAGTGTAAGTTAAAAGCAGGGGTTGTTTGTGCTGCCACTTTTCATGTTCTTCGTCCGCACTGCGGCGTAAACGTACATGATGATGGGGCGCTGGTTTTAGAGAGCGTGATGTCCTCACCTCTATTAACAAACCGAAGTTCTTTTTCGGTGAAGCCAGCCACCGATCAACAGCAGGTTGTACATCTAAACTCACCGTATCCGTGCTATTAAGACGTATCGTCTTATTGTCCAACAACAAATAGCTCGGCTCACGTTTTCCTCTCACGCCCACTCGTGTTATATCGTAGACTAGCACTTGATAGCGTGTACGATTCGCCAGACGGGGATTCAAGGTGGCATGACCAATGGCGTCACGTGTTAATTGCAATTCGGCCGCTTTAAGTTTTTCCTCAGCGGGTATGCTGTTTATATCAAAATATAAACGAAACCGATGATGGTGCGGAAACCGATCGTCGATTTTACTATCTGCAACAACAACAAAAAAAGAAAGAGAGTGAGTGAGATTAATTAGTTACGGTTGTTGAATGAAAAAAGAAATAAATAAAACTATTTAAATTTTTTGTATGGCGCCACAATCAATAATCCGCTTTCAGGTTTCTTTTTGTAACACACTGCTCAAAAATATTAGCAGCTCTACCAAACAATACTCCTTAAAATTTACAAATAATTTTGACAATATTTTAAAGGTTCATAGGCTGGCGCCTTACATGAACTATAAAAGCTGAACAGTAGGGCAACACCCATTTGCACACATTTCGTCATAAAAATATAAATTTAAAACAATGCAAAAATAAATAGTTTTTCAACACTTGTGCTAAAACTACTAGACGAAATCCTAACAGGTACATTAGCTTAGGCACGCATACCGTTTCCCTGCTTTATGGTCGGTCACATGTGCATTTATTCAAAATTCTCTTTAATATTTTACGAGTGTAATTCAAACGTTTTATTGCTATAATATTTTCATTTCTTTTCTTTAACACATTTCTGACAAATTCTTTGGAATTATCTTCAAATGCAGTAGTCAAGTAGAAAAATGTTCAAGGTCATTTTAAGAATAACATTTGCGTTTAGGTAGGAGAGCTCATTGTAGACCTGTTGCAATGAGTTCTCTCTTATTATGTATGTTGCCAATCGTCAACTTTTCTATGCATTCCTGTGTGTGTAGTCCAGCTACATACATACATATATGTCGCTTATATCTAGCTAATGTTCTTTGTATTTTTATTTTAGGATTAAAATTTGTTGTTGTTGTCAGGACATTGTTGTTTTTGGTTTAATTGTGAAGAACTTATGGAAATCCTGGCATCCTTCTTAATGGGTTTTTATATCTTTTATTTTCTTTTGTGTTTGCATAAGTGTCTACAAACAGCTTAAGTCTTTGTTTTAGCGTTGATGTAATTGTAGTTGTAAAATATGAGTGTGCGTGTGTGTGTGTGTTTTACTCAAATGTTTATAGCAGTGCAAGTGCAGTCTGTGCTTTTGTAGGAAAATTCTAAAATATTTAGTCTTGAATTGATTTTGAATTTATTTTTTTTTCGAATTTATATTTGTTTGTCAGAAAAATATACAGAAAACGTCTAAGAATCGTGTGGACTTACAATTGTTGTCTGGCAATATTGTCGGAAAAAGCATTGTCAGACTTCAAACTAACAATAATAATGGCAGATAATTGACAATCGTTTGTCAGCACAATGTTAGGTCTGACAATATTGAAAGATCTGACAACCATCTGTACAGAGCTTTAATGAAAAACAGAGAAATTGTATTTTCTATAAAAATATTATTTTTTGGGGCCAAATTGGAAAGAGCAATACCATCTTCAAAGACTTTCAATAAAAAAAATAAAAACGTTACTTTTTGTAATAAAATAAGAAGCGTAAGCCCATAATATACATCTTTGGGTGCCTCGATTCACTGATAGGTAGAGCGCTAGTCTATCAGTCTGAGGGTTACGGCTTCGATTCCCACCAAAGACTCTAGACATTCAAAGAACTTCGCAGCTAGTGGTGTATTAAAAAAAAATTTACGAGAATCATCAAGTATACCTCTCTCAGCAAATCGTCATCAACTTTATTAGAGTACCGTGCAATATTTAACTCTAACTCTCCATTAAAACTGTCTTAGGGTTTACTACAAATATTGCAGTTTTAAATAATTTTTGTTTTTATTGAACGATTTTTTAATAATTTGTCGATTTTGTACTAATTTTATGTGGCAACTGTGAAAATTATTTTGTCTTATTTAAAGCATATTATTGTTAGCATACTTTAGGGATTTTTATTAAATATTTTATTTTTAATTTTATTATTTACTAGCTGTGCCCTCACACTTTGTTTGTGTTGTCAGGATGGACATTTTGATTTTAAAGTAATCCACACCAAATTTTAAGACTCTTACGTATATACTTTATATATAAAGGTACCCATGCCTGGATAAAATTCTAAAATTTATATAAAATTCTAAAATTTATATAAAATTCTAAAATTATTGTAAGGCTCTGTAAAAGACAGACAGGAAATGGGCTACTCATTATTTTAAAACAGCGCCATCTGTTGTGCAACCATGCCTAAGATATACTGCTTTCAAAAATAAAAGATGCCTAAAAGTATGCAATACCTTTAAATCGGTAAAAACAACCGGCGTACTTTCACGGCTTTTTCTCTACTTTCTGTTGGAAATAAGATATTTCTGCGGAAAATTTTGTTAAAATCCAGTAGTTTTTATGTCATGCGAACTCAAAGTAAAAAACTGGTAGACAGGAAATGAGTTACTGTTTTATTATATGTATAGCTATTATGAGTAACTAGCATAATATTGAGTAATGAGTTCTTATTGTTTAGATATATTGAAGACATAATAGATACAAATATGAACAAAATTATATTTTCTTTAGCGGTCATAATAATATTTTACCTCCTGGGAAAGTTTCAGCTGTCTACCTCTTAAGGTAAAAGACATATTGCCGTGTGATATTAATAGGGTCCAGTTGTCTCGCTTTCTGTACAGAACCTTAAAATGTTGTTAATTGAATTTTTTATTAATACTACTGAGTTTTCCTTATTAAGTTAGTTAAAGTTTTTTTTTTTTATTGTAAATAATTGGTTTACCAAATAGCCGTATATGAACTGGCTATTAACAGAATAGATTTCAGCACAGATTAATTAGTTGCCTGAATAACCGATTAAAGTGGGAAACTGATTTGTGAAATATTAATTATAGAAGATAAAATTATATTTAAAATTTTTTAAACATGACAATGCAATTATCTTTGGTTTAAATATGTTTCCGGTGTGATTTAATTTTCCGGTTTTTAATACCGAAAAAAATTAAAAAAAATGATTACAGCTAAAGTAGTGAACGATTAAGGAAAAAACTGAATTTTTAAATGCATTTCTTTACCTTTACTAATTTTTAACGAAAAACCAAAAAAATGAAAAAGCATAATTGCTTAAATAAAAATTATTAGTTTGTAAAATCAGTAAAAAAAAAAGACTGCCCAGTGTAGGGCAGTCGTTGGGACTGCCAATAGAAGTGAACTAAGTAACTTGTGATTACTTTTTCCCACGCAAAAAGATCATTTAAATTTTCACAGAATAATTACATATGTATATGAACTCACATCGTTGTCACCTAACGTTGGTGACGACGTTGACGATGATGCGAGTTCGATAATTTTTCTTCAACCAAAACGTGCAGACCAATGTATAGAAACCAATGTTAGGTGACGATGGTGACGATGGTGACGATGGTGCGAGTTTAATCATTTTTCTTCAACCAAAACGAGCAGACCAATGTATAGAAACCAATGTTAGGTGACGCGGTTGTGGTTGTGATCATGGTGACGACGGTTTTTGAATTCAATAATTTTTCTTCAAACAAAAAGTGCTCAACGTGCCTAAAGAAGTTTTCACTTCAAAAAAAACCTTAATGTTCATATTCATAAAAAATAATTTGAACTTCAAAACTGTGTATTAACATTCATAGCACTAGCGCCGATACTACTACTAATAACACAAATAGATATGAACTGATATTGTAACTCTAAGGCCCATTATTATAACTTGTCTTTAGCTAAAGTTAGAATTTTGTTGGAGCGATAAATAGTTTTTCTTTATTAAAAGTAAACCACTTTTAACTATCACATACTATAAGGACAAGTTATAGCAATGAGCATTATCCTCATTATTGTAACGAAAAAGTACTTATCGCTCCAACAAAATCCTAACTTTAGCTATTGGCAAGTTATAATAATGGGCCTTAGGCGATAGTTAGTGTTTCGTAATAATAAGAGGATAAGGCTTGTTACTATACCTTGCCTTTAAAGTACTTCACAGTTAAATGTTATTTTTAGATTACTTAAAAAAAAAACGAAAACCTACTTATCGATCCGACGAAATCCTAACTTTAGCTATTGGCAAGTTATAATAATGGGCCTACGTTGATTTTGTGTGTGAAAATAGGTTGTATTTGACTTTTAGATAAATATAATTTCTACAAATCACATACCGGTTCCAAAATACTGATTTAATATTAATATTATGGTAATGCGCTAGTTTAGCAGTCAGGGGGTTGGGGGTAAGATTCTCGCCAAAGACTCTGGATGTTTTCTGCAAACAATCACAAAAAGCTTCCCAGGTACTTTTGTCTTAAAAAAAAATATGTACATACATATATACTTATATTTTATTCTGTTGCGATTTATAAGAACTCTATAAAAACAAACCGGTTCTAGAACCAGTTAAATATTCGTAATTTTTTTTTTTCAACTTCGCTTATATCTAATTAAAAACCAGCACTGCATCCTTCATATTTTTAATTTCTATATTCAATATAGAGCTATTGTTGACTCCATTTGTGAGCCCCTATAACTATATCTGAAACTATGATATTTTTTCAGGGGAGTTTTGATACAGACAGATATTTTGTTTTCAATTTCGATTATAGCACTGCATTTTTTTTTGTATTTTCAATCCGGAACTACTCCTAGCCTATGTATGCGTTTCAGGACTATATCTAAAACTATGCCGTTTTTAGAGGGATGTTTTAATATGTACGGCGAATTAATAAATCCGCAGAGAAAAAAATAATAGTTCTGTGATATAGTTTTAGTTTGATGTTGTGAGTTGTTTACTTTAATTATTTATTTTATTTATTATTTTTAATTTTGTGTCGTGTTGTTCATTAATATGATTCTGATGTAAACTAAATCGTAAGTCAAGCTTTAATTATATTTTTTTTAAATATGAACATATGTATAAGAAAAACTTTCTTCAACAGAATTTAATAAAATCTAAACTGCTCCTGAAGAAGTCGACAACCTTATCGACGAAACGTTGAGTGAAAGATGAAGTAAATTGTTTTATTTACATTTAAGTTTTAATGACCATAATTAGCCCAAAAGACTACTGTCTTAACTGTTAAAATATTTAAATAATATTGGTCACAAAAAAAAAAAAAAAAAAAAAATCACAAAAATAATATAGAAAAAAATTTATTTTCACCAATTAAAAGTTTAAATTGGTTTAAGATTAAAATTTAATTAAATAATTAATTCACTTATTCAATTATTTGTTTAATTTAATATATTTTTTGATCTGTTTTAAACAGCTATATATTTGAATCAATTAAAAAAATAATTGAACTTTTATTTAAAACTGATTAAAACCGTTAATTAGTGCAAAAAAATTTTCATTCGCGTGTATTTTGTCACTTCGCTTAAAGTTGACTAAAAACCAACACTACCTCCTTCAATTTCCATTTGTCAATATCGAGAGCATAAAAGCTGGTTCATTTTCGTAAAAAAAAAAATAATTTAGAATGCGTAAAAACCATCACCAGAGACCAGGGGGGTTACTACATATTTCGATTCGAAAGAAAAATTGTTCGAAACACAAGGTAAAAGACATACAAATTCGAATGATTTTTCTTTTGAATCGAAATACGCAGTAACCCCTCAGGTGAAAAACAAGGCATATTAAACAAGGTGATAGCGTAAGGGAGAGGAAATTTGAGCAAAAAATTTTTTGAATTTTTTTATATGGATTTTGACAGTAAAATAGATATTATTCTCTCTTAAAAAACCTGATTAATGTCAAACTCCATATAAAAAAAATTGAAAAAATTTCTCTTTAATATTAGCTCCGCCTTGTGCAGTCACCTGGTTAAATATATCTTGAACATGTTTTGCAAAACTACTAGTGATGCCAAACGTTATGGACTACAAAAACAAGAAAAAAAACTTAGAACAATATCACTATATCATGTGGACCGATTTAAGAGTAAAGGTGTGCAAGATTGTTGATATCTAAAGTGTTTTAAATAGATTTGTCACTTTTGATTTTAACGATCATTACGGTTTCAGAGAGCTAACTCTGTACGATAGGTAGCTGTCTATTTTTCTCTAACAAGGAACCACAAATGCAATCGTGTGACTACCGCAATAGAGTTTTCGTCGTTTTTAAATAGCGTGTCGAACTAATAGCTTATTCTGCCATATAGCCCTTATTGGATACTTCCTAAACCAAACGAAAGGTTTAGGAAAAAGTATATTGAGCTTCAATTGAGAAAGGATAAGACGAACAAATACATATTCAACAAAAAAGAAAAAAAAACGGACCCCTCGCAGGAAATATTATTTTAAGGCGTGATTTAAACGATGATTTAAAAACATGTCTTTTTTGTTCAGGGTAGAGAAAAAGGTACGATTTATTTTCCAAAATCAATGCACAAATCGTACCTTTATCTCTACCCTGAACAAAATCATCGTCTAAATCCCGCCTAAGACAATAAAATAATAGAGGTTTTCGTTCTGGCACATTCAGAATATTTTGTAATTATTTTAGTAGTTCTATTTAAATTTAAAAAAAAAAAATACTATTTAAGACCTTTCTAAAACTCATGTACAACATTTTATTTTATCGTTCCTTAAATTGGAAAACTTTAAGATCAAAATCTCCGATAAATTAATTTAACCACTTATTTAAAATTTTTCCGCTATTAACTTTTTGTAACCTTTTAAATATTCGAAACGTAGCATTCAACAATCAAAAAAAAAAAAAATATTAAATTTCAACAACTTACCTTTATGTGTAAAACTTCGCACAATGTTGGCGGATTTTGTAAACAATCCGGGTTTTGGTATATTTACAGAATTCAATTCATGGCCCGTTATTTGGGCATATAATTGTTTCATGGCCTCTGGTATGATAATTTTGGAGCGGTCAATTTTCGGCGGCCTCTTCATATTGAACAGTGACAATAAACTATTCTCAATTTCGACTAGAGTTGAGGGATCGGGTGTAACCTTTTCAGCAATCATCTCTTGATTGCTAAATGTGCGTGGCCCTTCATCGGGTATAACAGCATTCAGTTGAGGCTGTTGAGATTCTACACTGATCGCACCATCATCATTTTCCGTAATAGAAACATCTACATCCATAATAGATGGTGTGGTGGTGGTGCTGGTGGCGGTAGTGGAGGAGGAGAAAGAAGAATCTTCTACTTCTTTAGGGATTTGTGTTAATGAGGTTTGAGTTGTTGTAGTGCTGCTCCTACTGTTGAATGATGATAATGATGATGTTGTTGGTGTTGGTGTTAAATTATCACTAGTTAGTTGTTGTTGAGAGGCAGGTTGTGATTTATGTTGATGCTGATGATGAAGATGTTGATGATGATGGTGCTTATGATGTGTAGAGGAACTGTTTTGTTCATTTAGTTTTGTATCCTCTTGTTTATTAGTTGGAATTTGTTGAAAAGTTTTTTGGTTTTCTTTTTGCTTTTGTTGTTGTTGTTGTTCTAATACACTTTCTCTTAAAGCCATTTTGTTGTTGTTATAATTTTTTAATATTTTATTTTGTTTTTTATTTAAATTTGTATGATATTTTTCAATAACTTCGTTTTCTAAATCGTTTATTTGTTCGATTTCTTCAATATTTTTTATTTCAATTATAATGTTATTTTTATTTTTATTGTTATAAATATTTTTATTAATTTGATTTTGATTTGTATGTGTGTTGACAATATTTTGCACTTGTTCACTTGTTATTTGATCACCACTATCACTGTTTTTATGAGGTTTATACACAATTGTTTTATCTTCTTTTTCCTGTTCCGTATAGAGGTCGGTGGAAAAATTCACTAGTTTTTTTAAAACTGCTCTTGATGATGACGGCTTTCTTATTAACGCCGTCGTTTGTGTTGTGTGCTTAAAATCCTTTTTGATTGGTTGTATTGCAGTGATAAATCTGGATGATATATTGTTATCCTCGGTGCTAGCAACTTGAACGATCGTTTGAAAAGTCGCCAGCACTGCGAGGAATATAAGCCATGCGCGCATGGTCGCTTGCAACTCTAAAACGATACAAAAACATGAACACAAAGCGTTGTTAGTCAAAGGGTTAACACACAAGAACTAAAACTAAATTTGTAAAGATATTTCCAGCAAACTTAAGACCGAATACACAGTCAATTTCTGTGTGACTGCTAAAACTGAACACAGTTTAGTTTATCGTATACAGCTAGCAAATAAAAAAAAACATACACATACACATACACTCAAGAGCACTAGATACTCACTCATCATATACCTCTTGCATACTATATATAGCAGATTATGTACCAGAGAGATTAATTATTAAGAGAATTGTTTGTTAAGTTAGCTCGCAATATATCTTACAGATACAACATTTTTCTCTACTTTATACTTATAATAATAAAAACTAGAAAATATTTCGATTGAGTTAGTTTTTGAAAAAAAAACTCACTCAATATCTTTTGCTCCTCAACTCTTGAAATTAATACTCTTATTAGGTTTACTCAATACTCTTATAATTAGTTTCTCTCTGTGTTAAAAAACTCCCTGTAATTTTCTTCTCTATCTCTCTCGCTCTCAAGACGTTTGTTCATTCGTTAGAATTTTCGGAAAACCCTGTAACAATTTTCAATCATATTTCACCACCTTATCTTCAAACAACAATAACAACTCTATAGTTTTTTTTTCATTTCAGTAAAAAAGGGTCACATAATACACACGAATACACACCCATACATGTACCTGTTTTAATGCAACTTTTTGTGCTGGTGTTGCACTTGCGCATTAAAATTCTCATGTTTTAAATATTTTTAGGTTTAATGTGAAGAATACCTATGTGAGTAGTAGGATTAATAATTACATGTACTTTCCTGTCCATACATACATATACACCTAGATACTTCAAGTGTGCAGAAAAATGTTTTATATTTTTTTTTTAAATCTCTTATGTGTAACATTTCTTTTAACCCTTTTCGATTCTCACATATTACAGTTACAGTGGCTTAATATTTATGTAGATTTTTTTAAGGGCTGCTCTTTATTCCAGGTAATTTGTATTGTAAAAACTGATTACTGGAAGCCCTTAAGCTTGGCTTAAGAAATTATTAAAAAATTTTAAAGATTTAAATTTATTTTATTATATTGAATTAAAAGAGTAAATACGAAACAGCGGAAGATATAAACTTAATTCTCATAGCGAAAATCCGATATAAGCATAGTTGCCGGATAGAGTTGTTAGAAAATACTTAAATTTTGTGGCGAAAAAGGGCAACAGCTTAAAGTGAAGCCGAACTTTTTTGTAAAAGACGAGAAATGTATATAGAGATGACTACAATATTTTAAAAACTGAGAGTCACTTTCTAATAATACTTGCAAAAAACCTGACTTCAAGACAGCAAGACGGGCATAAGATCTAAACTAAAATATACAAAAGGAGTAATCTGTAAGCGCTTACTTAAATAAAAGATAAACCATATACGCCAAAATCAAAAGATAAGGATATTTAAGTCACCTACGGAGGCACCCTTTAACATTTATATATTTCTATAATTCATGTCTTTGCCAATATAATAAATTTTAAATTAAATTAATTAACATCGCCTATGACAACATCCATTCATTTCTGATTCTAAACATGTATGCTTGTAGTAAGGGGTAATTTTTAACAGCTTTTGGATTTAATTTAAAAAACACATACACTTTAGAGAAATGTTTGAAAGCTTTATTTGAGTCTATAGAAAAACCAATATAATTCAATGGTTAAAGATGATTTTATGTAAATGTTGACCACGGCTACGCCTCAAATGGTTCATACGATGGGTCTAATTTTGACATACGCTCTCCAACATATCAGCCGTTATCTAACGAATAAATTCTTCCATTTTGGCTTGCAGTGCGCGTCAACAGTTGCTGGGTTGTCCCTATACACATAAGATTTAACATAACTTCGCAAAAAATGGTCTAAAGGGTCTGAAATCGCACGATCTAAGCGACCAACTGACCGGCCGTGAAGTAAACCGTTCAGCTAACTTGCCTCTTAATTGTGATATTGTTTAGCATGCTGTGTGGCATGATGAAAGCACGTGGTAGCCAAGTCTAGCAAGCGTTGTTCGTTTATAAGTCGATTTATGGTTCAATTAAAGACCAAGCTGAACAAGTTTAACAGTAACATGTTACACGAAAACAGCTGAGCTGCCAAAAACAGTTTTGCCAAAAATAAAGTTGCTAAAACTTCACCCTTGGAGGTGCCATTAGGGTTTGGAATTTCCCGGGAAACGAAAAAAATAAAAATTAAAACATAATAATTCTTGCAAAAAAACCGACTACAAAACAAATATATGTGCATCAATTCTAAACTAAAAATTTAAAAGGAAGTAATCTGTAAGAAATAGTACTCAAATCAAATACTTTTATACTTGTTGCTCTAACGGACATAGTAATATACGTTCTGTACATTCAAATGTCTATCCGTAACGGTTAAGCAGATAAAGCCATATACGACAAATTACCTCAGATATGAGGACACCCTTTATTTTTTTACACTTATTATTACTGACACAGCAATAAAAAGTAACGGTTCCAAAGATATGGCCATATAGGTTAAACAATATCACCTAGGGGACACCCTTTAATGTGCAATTTTAAATTTAACACTTATTTTAAATAACCGATTCTTTGTAAATTTCAAATGTCTGTCTAAAACGGGTCGAAAGTTTTGCCATATGCATCAACTATTGAGACACCCTTTATAACTTTAAATATTTATAAATGTTATTATACGGGACATAGTAGTAGAGATTCTGTCTAATTTTCAAGTGTTTGTCTATACCGGTTCAAAAGATAGGGCTAAATAGGTAAAATTATATAATAATTGTGGGGACACCCTTTAGTTTCCAAATGGATGTTATAAAGGACTTAGAATTACAGGTTCTTTGTAAATTTCAACCGTCTCTTTGTTATGGTTCAAAAGTTTTGCAATATACTTCAAATCACATTAACTATTGGGACACCCTTTAACTTCTAATTATAAATATTTAATATCTGATTACAAATATTGGACATTTTGTCTAATTTTCAAGTGATTGTCTACAATGGTTCAAATGGTTCATATATTTAAATTGAAGTCACATATGGGGACACACTTTAATTTTTAAGTTTATTTTTTTATTACTTTGTGTTATTGGCAGCTATACTAATAAGCAGTTTTTTTAATTTTATAAGGGTGCCCTTTACGGTTCATAACACACGTAAAAAACACGTATGTTGTATGGGGACACCCTTTAATTTTCAAAATTCTGAACTTCTTTTGAAATGGGACCAATCTGTAAGCATTTCGCTTTTTTTAAATTTTTAAAATCGGTTCAGAAATGACTGAGTTCTGCAGGCACAAACATAAAAAAGCAACATCCAGACGAAGGAGGTTATCAACTCCTTCTTTTTTTGAAGTCGGTTAAAAAAAAACGCAAAAAACGACTAAATATTAGTATTAAAACTTTATAAAACTTACACAAGTATTTATAAATACTGAAAAAGTATTTCAATAATTATTTTTTTACCAAATATGATTTTAGAACTGTTAGTGCGTTTAACAAATCACTGGACATTCGTTTCCTTGCTTTTGTAGCGAAAGTCTCTCTTTAAAAGTTGGTTATATTTAGTTAACAACACAACTGCTAGTTGACGGTTCTACAGATGCGAGTGACTTGCTTGAATAATCTGTTGAACAATTGTACTAAGTAAAGTTTTATTACATTTTTTGGCACATTAGCAATTTCACCACAATTTAAATACTTAAGTATCGCAAACGTTTTATCATCCCTTCGTTCATATATTTTTCTTTTTAACCATCGTTTTTGAAAGAGTCGAATTAATAGCCAAAAGCTGCTCGTAGAGGTTCTGAATAATAATAAGTATTTGCTATTAACAAGTTTGTTAATTTGTGCCCCTGCCGGTCAAGGCCTCTACTGCAACTTTAATGGGATTTAAAACGGCTACTAAATTTTCTAAATTCTGAACATATTCTTGAACCCACAACTCTGCGCAATTGAAATATATCAGACTTTTTTAATTACGTTCTTCGATTTAAGAAACGAATGAATCATTGCAACCATACTTATCTTGTTTTTACATCATGAATTAAACACGACTCATTGCCATATTCTTGTTTCTTTTATTTCTCAAGACAGGCTGTTTTTATAGGACTTTTTCAAATAGTTTTGCAATTTGTCTTGTACGATCTATAGCATATTTTTAAGTTTCTAAAAATATTACAATTTTAAAAGTGCTAATTTTTAATTCACCACAGTAACGAGCAAATATATGTGTGATAGCAAAAGAAATGCTTATTTAGTGCTAATGATTTCCCATTTCCCGGAAAATTAGCAAAAATTTTCCCGGAAAATTGTTTATAGCTTTTTTCGGGAATTCCCAAACCCTAGGTGCCATGCTAACACATATTCTGTATAAATTTCAATGTTTGTCTATAAAGAATGAAAAAATTAAGCTGTATAGATGAAATTACATTACCAATAGGGACACCCTTTAATATTTTTTACTATTTACTGTGGTCATAGTAGTATCAATATTGTTAAAATTTCAAGTATTACGATTCAAGAGATAAGTGTTAAGCCTTATCTCTTGAATGAAATTTCAGCACCTTTAGAGACACCCTTTAATTTCCAGTTGTATGCTTGAAGTTATAGCGAACAATAAACAAGATATGTGCAAATATTAAGTGTCTGTCTACAATGGTTTTAAAAATAAAGACTCCCTTTAAATTTTTTTATACATATTATTGTGTTTATAGTAATATCCACTTCAAGTCTCTGTAAGTTCACCTAAATTGTAATTTAAATTATTCTTTCTTAGAGAGGATAAAACGAGCTTGACTTCAAATTTCTTCTATGTATGTAGAATATTAACTATAAATCAGAGACCTGAAAAACAGCGCAAACGTTCGTTCGCTTACCAGACTTGGGTGATATCAGTTATAGTTTAAAAGTAATTACACATACAATTACGCAATTATATCTAGTTGTAATTTTACATTCAACTATTTGTAATGGAGAGTTTTTTTAATGGCAAATTACATGTAATTTGTAATTGAAGAAAATCAATTATATTTACATGTAATGGAAAATTGTAAGGAATATATGTACTAGAATTTTGTTTAATTGAAAGTAATGATTATTGCCCAAATACAATTACAATTACTTGCATTTTACAATTGAAAATTTCTTACAATTGAAAATTTTCAATTACACATTTCAAGTAGTTGTAATTGTCTTTCTTCCCTGATTTAAATTACAATTACTTATAATGAGTAATTGAGAATATGCAATTGCACATTAATTGTAACTGAAATGTAACTATGTCTGTCGCTTTTGGTCTCAACATTAAGCGGAAAACGCATGTAGAATCATAAAAAAGAAAATTGTTTTGTTATGTGGTTGAGGATATCTGCTATAAATATAAATTTATGTTTTAACGCACATAAAAAGTTTCCAAATTTGATGAAGTTGCAGTTAATTTTACCTCCCTAATAATTTCCAATTCGTATGTTAAAAAATTACTCTTAAATATAATTGGCATGCAAATTATCAATAATTTATTAAAAAAACGATATGGAACTATACAAACCCATCTAAAATTATTTATAACTATTTAACTATGCGTAATACCAATTCTTGAAATTAATAAACTAAATATTTCACGAAATATTTAATAATCGAAATGGATTTTTATCAGGAAATCATATCCATATACGAGTACATACATAGCTATTTTGCTAGGGCTTTACTGGCTCATCAGGGGATTTTTAAAATTTCCAAATTTTCTTAATAAAAATCTGATTAGTATGCTTAATCTAGAAAGCATACAAAAGCTTAATTTCTAAACTATAACCATAATAAAGATTTCAAATTAACTGGGGCCAATGGCATTCAATATCGATCGAAATTTGTATTTAAATTCTATTGAAATTTCGATCGGCATTCGTTGCCGTAATTTGCCCCCTGAACTTTTTTCTTTAAATTTTCTACACTAAGGCGTTCTATTAGATATTAAAAAATAAAAATACAAATCAAAAAAATTTATATAAATTACTCATAGTTAAAGATAAATATTGTTAAATATATGATTCTAAATAATTTTGTTAAATGTAATAGTATGTGTACGGTGCATAAATACGATTTTTGCATTTTGCATTTTTAATTGTTGATATTTTCTATAACCCTTTTTGATACATTATGAATGAAACGAAGAACTTTACTCGTTGAAGTGAAACTACCCGTAGGCTTTGGTGGGAAATCGAACCGGCAAACCCTACACTGATAGGTTAGCATATTACCTACTAGTCAAACGGGGCGCCCTAACATCGATAAAGAATGATATTATTTAAACATTATTTAATTTAATTTATTTACTTTGCAGCTTTAAACACATAGACTACAGCAGCTACACAGCTACATGACTACAAATGCTGTTGGCTACAATCGTCGCCGTGTAGTCAGCTACTAAATTATGTTGAAGACGACAGCTACATACTTCAAAACTATGTAAATATTGTTGAAATACATATTTTTTTTTTAAAAAAATTACTTCTTCAAAAAATACTTTTATTATAATTATTAAAACAAATAAATATATTTGCTCAAAACCTTTTGATTGTAAATGATTTTGTATTTTTAATTTTGTGACATTAAAAAAAAAAATTAAGCATTAAACACATAGACTACAGCAGCTACACAGCTACATGATTACAAATGACATTGGCTACAATCGTCGCCGTGTAGTCAGCGACTGAATTATGTTGATGACGACTGAATTATGTTATCATATCAAACCAAATAAATATATTTCCTCAAAACCTTTACATTGTAAATGAATTTGTATATTTAATTTTGTGACATTTTCTTCTGTTGAATAAAATAAGATTGTCCCAAACAAAAATAGAAATTAACCTAACTTGGCTACAGCCACAACGGTGGTCATGTAGCTATGATGTTGTCAAAATAATCGTCTTCATATAAACGTGTGCATTTTAATTTTGACAGGTTGTAGTTGGTATCCTGCTGTCGTCTATGTGTTTAATGCTTGAGAATTATCTATTTTATGACTAAGTTTTTTTTAATTTAATTATTATTTTTAAATGCACATAATTCCTTTTAAAATTTATTAAATAAATATTTTATGAAAGAATCATAAAATATTTATTTAAAAAAAATATAATAATCCAAACGGATTACTATGGTGAAAGCATATCCATATAGCTATTTCACTGGTGCTTAACCAGATCGTCAGTGGATTTTTCAAAATTTCTGAATAAAAACCCAGATTCTTATGCCCAAAACTTAACAAACCAAATGAGAAGTTTATTAAGTCTAGAAAGCAAGAATAATTAAAATTTCTAAACAAAAACCCATAGTAACCATTTTTCACATTAAGGATTTCCATTGGTTACCATTCATAATGAATGAAAAGATAGTCTGAAAAACATAAATAAAAAATATAAAAAATACGACAATCGTATTTATGCATGCGCACGGTGCTTTCCCCATTGTAATCCGTTTGGGTTGTTATATTTTTTGAAAATAAATATTTTATGATTCTTTCATAAAATATTTTTTCAATAAATTTTTAAAAGGAATTATGCGCGTTTAAAAATAATAATGTTATATAATACAATTCTGAATATAATTTTTTTTTTTAAATAATGCATGCGCACAGTGCATAAATACGATTTTCGTATTTTTTTAATTAGTTATTTTTGTTTTTTCAGAAACTCGTTTTGATACATTATTAATGGTATCCAACTGAAGCCGCAACTCTCACAACTATCCTACCGGGGCACCCGAATTATTCGCTTTTCTATATTAAATTATGTTATTCAAAAATGACGTTAAAAATTGAAATAAAATTTTGCAATATGGCAAAAAAGTTAGTTTGTAGCTCAAAATCGTGAAATTGTAAGCTTTTGAAAAAAATTTAAAAAATAACAAGTTTTGAGTATGTTCGAAAATTCGAATTAACTTTCGAACTTTCGAAAAAAGCATTAACAATTTACAATAATTTTTAATTTATTAGATTGTTAGTCAAAACCAAAATGTATGTTCAACCAATTCTTAATATTTTTATTTTCAAATTTTAAACTGTACACTCTCCTACGAGAAAAGAAAAAACGGTCGCAAAAATTTGGCGCATTTGAAAACACCTTGAAATTTTAAGAATTTACTAAATTTAAGTGTGTATGCAAAATTTTTCGATTTAATTGTGCCTAATAAATTTATTTTCCTTCAAGTTTTGTGTACTTAAACAGAAATCATTTGTTTATTAAACAAAAATTTTATAAACAATTTTTTAAGAAATCAACAGCAAATTGTTAGATTGTACAAATTATTTGATATTGTATTGTATTTGTATTATACATATATTTTTTTGTTGTTTTTTTATTTGGTGTTTATAATGTAAACAATATCAGAAAAAAAATCTAATACAGAAAGTTAAAATAAATTAATTAAAATAAATTAACAGAGAGACAGATGAAAAAGATGAACAACAAATTTGGCAATTTTTTTTTTCAAGTATAAAATCATTAAAAAGTTGAGTTATCAATTAAGTAAAGTTTTACTTTACGGTAAGTAGCCTTAACGTCAACTTAAACTTAACTCTAGTTTAAAGTTGACTGCGTCTCTGAAAATGCAGCCTGTAGCCAGCTTTATAAGTTTAAACTGTTTGAAGCTTGAGTTTGTCCTTTTTGTACTAAAGCCATGTTTGGAATCAAACATAAATATTGATGAAACTACAAAATGAATGACAAACTTCACAACCCTTTCACTTAGTATAAAGTAGAATACTAAAAATATATAAAAATAAGAATCAACTGCTTGCAGCATTTGTGTTCAGTATGGGTTTCCATTCCAAATTAAATTTGAGTATATTGTTCGCAATTTTTTTTTTCTTCTTTCGTTTTGTTGTGTTGCTACTTGAAAAGGTTAAACATTTAATCTGTGTGGACTTGTTGTTTATTATTTACAATAAAAATAAAGCAGATTTAAAATTACACAGTTAATAATAAATTAAACAAAGATTTTGCTCTAAATTATATAATGATGCTGATGATGATGATCGTATTGATTTTTTATTTATTTAAAATTTATTGCTTCTTTATGAGAGACTTTTTATAAATTTATTATGAAATCTTTTATTATCAATTTTATGTTTCCTTTTGTCTTGTTATGTGTCTGCTTTATTGTTCTTCTCTTTTATACAATTTAATAATTCTATTATTGATTGTTATGACTTTTTCTAAGAATATTATTGATATTGTTCTTCATTTCATTTAAACCAGTACAATTTAAAACAAAAATATTATGAAACCAATAGAGTTAAAAAGAAGAAAAAAAAAATAAAGAAAAATTCTAATACCTACGAGGGTCATTCCCTGAATAACCCGCAATGATTTGCAGTAAAATGTCACGATTGAAAAGCATTTCTGCTTCTAAATCGTCAAATTATTATATTATGAACTACAAGAATGATAGAAGACAAAGTTACGGCATCCCGAAAATAAAATTCAAAGTTTCTGGGCATATAGGCCTAATGACGTCACAAAATTAACTAATAATTCTGATTGAGAGTATAACTATAAATGGTGAGAGTTTTTAATATAAATTATGAAAGTTTGTTTGCAGGGTTGCCCATTTTTGCCTATTTCTTAGATTTATTTGTACGTATTTATATGAAGCAATTTGTCGATTACAGACTTGTCAACGTTAAACTGGCCGAAAAACGTCACCTAACGGGAAAATATGCGCATGGCGTAGTCTTGTTTTCTATCATTCTTGATTAACTAGCTGTGCCCACACACGTTGTGTATGTCCTGTCAATGTTTTTTTTTTTCGATTTTGCTTTGAAAGTAATCAACACCAAATTTTAAAACTCGCACGTATCAGTTTTATATAAAGTTACCCATGTCTGGATAAAATTGTAAAATTTTATATTATTTTAAAATTCTAAAAACTATTGTAGAGCTCTGTAAAAGGTGTTTAAAATATTTTAATAACAATTTAATTCCACAAAGTAAAAATACAAATCAAATACAAATTTTATTCAATTTTCTATTTGGCAGTAAGTAATTCATATTTTGTCATTATTTTAAAACAGCGCCATCTGTTGAGTAACCGTGTTTTAAATATCCTACTTTCAATTCATATTTTGTCATTATTTTAAAACAGCGCCATCTGTTGAGCAACCGTGTTTTAAATATCCTGCTTAAAATTCATATTTTGTCATTATTTTAAAACAGCGCCATCTGCTCGCAACCGTGTTTAAAATATCCAGATTTCAAAAATAAAAGATGCCTTAAAGTATGCAGTACCTTCAAATAGGTCAAAAATATCGGCGTACTTTCACTGCATTTTCTCCACTTTCTCTTGGAAATAAAATATTTTTACGGAAAGAAAGTACTCTATATTGGAATCAGGATTCTAAGGTACCTCCTCATAAAATTCTATTAAAAGCCATCCAGCAGTTTTACGTGATGCGAACAGACAGAAAGGCAGGAAATGAGTTACTATTTTATTATATGGCTATATTTCGATCTATAATGTGGAGGTATTAATCTCCTAAGCAAATTCCTAACACTGTGGCAAGGACTCCTCTAAGACTCTCAGTTTTTGCTAAGACTTTAACTAGAAAAATATTTTACAAAAAAACTTAATAGACTTCCTCTGCTTACATTTAATTCCCGGGAAAATTTGTCTCACTCTAAGCTTAAAAAATTAGTACGCTAGTGTATCAATCTAGGAGTTGCCGGTTCGATTCCGCCAAAGACTCTGGATATTTTCTGCAGACAAGCACTCAAAAGTATCAATCACCACGGATTCGTGGTTGAGTATTTATATAAAAGTTGTTTTTCAGTATGGCTGGTAAGTGTGTGAATCAGGTCCCCGCCTATTGGTATTTCTCTAGCTCAATTCGAACATTATTTTTTTTTTATTTTACACTCTTACGGAATATTGTCGAGAGATTTTTATTTTCATTCACTTACCGCTGGTTACATACTTAAACCAGTTGCTACAAGTTTGACTAAAATTGGACGGACAACACGAACATGTATGTTGAAGTGGTGATTTGTTCCCGATGGCTAAAAAAAATTAATTCAGCAAAATGAAAAAAAAAAAACATAAACCCAACATTACATGCTATATAGCCCCCTTGAACTATTAAAATCTCTGCGAACTTAAAGAAGAACCCTGTTCAATATCGTAGGATAAAGTGTTTTACACTAATACAAAATTTTTTTGCTGAAATTTACCCAGATTTTTATAAATTAATTTTGTTTTGCTAAGTCCAGGAATTCTGAAACCTGCCTCGTACTCTTGGAAACATTGTTGTTATTATTCGATAGTATGCCTGCGAAGCGAGTTAATATGAGAGATTAGTTTCTTATATATTTTTATTAGCTATTGATTTGTTTTTGTTTTGTATTTTAGTTAGGCCTCGCGGATTTATGTTTTTTTTTTCTAGTTGCTCTTCTTGCAATTGACCCTATTATTGTTGTTTTTCTTAATAGCTGTTGTGAACTTAGCCAATTGTCTTAATTCTTTGTCATGTTGGTAAAAAGTTGTTATCACCTGAAAATTTACCGTTGTAGTGACAGCCACACACAAAAACAATTCATTATTTGTTTGTCTCATGGGTATAAACACTCAGCCACATATAAACACACACACACACACCATCGTGTAAAGATTTTCAGGCATGGAAAATGGAGATTTTTAAATACATAGAACGAAACTCTAAGCACAAAATTATTTTTTAATATAAACAAAATCGCAGATTAAAAGAAATAGTGTATTAAATCGAAATTTTCATATTTTTACTTTTTGTGAAAATTTCTTATTCGGTGCTTATTATTACTTATATGCAGTAAAAAATCTATAATATGAATTGAATAATATGAAAATCTTAATAGTATAGTTTAACAATACAAATAGTATACAATTTTATGTCTACTGAAAATATTGAATTACTACACTATTGTTGAAAAAAGCTTTATGTAATGTTAAAAAACACTTAACCTTCTCAAATAAAAGTAAAGGAAGGATAATAAAATTAAATTTATTTCTTACGCTCACAATATTTATAGTATAAGCGTCTTATATTATAGTATAACAAGTCTTATACGTAGGTAATTCTTTGCTAAATCGGCCGATATTTTCACGATATTTTTGTTTTGACTCAATATCATGAAAACGTGTAATATCAGGTCAAAAATTTTTTTTAACAATTTTTTGGTTGTTTTGATGATAACATTTTTTTGTGTTTGAGAATAGGAATTTTTGATAGACTTGAAAAATATTGTTTTTATATGTTTAAATGTAATTTAAAAATCGGTTTAACGTGACAAATTGGTTTATGTATTCATGCACCTTCGAAAAAAAAATTTTGCATCACTTAAATTCGAGATGTAGTGATACCGACGATATGTTTAGTCGAAAATGAAATTAAATTTTCAAAACTCGATTTCACAAATACACCGTCACCGATTAGGCATGGTGGTAGGGCAAATGTGTTATTTCAATGTGTAAAAACTTTAGTCTGGATTTCGCAGAGTATTCTGAGACGAAATTTTTAAATTTCTGAATAGTAAAAACGTCATTAAACTTTCATTTTTTTATGTAATGAGTCAAAAACAGTAGAAAATTGTATGAAAAAAACATTAATGCCTGCCTTCATGTACAAGGAATGAAGATTGAATATGATCGGTAATTAAATTATACATTAACTCTAACATATATTGCTTGACCTTAGGATTTTTCGATTTTTTTCAAAAATTTTTTCTAGTTTGTATTTAAAAAAAATATAATTTTAATTTTTATTTATTTTAATAGGCTTGAGTTTATAACAAACAGGTTTCCATTGAATTGTCATCCACTCTATGTCCGACAAATGTTGTTAAATTTCTCAAGAATATAAGCATTATCTTAATCTCTATAATCATTCGAAATAGAATACAGTCCTAAAGTAGTTTTAGGTTGATAAACAACTCGCATGCGTCATTGTCATTTAATTTTAAAGGCAATTAGGCCATCCTTGTTTCTCATCTTCGAGTCACTGATTGGCTTCCTCGAACAGCTGTGCTGCGATTCAGTTATTGGTAGTTGCATGAATTAGCCACGTGCAATCGTTTGAGTTATAGTGTATAATCTTGTAAATTTTAATCAATAAGTCTTACATTGGTGGAGTGCCATTAATACTTAAATTTTAACTGGAGGAGCTTTATTAAACTCAATTTTTCACTGGAGGAGCACCAATGAACTCATTTTTGACTGGAGGAGCACCATTAAACTCATTATAATTTTAACAAGCCGAATTTGGGAATTCTCACTTCTTCAGGTCGCGCTACAGATCCTGAATTAGGTTAAAGTTATCACACCCGAGCTCTGTGGTTACATACCGCTGCCATTTTTCAATGAAGTAATCAAACGACTTTTCAATTTCATTAAAAATCTTATGATAAATTTCTTATTTTAAACTTAATGTCTTCGCTATTTTGTTAACAAAAGGTATTTTATTTTATTTTTATTTGATTTTAAAACTGCAAAAGTATAAGAGGGCTAGGCTAAACTTTGTATACCTAATACATACAACACTTAAAATTTAATTATATTTTAATAATTTTAATCTTGCCATCCCTGGACAACAACACAAAGAATACAAAACTTCTAAAACTAATAATGTACGTGTGAAAATAAATAGTGACTTCTGTCACATCATCTGGGATTTAGAAGTTCTAGTATTTGTTGCCATTGTTTGCCATCTCTTACGATAACATATGTGAATAGATTTTAATAAGAAAACAAATAGATTATTCGATTAAATGACAACAAAAACCAAGAAGAAGAAATAAGTAACAACATGCTAAGCTAGTAGCCTAAATAATATGAAAAATTTGTTGAAACTTAGAAAAATATGTTTATAAATTAATTACTTATTAATAAATTAATTATTTAGGCTTAAGTTCTTAATTATAAAGAGATAAAGAAAAATTAGATACCAGCAAAGCAGAATGCATTTTCTAGACAGCTACGTCCGTCATCAGTACTCTTCGTATCGATCTACCCGGTAGTTTCAATTGTTATTAATTTTCTATTTAAACAAACTTATCAAAGAAATAGAATATGAGAAATTTTAATTTTACATTATATTTCATCGGAAATAGAGCTTTTTGAAATTGTTTTACACTTGTAAACTCTATTTTCTTTTTATATTAAAGTAAACATTTTTTTTTAATTTTTTTTCTCTTTATATATTTTCTTTTATTTGAAAATGGTATAGATCTGACAGATCTTCCGAATCGGAATCCTCTTCATCATTAAGTACAGTTATTTCTGCAGCTAATTCAGGATTGGAAAAAATTTTCTGCTAGTGTTACTATTGTTGGTGTTAGCCACCAAAAAATATATTGCAAAACTCTCAAAATCGTTTAAAGTCAATAAAAACGTATGCGATTTACTCAACTTTTCTGTCCCAAAACAACAAATCTCAAGCAAACTCCTTGAAAATTCACTATACGATGCAGAATTTTGTTGTCTGTCGAGCTGCGTACTTAAATTTTTACATTTCTCAAAATTAATTTTTGGCCCAATGTCCGGCTAGATTGGCAAAATACCCCTCTGTGCGACGTACAATAATAAACGCCACGATTTACGACAACCTGTCACAAGTATTAATGAAATTGTATAAATTATAGCAAAATATTTAGATTTGGACTGCTTTCCATAAGTAAGATGGAGTGTGCCTATATAAAAAAAATGCTTAAAGTAAAAGTTAAAAACCAAGTTAATATACCAGAGACTTAAGCGAAACTTTAATAGTTCTCTCTAGGAAAACCTTATTTTAATATTACATGGGATCAATAAACCAATAACGGCTCATAAATCAGAATATTAAACCAAAATTATTCACTATTCCCGAGTAGAATAACCGCCTGTTTGTGTTAATTTATTTTGATGAAAAAAGGTTTTTGAAATGAAATATAAATAAGTAAATTTAAATCTCATTATGTTTTACATTATTTTGGAATGTTTGTTATTTTTTTTTTTTTTTTTGTGGAATATAATCTTGTGAAAACACTCTTTTAATTATGTGCATATCCAATCAGTGCATCAAGAAATCACAGTAACAAATGTATCTCTAGTACTATGAGTTTTCCAGTTTTAAATGTTTATTTTGTCCACTTAGTCAACAGTTAGAAATATTTTTTTTTTTATTTTATCCATAAAATGTGTTGCTAGAATAACACTGTGTTATTTTTTCTGTTAATGCTTCTTATTTTTTAAACTAAAAATGAAACAGCAAAAACAATGGAATGGATTTGTTCAAAAATGTACGATCATTACAAACAATCAATATTGATTGAGGTAAAAAAATAAAATCAAATAAAAAACCTAAACAACAAATTACATGTTGTTTTGCTCTTAAAGATTAAAATCTATCTTATCACATCTACTTAGAAGACCAAAGAAAAACACACACAGATACTGCAGCAATTTAGCTAAACAACTAATATCGAATGCAATTTAAATGTGCGTACGTTTTCAGAAGTTACGAAAATACTATTTCGAGCAAACAGAAAACGGTCTTTGTGGTTTGATTTTCAAGAGTTATGGAGAAAAAACCGTAGCACGAACATATTTTACAAAATATTAGTAAAGGGAACAAGTCATTTTCTTATTAATATAAACTAACACAACGCAAGATGTGAACAGGTTAACCACTAAAGGTTCTCATATAGCGTTGAACCGGGATATTTCGATAGGGATGGACAAGGAGTCTCGTTAGAGGTGGAGAGGTTAATCCCTTTAGGAACTCCGGTTGCCACTGGCCAAGGGAGAATATCGAAAGAGCATCGCACTGGCTAGCATAAGACTCAGGACTACTGGTACAAGCCTGTTAAATGTGGATGCCACAACTGCTAGCAATTACTCCGTATGAATGAATAAGGAGGCCGACAGTTACCAGTCGACAGTCTGAAATCACTAAAGTCAAGATTAAAGACTGGTTATAGCACGTGACTGTATGTAAGTAGGTTGCCGTAAATTAAATTTCGGTGGCCTGTAATCATAGAGGACGGAAGGACGTCGAAAAGGGGGCCCCTTGGACGTGGTCTGGTTCGATATTCCCCCTACATTAATAAAAAACCAAATTATTTCAAATCTTTACTGTACTGTCATTCAATAGAAATAACAGTTTATCGATGGAAGCGTTAAATTTATGACTAGTATTAGGAAAAAGCGAAAACATTTTACTTGGCCATTTTTCTTCGAAAATGAGCAAGGAGACCACGTTACAGTCAATGGCGATCGTTACCTGGCCATGTTGAACGAATTTTAGTTCACAAAAATTAAAGAGGAGGATATTGGCAACATTTGGTTTCAACAGGACGGCGCTACGTGCCACACAGCCGAAGCTACACTCGATGTTTGCCGCCCTGTTTTTGAAGATCGCATTATCAGTCGCAGAGCTGATGTCGTTTGGCCAGCTCGGAGCTGCGATTTGACACCGTTGGATTATTATTTGTGGGGTGCCGTCAAAGATAAGTGTTACGCTGACAAGCCAGAGACAATTGACGCTTTAAAGGACAATATTCGTGAAGCCATTGGTGAAACACAGCTGCACACAATAGATAATGTGCTTAAAAATTGGACCGATCATGTAGGCAACTGCATGGCCAGTCGAGGCAGCCATTTGAATGAAATTATTTTCCATTATTAACCGGAAGGATTGTACTTTCAAATAAAAAAAGAAATTTGAGAAAATATTCAGTAGTTTTTTTTATAGCATTTAAAAAAAAGAAGTTATTTGGCGTACCCGTTATAACTGATACAGCAAAGTAATTGAGCGTACTTATACAATTGTTGATCTTCCGGAAGTATATGGTTGCCCCGGAACTTGAACAGGGTCGAAAGCTGAAAGATAAAAACCTTCGCGGTCTGAAACCAGTGTCCACATGACTGGTCCCTGTGACCGTATATTGTTGAAGAGCTTTGAGCAGTAACATGGTGGCTGTAGTTTGGACCTAAATCGCAGGAATGGAAATTAAGTTTGGTGTGTGGTGTTGCGCTTAAACAGAAACACCAATTGCGTATCATGAGTTTGGATACTCTTCAAGTCCTAAATAAGTGATATGAATATGGGCCTACCAGCCATGTTCTAAAATTGCTACAAAGGCGTTGGTAGGTTCAGTGTTTTTACTTAGTGGTAAGACCACCGTCAGGTTAAGGTGACCAGCTAGGCTCTGACTATAATATTAATCACATTTAACCGGTGTTATGACCATTATCAGATAAGACTTTCCTAACAGCAGGGAACAATAATTCGTTCGATAATCACGTAAATAAAACGTCAGTGTGTAATTTTATTTGTTATATACATTTACTAGCTGTGCCCTGACACATTGTGTGCGTCCTGAAAATATTTTGTTTGATTTTGCTTTGAAAGTAATCCACACCAAATTTTAAGACCATCCTGGCAGGTACCCCATACAAACATTTAAAAAAATCCCCACTTTTGGCACTTTACAAGATAAAATCAGCGAAATGGTTATGTTTTTTCTTTTTGGAGTTTAGATTTCTACTACTATATACTGTGCAATATTTATTCAAAGAACATTGAAGGAAAATTATGATAAAACTGAAAATGACATAGTATTCGCCGCCTATAACAACGTGAACAAAATAATACCGTTGCCCTGGAGGTGTTATGTTTATGTCTTGTTCATATCGTTGGTTAGTGAAGACGGCGTGTTACGTTTCCACTAAAGCAATTATGGCAGTTTGTTTGCAGCCAACTTCTCTACTTAACGCAATTACACAGCGTTAATGCCGAGCTATTTAGGTTTCTTGTTTCATACATTTTGTATGTCCATGAGAATTTTTAACAATTAGATGGAGTTTAACGCGCTAATTTAGTTTTATCTGTAAGTACCATACAGAAAGTGTTACCATTTGCGAAGATTTATCTTCTTTTTGAAGTTTTTTAAGCGCTTTCAAAAAAAAAAAGAGTAAAAAGTAAAAGAGAATACAAAACACAAGAATATAAGAATGTATCACGAAAAAAGATTTTTCAAGATTTTTCTAAAAAATATGGTAACACTGCAGACAGCACATGCCGCAATGAATATTCAATCCTTGTGTTATTTCCTTAAGTTGAAGGCTACTAACTATACAACACATCAGCGCTCAGCAATCTGAAATTATCGAGTGCAACCCAGCAAAGCTTTAGTGCATATTAAAACGATATCCTGCTTAAAATGTAACGTTATCGATAGGAATTTTATATAAAAAAATAAACTCATTCATATCGCACATACTAATTTAACATCTACCGGCTCCTAATAGAAAAACTGTTTATATTAATATTCGTATGCTTTTCATAATACCTTTGTTATGGCGTTTAAAAATTGCCTTTTATACATATTTTGTTGTTGTTGTTATTGTAATTTGATCATATTTATGTTACAAATTAAATATAAAAAAGATATTAAAAAATATTTTAAATATTTAAAAAAATTTGCATTGCAACACATACATAACTACAGGTAGGTAAGGCTATTTTCAAATACACAGTAGATGATCATAAAAATGAAAACATTCAAAACTATTTTGTACTGGGGAATAATTAAATATTAAATTATTAAAATAATTGTTAAATTATTTAAATAAAAAATTTAATTATATTTAATTAAATATTTTTTTTATTTATTTTCAAATTCGTATCCTCAATATACTGTTTTTTAATAAAAAAAAAATATTTTTCACATTAGGTGATTAGTTTTAAAAGAAAAAATATTTATATTAGAGCCAAAAAAAAAATAAAATAAATAAAAAAAAAATAAAAATAAAATTTAATGGGACGAGTAGGTTTATATAACTAATTACGGCGGTGTTGTTTTATCTTCTTTTGATCTTCCTGTTTTAATTTTTTGAGACCAATTACTATGGTAATTAATAAATATAATTATGTTTATTGCCACTTACTGTAGTTAAATGAAAAAAAAAACTTATGACAAGTTAAATTCCTTACACAAAAATTTAAACACAACTATTTTATTTAATACAACAAAAAAAATGCGGATAAAATTAAACAAGTGTCTTATGTATACAATTACCAAAAAAAAAAAAAACTAAAATTATTTTCCCAACTTTAAAATACCAAAAAAAGGTGACCCAATAATATGTGCGCTACATATGTTTTTATTAAGTATATGAAATTAACTGGCAAACTTAAACAGACAAACAAACAAATACTGCTGATTTAAACAGAAAAAATATCAAATTACTAATAAAATGTCAACTCGTAGTTACTGATAATAAAATAAAATAAAATGAAACAAATATTTAACGAAAGAACAAAAAAAAAATTAACTCACCTCAGTCTTTAAAAGTTTTTGGTTACACAAATGTTTAAAACAATTATAATGATGATAATGATGATAATATAGACGATGATGATGGTATGGTGGTGGTGGTGGTGATAATGATTAAATTGCCAGCAAACACGAACAAACAAAACAATGGAACAGCTTAAACCGAAATAAACTTTATACAGTTATAAATTTATTTATTTGTTTTTTTTTTTTAATATATATTTGATTAAAATTATTTACGGTTTTTATTTAACACATACTCGTACACCCATACACATACATAAAACACACTACGTCTACGAAATCAAAGTTTAACAAAATGTTTAATTGACTTAATCAAACAAGACTTATTATTACCTTTGTTAGTTTCCCTTTATGTTTTACTTGTAATTTTTATAAAAATAATATATTCAAACAATTTATGGGCAGAGATTTATTTTCTTTTATTTCAAATTCTTTTCTTTTATAGTTGTAAATAAAATATATAAAATTTTTATTTAGTTTTACGATTAAATATTTTCCATTTAGTTTGATTTTTCTATTATTATTTCTATCATTACTTGTTAATATTATTTTGTTATTTTTTATATTTTTACGATTTTTACGATTTTTCCGATTTTTTTGTCTATGACGATGATGAGTTTTTGCATGAATTTTTTTCGTATTTGTTTTCTGTTCTCTATAGTTGCTGCCGTTGCATACAAATTGCATCTATAGTTACAGATTGTGCCACACGTTTTTTTAAGAATTTTTGTTTGTTTTTTATGCTGCATAATTAGTTGGTAAAAAATCTAGAAGTAGAAAAAGGAAAAAAAATTTGATTAATAAAAAGAATTCGCTATTTAAAACAAAGAATAAAAATATTCTAGATGTTTGGGAGCGATAAAAATTTTTATTAAAATATTCTTAGATACACGCAAAGAAAAAACATTGTTGAGGTAACCATAATCAAAGAGCAACATATTATGGTTGTAGTGAAATCATATTATTGTTTGAACAATATAATATTATGGTTAAATTAACGATTATAGTATGGTTAAAAAAATATGAAATGTCATATGAAATAGATATGTTAGTTTTTTACATTTTAAAATACAAAATTATTTATTATTTTTTATTAATGATTTTATATAAAAAACAGATGATTTTATTAATACATAGATACAAAAATTTAATTAGCATTTTTCTTCTTCCAAACCGCGTTTCAAGGATATAAGGAGGGAACACTTTGTCAATCGATTTAACGGCATTCGCACATGGCCCATACCATCGCAGTTCATGGATTTATCAGTAAAGAATTGTTCTTGAAGACATCAATTTCGGGGAATTTCTTTTGCAATTCAGCCAACACCTTTTTCATGTAGTCTTTCAAGTACAAAGTAAAGTCTTTATTGTCTCCGAAAGCATTCTTGTAAACTGTAATTGCGAACAACATCAACGCCGGTCTCAACGGTTGAGTTTGTATCCTCACCAGCTTCTTCAGCTCAGGTATAGAAATCTTCACTTTTAATTTCACCTGGTAAATTACATCACCGATCAATTTCGTTTTGTATCTGCGAACATTTCTTCATCAGTAATATTATCACTGTTGATTTTCATGATTTCGAAGTATTATTAATATTTTCGGTATAAAAATTAAAAATAAATTACAGTCTCACACCGAGAGGACTCGAATTGCGGGTATCCAGAGAAAATAAATCCCACGCGCTCAATTCAACAGCGAAAAAGAAATAATTAAATATTTAATTTTTTTAAATTGAATTCCCGAAACAATTGTTTATAAATTTTTTACTTTTTTTTAAAGCACAAAAAAATAAACTACGATGACATAAACAAACAAATAATTTTTATTTTTAAAAATCTTTTGGTTACCTACGAAAAAACTTTGGTTGTGGATTAAACATTAAATAGTTAGAAACAACCATGTCGTAGTAACCAAAGTAATGTTACAAACAACTAAAATGTGTTCACCGCAACCATATATTGTTACAGCGAACATAATGTGGTTCCTGCGACCATACCATAACCATTTTTTTTCTTTGCGTGTACACATTGGAAATTTCTAAATTTTTTTCTTATTAATTTAATAATATAATTACTCAGTTCACAAGCCATTGTTGATTGTAAGTTGTATATAGAATATCATTTAATCATAACAAAAAAAAAAGTTCGAAGTACCCCCTTTTCCCTTCCTGATATCATTCAACGTCATTCGATAAAAATAAGATAAAATATTGTAAGTGTTGCAGCAAAGGTTTATGTAAAAACCCCAACAACATTTTTAAAACTCCTGTGTAATCCGTCGCCTTATCATTCCTTCAATAGGTTGCGAATTAAACAAATATATACATACGTCATAAGTTGCTTTACAATTCAACACGCAGAGAAAAAATATGGTTGTGGTATGGTGGCAAGAAACATATTATATTCTCTGTGACTATGACTGCGTCCATTTTTTTAAATATATAAATAAATTGTTAAACTAAGACTTGTTCGTTTATTCTAGCTGACTTTTAATAGTGCTGAAAGAATATTTTTTAAAATCAGGTGATTAATTTTAAAGAAAAGTGGAAAAAATTTAAAGTACTTTCTAGATCGCTACATTCGTCTTCAGCATTCTTTGCATCATCTATTTAACCATCCAAACTCAGATAGAAGTCTACCACCAACTAACGCTTCCACTTGTTTTATATTTTTTCTTTAATATTTAACACCTTCGGCTAGCAAAAAGAGCAACTTTTGCTTAAACATGTTCTGGCTAGAATTTAATTATTAAATGGTAACGATACACTATACCACTTTTGTTAAACTTTAAACCAAAAAAAAAAAACTTTTGTAGGTATTCCAAAATAATGTAGTATTTTTAACCATAAAATGTTATTAATAAAAAAAAATATGTTAATTTTTTTCTATGTTATCAAACTATGACTAAAAGCAAACATGTACAAGTTTGTGAAAGCTAAATATTTTTGAGGCTTTAAGTTAAGTTTTTTTTTAAATCAAAAAATGTTAAAAATGTGAAATTTTTTTGTAAATTTGTATGAATTTTTATTTATTTCTTATTGTAAAAATTAATTAATATTTTTTATTTGATAATTTATTCATTTAGCTATTTTACATATCGAATAGTCCATAAATAATAGTCTTTTAATATCAAAAATTTTCATACAAACGGGCCTAATCAGTATGCCATAACATAATTGCTAATCATATTATGATCATTTAATTTAACCACAAAATTTTAAGATTTGCTTAAAATATAATCAATTTTAATTATTGTAATGTGTTTATACTACAACCTAATTATGGTTAAAAATTTTTAAATTTTATTGTTATATAATATGATTCTAACATAATATTCAATATTCATTAAAAAATGATTTGACTATATTTATTGTCTATCGACCTTATAATCTTTTATATATTTATTTCCCATAGTTTTCTAAAGATAGGCTTTCAAGGTCAATTTTTTGTGTAAATAAAAAGACTATTTATTTAACAGAGTTATTTCGACGCTTCGTGGGCAGTTTTTTCCAACATCATCAGGAAAATTTTTATGAAATATATATTCTCATTCGTCAAGTTTACATTATTCTAAATTTTATCACAGTTTTGTAAAAGTGGGACATCACTACACAAAACTTAAAATAATCAAAAATAAATGTAAAATGAACTTAAAAATAAAATATCACAGTAAATATATTCTTATTTGATCACAGTTGCTTTTATTACTGATTTATTTACAACCATATAATTCAATCATAATATGTTGCTTTTAGATTATGTTTACCTCAACCATGTTTTTCATTGCGTAAGCTCAAGAGTTTGACATTTTTTTAACTACACAAAACTACAACTAACGTGCCTGTATTGTATACTACTTACAATATATCATAGGTTATGAATTGAGTAATTAATTAACACATGTGTATTTTATTTTCCAAAATATTAATGTTGAATATTTAATTTAATTAATATTAATAAATTAGTCGAACTTTTTATTAACACATAAATGAGTAATAATGTTGAAAATATATGTGAGTGGTGAAAAGTTAATTCCCTGGCGTGTTAAAACAACACCTAATTATGCTTGAAATTGTTATAAAAGTCGATTTTTTTTTATTTCTGATTTGTATTAACATCCAGAATATTCCTCCTAAATTGTTAAGTTACTGTGATTTTTTTCTCAACAAGTATAATAATTTATATTTATCTTCGATTCCTTTCCTCTTTTTAAGTTTTCTTACCCTAAGGTAAAAAATTCAACGCTATTATTTTCGCTACAGCGCCTATCCGTTTGCTTTTCATCAGCGACTTCTAGACTCTTGCGATATTCTTAGAAGTTGTATTACCATGGTCAATATATATTAAAATATACTAAGAATCAAAGTGTGTTGCTGGAAATTTATTTAAAACTGTGTTTGCTATATTAACAAGTATAAAAACCAAAGCTAAAAATTAGGATTGTTCCGATTGTGAGGAGATTTTCATGTACATGGCCTTTTGTTGTACTATAGTTGGTAGACTCTCCAAATTTGCATTACTTTAGGTGTATTACTTTAGCCGCTATAAAAAGAATTACTAAAAATTAAAGGGAGTTCCGACAGTAACGTGCTGTTTACGTATATGGACGTATTTTTTGAACGGTACTGGGCAGACATTTTAAATTTGTACAAAGTATGTAAACTTGTCTACACTATAAAAAATATATATAAAAATAAAATAAGACTAAAAATTAAAAGGTGTGTCCATATTCAAGCGATTTTACGTATGTGTATGACCTTATGCTGGAACCATAATAGGCAGACATTTTAAATTGACATAGAGTAAGCTATAACAGAACAAAAAGCTCTATCTTCTATGAAATATAATGTAAAATTAAAATTTCTCAGATTCTATTTCTTTGATAAGTTTGTTTAAATAGAAAATTAATAACAATTGAAACTATCGGGTAGATTGATACAAAGAGTACACTGATGACGGACGTAGCTGTCTAGAAAATGCATTCTGCTTTGCTGGTATCTAATTTTTCTTTATCTCTTTATAATTAAGAACTTAAGCCTAAATAATTAATTATTAATTCAAAAATTAGTTCAAATAAAATTCATATAAAAAAAATGTGATTAATAAAAATGAACGGGTGTTTCCTAGAAGTTGGAAATTAGATAATATGAATTTGGCTTTATCTTGAATACAATTGGAATTAAGGCAGCGTAACAACTATAAAAAATAATTAAAAGTTAAAGGGTATTTCTATAGGAGACGTGATTGTGACGTGTGTATATCTTTTGAACCGCAACAAGCAGTCACCTAAAAATTTTTAAGCAAAATTAAAATTTCAAGGGTGCCCCATAAAAGGGGGGGGAGGGGGTTAAAATAAAATACTATAAAAAAAATATTTCTTAAGTCTTTATTTTTTTTCTGATTTAAAATTTTTAATAATTAAAATCTTATTTTGAAAGTAAAGTTTTTCCACTATAAAAAGACTCAATATAGATTTTTGTATTTAAATATTTTTTTTTCTTAATTATTTTTAAAAGTATGTGTAAAAGACTTTGTTTATAATAAAAAAAAAATAAGAAAAAACAATTAACAGAATTGCCGTCAAAAAAGTGATTTTAAAATTGATAAATAAATAAATAAAATAATACTTCCAAATATCCAAATGAAATTTGAAGTCAAGCTTAAGCTCGTTTTTAATTCTCTCTAAGAAATATCTTATTAAAGTCTATAGATTTATGCCTTTACTTTAAGTCTACTTAATTTCAAATTTTATATGAAAATTTTGTCTTAAATTACATTTCAAGTCGACTTTATTTAATTAATGTTGCATTAATGTTTTAGGAGAACTAAAGCTTTTATTATTTTTTGTGGATTCAAATTATTTTATTTAATTAAATTTTATTTTATTTAATATTATTGCTAGTCTTGTTTATCCCTTCATTTAAATTATAAATATTTTTTTAAGGTAACACATTATCGAAAAAAAAACATTTTTTATTTTATTATTTTATTTATATATGAAACTACACATTTATGTATTTATTTTGTTTGTAGTTTTTTGTTTGTTGTTGGTTTTGTTTTTGGCTCTCATAAAAAAGTCACTAACTAAAACTGGCTTTAAAAAATTCACACAGGTGTCTATTTGTATTAAGTTTTGCTTTTGTTATTGTCGTTTAAATAATTTTTAATTTTTTTATTTAATGGTTAACGTTTAAGTATTATTATTGTTTAGATCTTACACTTCTTGTGTAAAAAAAACCGTTTTTTTTATTAAAGTTATAACTTTTTTTCTCAATTTTTAAAATTATTATTTTTTTTAATTTTTTGTTAAAAGAAAATAAATAAATATTTTTTCTTGTATTATATATTTATAAAATCAATTAGTAATTCAAAGTCATTTCCTCCAATTTTGTTCTTAATTTTTTTTTTTTTTTTTGTATCAATTTTTATTTCAAACAAATTTAAACTCTGAGAGAAGTTAATAACAAAAAAACACATTTTATGTAAATTATTTATTTAAAAAATATTACCAGTTTAACTAAGATGTTGGTACTAAGTTTATTAGGATTTTGCTTTACACTCTCAAATATATTTTTTTCTCTCTTTTAATCAAATTAATTTTTCTTGTTCTTATTGTTGTTTTTATTTAATTAAGCTCACAAAAATATATATTTAAATTAAACAAAAGAATACAACAAAAATAAAAAGAAAACATATTTTTTTATATTAATTATTTAAAATAGTTTTAAACTCGTTCATTGCCGCAGAACGACTAACGCCTGACTGTCTACCTGATTCAAATAATCCCAGTTCGAAAGAATACACAACTACTAAAATACGAAATTCAACGCAAGGCAACCCAACACAATAGCACACAGTACAACACTAACACACCGATCCAACATACATAAACGTTAACGATCGATCAATTGATCGTGATTGTAGACGTCGTCGTCGTTGCCGTTGCCATGGTAGTCGGTATATTTTCGTAACCAATTTTAAAATAAAAGAAAAAAAAAAAAAACACAAACAAAAGCAAATAAAAACAAAATAAAAATTAAGAAAAATAAAAACACAAAACATCAAGACAAGACATGAGATGAGATGGTTTTTTAGGATACCGTCGCAATCATTGTAAAAATTAAGTTTTCCATTGCTGTTTATTTTGAAAATAAATATTGTTTTAGATTTTAATTTTTATAAATAAAAAAAGTTGGTAACGAAAACTCAAAGAATTTTAAAAAATATGGTGAAATAAGAAAAAATTAATTTATATTTTTTTTTCTAATTCGAATTTTGCTCCTCCTTATTATATCTACATACGTGTTGCGTGCTATAATGACATGATAGACCATTACCTTACGCATACCGTACATAAATACAATTGAAACTTACTACTTCAATTACACATCTAAAAACACATATAAAAAAAATTGTAACAGGACTATTTCTGTATGTGAAATTCTATTTGAAAATTTTGTTGCTGTTGCAGATACTATAGTATTATTTTATTTATTTATTTTATTATTATAATCGATTATAATCGAAATGGAATAAAACACACATCACTTTAAACTATGGATGAGTTTTAATATAATTTTGGGTGTAGGTACGTACCTTGGTATCTTGTTTCAAATATAGATAATTGTTTCCGCAAAATATCTCATTTCTATTAGAAAAAGTAGTGAAGGTACGCAATTTTACCGATTCCTTGGTACCGCTGACTTGGCAGCACTTTTTATTTTTGGCAGCAGGAAATTTTCAACAATATTTGCTTAACTCTACAATAATTTTAGAATTGTATATAAATTTTAGTATTTATCCTTTCCTGTATAGAAAAAAATACATAAGCCATAACTGAAACATTATAAAAGTAAGTCTTAATATTTGGTGTAGAGTACTTTTAAAGCAAAATCGAACAAAAAATTGTCACGACACCTAAGACGTGGACGCCTAGTAGAATACACATATGTTTAAATAATGTACCGAATAAAAATATAGCATATGTTAAAAACGTGCTGATAACTTAAAACAGATTTTATTACAGTTCAGTTTTGGTGGATGAAGTTTTCATCGAATTGTTTTTATTCGAATGATCGATTAAGAATAATAATAATATTGTAAATTATTATTATACTTAAATTAATTAAATCATGGTAAACTAATTAAATTGATTTGTAGATATTTTTGAATAATCGATTAAAAAAAGTTATTCGATTCGAGCGAGTAAGAAATAAAAATTAAATCGTGGTAAAATATTTAGTTGTAGTATGTAACGGATATTTTTTGTGAAAATTTTCGATTAATCGATTAAATAAAGTTATTCGATTCGAGCGAGTAACAAATAAAAATTAAATCGTGGTAATATTCAATATTTAGTTGTAGTATGTAACGGATATTTTTTGTGAAAATTTTCGATTAATCGACTAAAAAAATAAAAATTAAATCGTGGTAAAATTAAATATTTATTTGTAGTATGTAACAGATATGTTTTTGTGAAAATTTTCGATTAAAAAAAGTTATTCGATTCGAGCGAGTAACAAATAAAAAGTAAATCTTCGTAAAATAAAATATTTAGTTGTAGTATATAACAGATATGTTTTTGTGAAAATTTTCGATTAATCGATTAAAAAAAGTTATTCGATTCGAGCGAGTAACAAATAAAAATTGAATCGTGGTAAAATTCAATATTTAGTTGTAGTATGTAACGAATATTTTTTGTGAAAATTTTCGATTATTCGATACGAGCGAGTAACAAATAAAAATTAAATCGTGGTAATATTAAATATTTAGTTGTAGTATGTAACAGATATTTTTTTTTTTTTTTTGGTGAAAATTTTCGAATAATAGATTAAGAAAAATTGTTAGATTCGAGCGAGAATTAAACAAAAATCATAAGTATGTACATACAGTGGTGTTCCATAAAATAGAGCCACCTTTTACTACATATTTCGAAAAAGAAAAAAGTATACTAAATATTCATAAAAAATTTTAATGTTTTTATTTTTATGTGACCGAACAACTGACCTACTAAAATGATATAGACCTGTTTTGATAAAAAACTTAAAATGAAATATATACGTAAAAACATTCGAAATTCAAGATTTTAGGTGTGAAAAATAATAGACCCATCCACTTCAATTATCTAAAAAACACAAAATTCAAGGAGATGAATAAAATAGTATACTTTAATTATCTTTATTATCTTAGTACTAAGTGGAATATAATTAATTTTTGATAACGGCTAAGCACCGTTTTGGTGGAGGGTCAACAAGTTTTTGTCATGGCTCAATCGGAATATTACTACATGCTCCTTTTACTAATGCCCTCAAGTGACCTTTATTTGTTGCATGTTTTTCCTTAAGAGCTAATTTAACTATTCGCCACAAGTTCTCAATGGGTTTAAAACTGAGCAGTCCAATTTAAAACATCAACCCCATTTTTTTCAACCCAATCTTTTGCCCAATCTTTTTGATGTGTGTTTCCATTTTGCGTAAGGCATGACATAACTGTTAAGCAGATTTCTGTAAAAAAGAGCATCCATTCTTCCTTCGACCCGTATGATAGACCCTGCTCCATAATATGAGAAACATACCTACACCATACTATTTCCGCCACCGTGTTTAATGGTCTTTATGGTGTATTGAGGAAGAGGTTTGGTGTTCTTCGTACACAGTGACTGCTTCTTTCGGAGTTAAATAAATTTATTTTTGATTCGTCAGATCACAAAGTTTCTTCGAGGGATTTAAGGACAGAAAAATATAGAAAGTGAGACTGGCTCTATTTAATGAAAGTGGGCCTATCGTACGGGTCGAAGAAAAAATGGATGCTATTTTTTATAGAAATCTGCTTAATTTTTCAAATAAAAATTTTCTTAAATTACGTTTTCAATTAAACTGAAAGATGTATTTTTTTACCTTTTGCACCCCACGACACTGTGCGGCGCTTATGTTGGCAGTAGCTTAACGCAGACTGGTGTATGATTGGTAAAAAAAAAACTGAAAAGATATTGTATCCACAAGTTACACATGTTTGTTTGGGCTTCTTCATCGTCATCATCATCAACGAAATTGTTAACAACTTTGTAATTGTTTCATATATATTCTCTTTACAGTTACTAAAACCAATTCGCTCACCGCTTTTGTACTCTATGTCTCTCTCTCACTCTCTTAATTATGTAAGAAACACTCATTAAAACCAAACCACTCAATTTTATTTTATTGAAGAAAACTACTCATTTTTAATTTTTAAAAATTTATTTTTAAACTCTTTTACTCATTGGTCGTATTCAGCGTTGCCGTTTTTGTTATTTACAACCAAAATGATCATTAACATGTTCAACGTGGAGATGAAAATATTTTCTTCATTTCGGTTATTTTTAATTATATATTTTTCATAGTTAAAAATCAACTTAAAAATAACAATTTTAACACAGCGAAAATGATAGTAACCCTAAAAGAGAGTTTCGGACTCCATGGTTAGATGAATTTGATATGGATTTATGTCCTATATTGCATGCAATTGAAATCAAGTGAGTTACTTAAGCAAGTCGTTAATTGCACGATTTCGAAGCACAAACTATTAACAAGACGAATGTACGTACGGAAGACAATAGCGTGAGGTAATGAAGAAGAAGCCGAAATGTCGATTAGAAATTGTTGGCTTTTGTTCTTCGACTACGTAGAAAATTTTACGTAAGAATCTTGGGCTATACCCTGTTCAGACATAAGCCTTAATTGTATAAATAGAGAGCTTACTGAGCTCAATTTACCATACCAGAACTCAATTATTATAGTGAGCAATTAGTACGTAATTTCGGCACTAATTGAATAAAATACGAAATGCAACCCTGTTGTATGTTATTGAGAAGTATGTTCAGTGAGAAAACTTTAGTTCACTGCATGGCGGAATAATATTAGGTAGAGTAGCATATCAACATTTTTGCTGATTAGACTCATTTGAAACTGGCCAAAGATGCACATTTTGTCATATAATTGTGTTTAGTGATGAAGAATATTTCTGGTTAAGTGGTTATGTCAATAAGCTAAATTGCCGTATCTTGAGCCAAGAAACTTCTTAATCCATTCTTGAGCCATGATAACTGAATATTTTTTTCTTCATTATTTTTTTTTTTTATTGTTTATTTCTCATACATTCATTATCATAATTTAGCTATAAATAAACAAATAGTTCACTAAAATCTAATACGCACTGGTCCATAGTCGAACACTCTACCATATAAAATATAAATAAGAATTCATTTACAATATTGTTATTTTCAAATGTATTTAAGTATACAATGTGATGTTTCATTATCTTCAATAATTTAACAGCTAAGATGTCGAAACTTGCCACACAGCGAGCTTATCAATCGACTTATTGCAAAATCAATTTGGTGACAAATTTATTGCCAGCAATGGACCTGTTCACTGGCCTCCTCATTATGCGATTTAACTCTTCTGGATTATTTTTTTGCATTAATATATTAAGTCAATAGTATATGCCGACAAACTAGCAGTTCTTAAGTATTGAAAGCCAATAGCCAAGCCTTCCATTGACGCCATACGGCCACATTTATAGGAAAAAATAATCAAAAAATGGAGGGACCGAGTGGGTCATGTAACTCCTAATCGCGGCCGACATAATACGAATATCATATTTAAAAAATAAATGCTACAAATTGTAGTTCGATATTTAGATGAAGTAAAAAACTTATTAAATTAAAACAAATTTCAAATGTATATTAAAGAAAAAAACCCCAAATTTTTTTCTATCATTTAATTATTTTAATCAAATTTTATCTATTAGTCATATTGGCTGTGGGTGATTTTTATTTATTTATTGTAGTCAATGGATGTTATCCTTACAGACTATTACATAAAAACTTAAATTAGTAGAGAATATATTATATTAGACAGTATTTAAAATTACAATTAAATTTCTTTTAATTATATTTAAATTTAAAGAGAAATAAATATTTTTATAAAAATTATTGAATTGATTGCATTGATTGCACAAGTGGATCAGCCATAGCGTAATTCGTACTACAATTTAGGACAAAAAGAGGCATAAAGTTACGCATATTACGACATGGAACATTAAATTTAATATTGGCCAACAGAAATTCACAACAAGTATTACCATTGATAGTACTTAACATAAAAAAAACATTTAACATAATACGACGACTTTTTAGAGTAGGAAGTTTAATTAAAGCAAGCCTACTAGTATATGAAGGAAACCTCACATCGTCAGGCCAATTTAAACCACGTAAGCAGAACAGAAAAAATTGTTTTTGAACAGATTCAAGAAGTTAGCAATGTACGTTATAATAAGGATCCCATATTACTGACCCATATTCTAGGATAGGTCTAACCAGAGCCACAAATAACTGTTTTGTGATGTAAGGGTCGGAAAATTCTTTTGACCAGCGCTTAATAAATGCAAGAACACCTCGAGCCTTGTTGACAGTCATTGTAATATGAGATATAAAATTAAGTTTAGGATCCAGCAAAATTCCAAGGTCCAAAAATGAATCAACTACCTACAACTCGTGTTCTCCTAAGAAGTAGTTAACACAGATAAAATCACTCCTTGAAAATCTCATGCATTTACATTTTTTAATATTTAAAACCATCATGTTGTGTCTACACTATAAAACAAGATTGTTGAGGTCACTCTGCAAATTTATATGACCTGCATAATGCTTGAAGCTATAAAAGATTTTGACATCATCAGCATACATTAATACATGTGAGGAGTTTATAACACTGGGAAGATCATTAATAAAAATGGAAAAAAGAATAGGTCCCAGGTGACTTCCCTGGGGACAAAACAGCAATACATTTTGATGAACGATTATTAAAACGAACAGTTTAACTACGGCATGTTAAATACGACTGCAACCAATTAAGGGTAATGCGGGTAACACCAAGCATGTTTAGTTTCATCAGGAGAAGCTTGTGATTGACTTTATCAAATGCTTTGCTAAAATCTGTATATACAGCATCAGTTTGTTTCTTTTCAATAAAAGCAGAGTTAATTAAGGAGGTTAGTTGAAGAACATTTGTAGTAGTTGAACAAACCTTTCTAAAGCCGTGTTGATTGGATGATAAAATAGAAGAAAATTGATGACAGAAGTAATCAGCAACAATTTTTTAAAACAATTTTGGAATGGCACATAGTTTAGCTATTCCCCTGTAGTAGGTGATTTCAGACTTATTACCAGATTTGTATAATGGGATAATAAAAGATTCTGGCAACACTGCTCATATTACTATCATTTTTGTGCTCAAATATACCTGTAGAGTTTATATTTCTTGTTATTTTACTACTGCGGTGTACATTTGATTTAAAATGTTTAATAAAATTTGTTCAAGTGTGTGCGTGCAGAGATTGTATTTATGTGCATTGTTGTTTATCTATTAGATACGTCGTACTTATTTTGCGTAATATTAAGTAAATGCTTTTTTTTAACTGATTTGCTATGGTAAATTAGATTATTTTATTTTAAAAATTTTCTGTCCGTCTCTCTCTCTCTCTCTTCTCTCAATATAATAGTTTTTGTGCAGAAAATATAATCAACTAAATATTTATTTGTTGGAATACCATTTACGAGTAAATTTATTTGGTAAAAGCAAATATTTTGTTTATTTTATGTTGCTTTTATTAGAAACCATATCAGAAGAATGTGTGGTATTAATAGTAATACAGATAGTGATGCGTTGAGAAATTATAGTTGCACGCCATTTGGAAGAAAAAACGAACGGAGTTTTTCCGAATTAGGTATGTAACCTTTTCGATGACGTGAGCTTACCAAGTTTAAATATGAGGCCTTATCCGACTACAGGTTATTTTTTGATATTCAAGCAGGGATAATAAAAAAAAGAAATTATTCGGATTAAGTATAAGGCGTGCACTTAAAATTACACTGCCGGTATACTATAAGATGGGATAAAAAACTTTTATATGTACACAAACATATACATATCTATCATTTATCGTTTTATAATGTGTATCTAGATTTGAATTTATTAATCAAACTTTATGAAAATTTTTTTCTCTAACTTAACAGCACTTTGTTGCTGTTTTTGGATGATCGCATGCTTGGCGTTTTTTTATGCTACCAGTATCATTGTTAGTGACGTGTAGTCAGTGTTACCATTTGTGAAGATTTATCTTATTTTTGAAGTTTCTTGAAATGCAAAAACATGAAAAAAGATTTTTTAGCTAAATAAAATATTTAAAAAAATGTTAAATTTAGTTTTTTTATGCTATTACTTAGATGAATCAATAAATCACTAAAAATGATTTTTAATACAAAAATAAAATTTGTTCGGGTAATTTTTTTGTAAATATGGTAACACTGCGTGTGGTATTAATTCGAACACCGTCCTTTGTATTATCAAGAAAAGTTTTCTATCGTTTTAATTAATGACAAGCAGCGGTTTTTTATAACGTATTTAAAATGGAACTTTTAATTGAGTCAAAATTAATCGATTAATCGATTAACCGATTAAAGATTACTTTATTTAATATCTCAGAATTTATCAATCAGTCAATTGCAATGTTTATAAAAAATGGCTATTAGCTTATACTAGCACTCAAGGCTAAATCATTTAAGAGGTGATGGCAATGGCGAATTCAGCCATTATTTGAGAGTTCACACTTTATATATACAAACTTGATACTAATACTTAAAATGTTATACCAGTTATTTCTTAATTTTTTTTTTGCTGCATGAGAACGATATCGATAATATGGTGTGACAGCTAAAAATGTCAAACTGTGTTGACATTTCTATTCAGTAAGGTTTGGCAAGTCACCACAAATCGTTTAACGCCAGAACAACGCTTTCAAATTGTGAAAATTTAAAATAAATAAATCTGTTCGCGAAGTTCATAGAGCAAAGTTCGCTTGGCCCATTTTGATAATGGTCATTTCTGGTTAAATGGTTACATCAATAAACAAAATTTACGTATTTGGAGCGAAGAAAACCCTTAAGCCGTTTACTTTTAAGCGGCATCGCGGGTGCTTATTTCCTTTGAAATGTGCAAGAAGCTGCCGTTACTATGAATGGCGAGCGCTATTAGTCAGTATTTTTGTTTTCAAAAATTAATTAGTCAACGTTTAACGACATTAGGTTACAACAATACTGCCATACTGCGCTGCTTGCCATACAGCGTGTTTAACAATCGATTTTTTGTAAAATAAATTGGGTGACAACTTTAGTTTCACAAGTTGACCTGTTCTTTGTCCCCCTCATTTGTCGATTTAACGCCTCAGGATTACTTTTCACGAGGCTATATTAAGTCATTGGTTTATGCCATCAAACCAGCAACTCTTGAAGCATTGAAAGCCAATATTCAGGCAGCCATTGATGCCATACGAACGGATTCGAAAAAGTAGTCAAAAATTTTACTTTTCGAATGAATAAATGCAATAAAATTATATAACCAAATTGTAATAAAAAAAATTCATTCTAACAATATTTCTGTCTTGTCAAAAAAAACACAAGTTAATTTCCTATATTTGTCTATGAGGTATCTTTCCCTTAATATGATGTACAAATTATAAAAGTTATAAAATTTATATATAAAATTATATATAATTTATGTTTTTTATAGCTGCATAAGAACTTGAAATAATAATACATCATATTAAGGGAAGGATACCTCATAGACAAATATAGCTAATTAACTTGTGTTTTTTTAACTTTAATTAGAAAAATTTTAGCATATGTATTTTAATTCTGCAATTGAGGTGTTTTTGAGTATTAAACTTTAAAACACACCTGCTTCTTAATCTAGAAGAAGTCCAAAAAGTAAATTTTTATGCCATAAATTTACAGTTTTGGAGATTTGTAGCTAAAGTGGTTACAGTATTAGAGGTGCCTCGATGGTTTAGTAGGTAGTGTGCTAGTCTATTAGTCCGGGGTTGTTAGCACTAAAGATTATGGTATTTTTGACAAATTGGCAGGTAGACCAAGAAGGCTAACTGCGTTGGTCACAGCCTTCTGTGAAACTTCAAGTATTATCTGGCCAAGTTAAGACAGCAAAGCACATTTTCTGTGTATGTTCAGTAGACTGGTTAACATAAAGGCTTGGGTACCTCGGTGGGCTAGTAGGTTGTGTGCTAGTCTATCAGTCTGGAGTTGTGGGTTCGATTTATACTAAAGACTCTGGAATTTTTCACTGCAAGTTGGCATGAAGACCAAGAATGAGCTTGGATATAATCTGAGTGCCTACAAATGATTAACTGTATTAGTGACAGGCTCCCAAGTATTATCTGGCCAAGTTAAACATGGAGTAAAGCCCATACTTGCAGACTGTGTCTGGAAAAAGCCTAACATAAAAAAGGTCTTTGGACCACAGGCAGACACATATTATATGGAGATGCTGTGGAGTCTTAGTCTTAAGCAACTGTTAGCAACTACCATGGCCTTTGTGATGAGGAAGAATGTAGGCTAGTGACAGCAGGAGACTCAATGAAAGTAAGCTATTCGTAAATTTCCAGTCGGATACCAAAAATCGGACGAACGAAGAGTGTAGAAAAAGGGATCAATGTAAATAATGTGGAGACCTTGACCTTAGGAAAATGTTAGCAATTACCATAAACTATGTGATGAGAAAGAATACCGTCATGTATTAGTCACTAGTCTGAAATCACTGCAGTCGACAGTAAAAGGCTAGTGACAGCACGAGACTCCATGAAAGTAAGGTAAAATTACCAGTCGAATACTAGAAATTATTGAGAAACCATGATGGTCGAAAAGGCACCTATAAAGATATTTATATGCCTCGGTATCCGCCCTACAAAATATATATAAATATTCATAGTATTCAAATGACAATTACGATGAGTTTCTCTTAGCCACTGACATTGGCGGCTTGTCCCGATGCAACAACACTTGTCCTTGCTGTTCTAATTAAATGACCGAATGAATTGAAAGATAATAGGTATTTACCGAGAATTTATTTCTCTTAAAGAGACACATTATTTTGAGGTTTAATTTTAATAAAAAAAAATTAAAATAAACTTTCAATTGAAATAAACAGAAAATATAATTTCTACTTGGGAGTAGCTTAATGAGAAAATTAAGAAAAAATGAAACCTACATGTTCAAGAAATACAACCAACGGCTACTTAATGGTTGATTCAATGCCAAGTTCAAAAGAAACTACTCACACACACACACACACACATGTCATGCTAAAGCGCTGAAAGCGAAGCAAAAAATCCAAATTGTCTGACTGGAAATAAGTTTCACGATTACAGAAAAAAAAACAACAAACCAAAAGCAGTTGACTAATACTTGTGCAAATCGATTCTTTATACTCGGACATCCATAGAAAGAAACTCAACAAGATCTTGAACGAAAGCAAACAAAAATTAATAAAAAAAAAATGAAACTAAACTAAATTATACATACAGACGAACCAGACGGACACTGTAACGACCACCCGCGTGAGTTTATGTACAAAGAAGAAAACAAAATTAAAATCATGGCTAAAAAATGTACCACAAAAATGTGGTCAAAAAAAGTCTTGAAAAATATCAAAAAAGAAAAAGAAAACGTTTAAGGTGGAAACATTGAACAGAAGAATCAAAGAACACAGCCAGCAGAGGCAGCTCATCCTTTTATTCTGCTCAAAAAAACAAAAAAAAAAACCCAACCTCAAAAATATCCCAATCATCCATTTGAAAACTGACTACAAGAGTATTTTTGGAGCCATTATGGAGCAAAAAGCAAAAAAAGAAACAACAACAACTTTCGTTATCTTAGAATGAGAAGTGATTCCAGAACAAATATAAAAGGAAAAAAAAAGAAACAGTTTTTATTGGTTAAAATGAAACAGGGTTAAAAAAATATTTAGATTTTTTTTTTTTCAAATTTTGGTTAAAAGGAGAAAATGTTTTTTTGTCACTTTCCGTCTTAAACGAATTGAACCTTCGCCAAGTCTTTTAGTCGTTTGCTTCAGCAAGAATGTTGAGAGCATCTTAAAATATTTAAATAAAGCCAACAAAGAAAAAATATTCTAAAGCAACAAATGCAACAAGTCACGATTTTATTGTTACAACAAGAATGTTGGAACAACAATTAATAACAATTGCAGCAGCTGCAACAACAACAACAACGTAAACACTTACTTAAAATTAAATCAAATAAATTCAACTTTACAATTTACAAATAGAAGTAAAAAAAGCACCTGCTAGTGTAAGCGCCGCTTAAGATGTTGTTAGAGCAGCATTAAGCCAGACCTATAGCCAATAAATAGGATTTCTGCACGATCTTTTATGGTTTTTAATTGTAAAATAGTTTGCATAAATATATTTTCTTTTTCTCATACCAACTCGCAATTAAAATATACAGTTTTAAATTCATACATTCCGCATTGACTTCGTTTTCACTGTGGGTCAGATATAAAAAATAATGCCAGAGCCAAAGTTGTCAGAACTTTTATCTTTAATGCTATAAACACAACTAGGACGGGCGACAAATTTTTCTTACCGAATATTTGTCGAAAAAAATATCAAAATTTACACAATCAGTGCGTCGACGAAATACGTCGTGCGTAACAAACTCTGCGATAGATTTATTTCTATTTCATATGCCGACGAGGGACGACTAATTTGGTACAGAGTGCCCAATGCATTCAGTAAAGTTTTGCCACTTCTTTAAATTTCCTTCGTACTTATTGTGTTATAGTCGACGAATTTCGAGACGAATTTTTGTCGACGAATTTCGTCGTTTGACCCAGATGTGTTCATACCATAAGCTATAAAGTTTAGAACTAGGAGTGTGGAAAGTCTTCATAAGAGGGCATAGAATATACATATGCATGAGCAATTTTTTTTAATCTTTTCTATATGGATTTTGATAGCCTCACTACGGGAGGAAATATTAAGTAGAAAATTTAAATTTTTTTTTATATGGATTTTGACAGTTAAACTTACAATTTTTCCCCTTAAATTGTAGTCTAACTCTCAAACTCTATATAAAAAAGTGAAAATTTTTCGCCTTAACATTTCTCCGCGGTAGTGAAGCAACATGATAAATGTGTCTATAAATGTGTAAATATCATTTTATTTTCCCTTAAATAAAATTGTTAATGTCAGAACTTTATTAAAAAAAAAAAATAATAAAAATTAAAAAATGTCTCCTTAATCCATTTCGATCCATTTCGAGGTACTTTTTTCAATAGCCTTATTTTGAAAGATCACGCGTAAGTCGTATCATGCTGTCATGTTATTTTTGTTTATTATTATTTGGCATTTCATAATGGAAAGACTTACGCCTGAATCGCTTCGCTCTATGGGCTCTTGAAAACTTCCAAGAAGTTCCGACAAAATTGCCGCATTTGGGACGAAGAGCAACCTGAAGAGATTCAAGAGCTGCCACTTCATCCAGAAAAAACAACGGTTTGGTATGGTTTGTGGGCCGGTGGAATCATCGGTCCATATTTCTTTGAAAATGATGCCGGTGCGAACGTAACCGTCAATGGCAATCGTTCTCATGCCATGATAACCGACTATTTGATGCCTGAAATTGAAGCTCGTGATATCGGCGACATTTGGTTTCAGCAAGACGGCGCCACTTCCCATACATCGCATCAATCAATGGATTTATTGAGAGAACATTTCGGTGAGCACATAATTTTACGTTTCGGGCCGGTCGATTGGGCCGGTCGATTGGCCAACAAGATCGTGTGATATCACACCGTTAGACTTTTTCCTCTGGGGATATGTAAAGTCTAAAGTTTATGCGGACAAAGCCGTTTCGATTCAGGCCTTGGAGGAAAACAGCACGATTGTCATTCGCCAGTTACCAGTCGAAATGCTCGAACGAGTCATCGAAAATTGGACTCAACGGATGGACCATGTGCGACGTAGCAACGGCCAATATTTGATACATATAATCTTCAAAAAATAAATGTCAAAGAATGTTCTTTCAAGTGATAATAAACAGTCTCCATTAAATTTGAATTTTCTGTGTTTTTTTTATTTAAATATGTATGTCTTGCCTTAAATAAGCATTTTTGTCAGAATTTAATTGGATTTTTCAACTAGTAGTGATCGAGGATGACAGTCTCTGAAAACTATGGGATTTAAACCCAAAGTAATGGTTACCCCCAGGCACTATAGTTTCTAAGCATTACAGTGAAGTTAAGATAGTATCCTAGCACTTCAAGTTAACAGCTAGTGTAGACGTTACTATTCCGGGAAGAATCGAAATCAGTCCCTCAGATTTTTAGGCGACTTTCTAACAGGTGTCAAGATAATCAGTGGCTTACAGTAGTAGGCTAGTTGTATTAATTACTCGGTGATTATGATGACAAAAAAAGTTTTATTAGCTTACGGCACCTCAGCATGTCTAAGCAGTTAAGATGGCAGAATTCTCATCTATGTACTGAAAAACATTTAGAAGCAGTGTCAGTAGTGTTGGCAATTTCAACTACTTTTAGTTACTCGATACTACTCAATACTTATCAATTGGGAACTCAATAGTACTTAATACTTTTGATAACATATTTGATAACATAGTAGAAAACAGTGCGTTTTGAGTAAAATTTTCTATTCAAATTGTTTCTAAAAATGTAACGCTGAAAGTATGGAGAACTACTTTATGTATGGAGTACTCAAAAAAACGGACCAAATACTCGATACTCGGTACCTATTACTCAATACTTTGCTAGCACCACCTGTCAGATACATTAGGCCAGCTAAGTCCCCATCCACGCGAGCAATTCTTGTTTCTGAAACTTTTTAAAATATTCTTTTGAAGTTGCATTCGTGTTCATACTAGGAAATTTTTGCTTCTGATGACTGTAGATTTTTATACGGTCGTCAGTCATCATAAAGAGTTTCATGTGCATGCGACATCATATCTGCTACCATACGTGCATGAATTACGGAAAAAAGTTTCAATGTGGAAACGGCCAATTTGATAAATAAAGCCTTTAGTCCTTAACGATTACGAAGTCAATATCTATCATCTATGATATAATAAAAAAGTAACTCATTTCCTGTTTGTATAGCTTTCTGTCTTCGTTCGCATCACGTAAAAACAACTGCATGGATTTTAACAAAATTTTGTGAGGTACCTCCTCAGAAAATTTTAGTGTCCTGATTACAATATAGGATATTCTCCTACGCAAAAATATTTTATTTTCAAGAGAAAGTGGATAAAAAGCAGTGAAAGTACGTCGATTTTTTTTGACCTTTTTAAAGCGACTGCATACTTTAAGGCATCTTTTATTTTTAAAAGCGAGATTTATTAAACACGGTTGCACAACAGATGGAGCTATTTTAAAGTAATGATAAGATACGAATTGAAAGTGGAATTTTATAAACACGGTTAAGCAACAGATGGCGCTGTTTAAAATAATGGCAAAATATGAATTACTTATTGCCAAATAGTCAATTAAATAAAATTTGTATTTAATTTGTATTTTTACTTTGTGGAATTACATTGTTATTAAAATGTTTTAAACACTTTTTACAGAGCTCTACAATAATTTTTAGAATTTTAGAATTTTATGTAAATTTTCGGAATTTTATCCAGGGATGGATAAATACGTAAGAGTCTTAAAATCTGTTGTGGATTACTTTCAAAGCAAAATCAAACAAAATATTGTCAGGACGCACACAACGTGTGTGGGAATACATAGCTAGTCTAACTATAAAGTTGAAATGTAATAAGACTTTGCGACGCAAATTTTGTGCAATAAAAATTCATCGGCTTATGTACGAAATAATTAGATTTTGAAACATCCATATTTTTAAATTAAGCCACACGATAAAAAAAATCAATTTCATTATTTGCAAGACTAAATGTCTGGTAATTTGAAAAGTACAGGCAGACAAAATGACGATCAATCAATGAAAATTATATACGACGACACAAAACACAAAAGAATAAATTGGACGAACTCCTAAAGATGTTAAAAATATATAAAGTTTTGTTTAAAAAGGAAAAAAAAAAAATAAATAAAAATGCCAAATAAACATGCAATGAAATATAAACTCAAAATCTTTTAAATGAGCAGGAAAAAAACCAAGCCTCTTGCCAGAATACATGGCTCCAAGAGCCGCCACATTAGCTGGCTTAAACAAAAAACTTCGAAAAAATACGAAAAAGAAATACAAATAAAAACTCAGTCAACGACGTCTTAAAGGCTGAACAACAGAAAATTAAATTTAAAAACCAGGCTGTATAAAGAATACATCTGCAGCAGCAAGAAGAAGAAAAAACTGTGTGTCTGTGTTATTTTTTTGTTTTTTATTTTTTAAGCTGCAACTCCACCTACTTTTTGCGCTAATGGCCTTTAAGTAAAACTGTATATAAGACAAGAACAAAACAGACAAAACCTAAAAATAAAACAACAACAAATATTTGAAAGACTTAAGATCTTGAGACGGGGTCTGAAAAACTTCTGCTGCTGCTGCTGCTGCAGTCAGTTGCTTCTAAAAAAGATGACGACTCAAAGTCTTACAAAAGCCACATTCCGAAAACAAATACAAAGTAAACAAAGAAACAAACGAAAAAAAAAGAATGAAATAATATAATATGCAACAACAATAACGATGTTTAGTAATCATGTGAACAGAATTAACAGCAACAGCAACAACAACAACAACAATAACGACGACAAAATGTCTTTAATGCAATTTACAAACACTAAAACAACATTTAAAGCCAAGAAATACACTGAATGTGAGTGAATAATAAATAATTTATTGTGTCAAGTCGATTGAATTATACACTTCAATTTTTAATTTTCATTTAAAATTATTGAAAAACAGGTAATATTCGGCCCTTCCGAACCTTATATACCGTTCACCACGGTGATTAACGTTTTAAAGCAACTGAAATCATTGGTACTAAAACGGTTAGGCTCTACATTAAATAAAAATAAAAACGACAAAACCAAAGAAACAGAAGAAAAACGAACTTAATATTAACCCTTAAAAACCACCAACCGCCGAAAAGGGCCCATAGCCCTCTGCCTGGGCTCCTTAGGCCCGTCCTGCAATCCGTATGACCTTTCTAAAGAAAAATTTTTAATTTTTGTTTTTAATTTTTTTTAAAAATTGTATTAATTTTTTTTTTAATTCAGGACCTTCCAACAATCTCTATTAAGTTATAATGGTCAGACTAAAGCAAAAAAAAAATTCCTTATATTGACCCTCCCGTGAGCCTTTTAACTGCTCCTGTTTACCAGTGGGCACCCTGTGGGTCCGTTGGCTGCCTCTATTTGTATTGCTTTCTATTAAGGACTTTAATACAAATCAAAGCAGAAAAATGCTACCAACCTAAAAACAACCAAAAATCGTCCCTCGTAGGGGATTATTGATCCCCCGAGATCTATATGTACTCCATGCGATCTACTGGTAGTGGTCTAATATTTATTTACCAAAAAAAAAGCAAAAGTGAATCATTACAACGGAAAAAAAATAAAAACAACGTGAAAAAATATAGGTAGGCGGTTTTTTTTGTCCACAGCCTCGAACAGAAGGGTATGATATTGCCTAATTCCATTAGTGAAATTTTTGAAACTATGTCTGGAAGATCAGTGGGCTTAAATTTTCTGTATCTTTTCTGGTACCTTGTTGATTTCAGCCGAACACAGACGAACAGACGGACATCGTTTAATGAACTTCTCTATGTATAAGGATTCAGAATATATGTGTATACTTTTTGGGGTCGGAAATGAATATTACAGAATTTACACACGGAATGACAAACTTATATATACCCTTTTCAGCTGTGGTGAAGGGTATACAAAACAAAAAAACAAATCCTGTAACTCTACTCTCTAATAGTTGAAATATTTTAACTTTCCTTTATGTTTCTTTGCCACTTCTCTTCATTCCTTAGCGATTTGTTGTTATTTTCGCTCCATTTCTTGAAGAACCGCTCCATCACATTATTTATTTTTGGTCTGCTTTAGTTTGCTCCTCCATGGTATCTCAGCCTATTCCAGACACAGCCTACAAATTATATCTAAAGCTAAAGTTTTCCTGCCCTATCCTCTTTACTTTAAGTTACTTTTCCTATTTCCTGCCTAAAAGATTACTAACATGTTGCTATTGCGAAATTATTATTAGTCAATAGTGCAATTATTGCAAAACCTCATATACTTTGCTGAGTATCACCTTCGTTCCGTTCCATCGCTGATCTGCAGAAGGTTGCAGCACTTGATTAGATTAGATTAGATTAGATTAGATTCTTGAACAGATTTGTTTATTCCAATTACTTTCATCCACCTTTAGTGGTGGTGGACCTGAATCCATATACTGGAGGCAAATTTATCTTGCATTGTTTAGTATATGCTTTTTTATGTACTGACTTTTAATAGTCATCACTTTATCTAAGAGCCCGCTTCCTCTCTTCACTAGGAAGTGGTATAAGCTGCACTTTACAGTTTACACTGCTACTGTCAGGGACTTACTTTTTGCTAAAAAGAAAGTTACACAAAAAATGGAACTAGAAAATAACTCATCATCTGTGAATTAGTAAAACAAAGAAAATCATACACCAGCTTACGATGAAGTACAAGCAGGGCCGCCCCGAGGTTAGTAGGTGCCCGGGGCGAGATTGCGATCTGGCCCGCTACATATTTAATTGGTCTAAATAAACTTATATTTCTCATAAAATTTTTTTTTTTGATTTTATACTTATATTTACAAAAATTATATTATGTAGTAAAAATAACAAAAAATATAAGAGATAGAATTTTTTTTTTTAAATTATAACTCGAATCAGGAAGCCAAAGAATGTAAATAAAAAAAGTTTCAATTAAATCTGGAATGGTAAACATTAATGTTTTATGTTTTTCCCCATTTTCTGCACAACGAAGCTAATGTTAAATACAAAAATATCTTTTTTGGGTAATTTTTGGATAATAGTTTTCAGCCTTTAATGGCAAGGGCCCTTTAAAAATTAACTCATTATTTTCGTTTTTATTTTTGAATTCTGGCCAAGAGGATGGATCCGAATTTATCAAGCCAACAGTTTTAGGAGAAGAAATTAATATCGTTTTGTCAGCTTCATTCTAATTAATATCTTCGTCATTAGAATCTGAATCTGGTATTGCTAGTATTTCAACTTCACTTAACTTCACTTCAACTTAAGTGTACTCACCTTCACTGATGACAGCCGAAGAACTAGAAGAAGAAAAATAGGAAGTGAGCTTTAGGAAATTCTTAAGAAGCACTCCAGTCGTTGCCTCCTCTTCTCTTACTAATTGAATCTTAGTACTCCACACAGTTTTTTAAACATGATGGTAAAAAATTTTTCAGTTCGTAACAATCCTACTGAATGTTTATGGTATGGTAATTTCATATATAATACTATTGTTTTCGTATTTTTTCTTTATTACTTTTTTGTGGACAATGAAAGAACAGCTAGCCGTTTTTAATTCGCACACTTGCCGGCCTTATTGGACGGTTCATCGTACTTTTGAAAAACGGTTTTTACACCTGTCAACCATTGAGCCACGATTGGAGCATACATAGGTGCTCTTTTACAACTTATTGTTGTTTGTTTTAATAGTCATAGATTACGTTCGAATTCTTCGTCAAATATTCAATATTCGTGTTCCTATGCATAAAGCCGACGGCGATATTTCTTTCGCCCCTTCAGCGTGGCACCCGGGGCGATCGCCCCGGTCGCCCTGCCCTTGGGGCGGCTCTGAGTACAAGAAATTGCGGATAAGGTATTCCGCGACTATGCAGAGCATTGGCCTAGAAAGCTTAGCCTGGGAGGTGCAATGCCCCCTCCGGACTAGCGGTTGCCCCCCAGAATTTAATAAAATGTACTATATATTTATTTTTATAATATTATTTCCAATAAAAGTAGTTTTGCCAATAGAAAATATATCCTCCTAATCCGATGTTGCTGTGTCAACCCATGCGGAAGGTGACTCGATTTGGGAACTTTATAAAAACATTAAGCAGGTTGCTTTTTTTCTCTATTTTTGTAATTCAGTTGCGAAAAATACATCACTATCGGTAGACCCTTTAATTTAAATTATTATATTATTTACTAATGTAGCAATTAATTCTTTTCAGTCTCGGTGTTAATATTAATAATTTACAGAAATTATACATTTTTTTTTTTTGGATTCTTAAAGCTATAAAATCGCAAAGGTACGTTACCCAAGAGCGAGAGTAGGATAACTTTAGTCTCCTCCAGGATCTGCAACGCGACCTATACCTTCGTATAGGAAGTGAGAATTTCCAAATGCAGCTTGTTAAAATTACAATTATTTTAGTTCTCCTCTTGTGAAAACTTGAGTTTAGTGGTGCTTCACCAACGTACGATTTGAAATTATGCATATAAAAATATTTTTGTGCTGCTTCTTTAATTATTTCAGTACGAATTCATTGCATCGAGCAATGTTTTGATGTTCATTAATACAATATACAACCGGTAATTTAAATTGACCATTCACAAGGCATTCTTCAAAGGAGTATTTGAATAAACGAAACACGATACAAGAGAAGCTTGGGAATCTAATAATTGTATGAAAGTTGTATGAAGTTAAAAATTCAAGCATGATTAAAAAAAGTACGTTTTTTAAAATTTTGTTAATAATTTTTTATTAATAATTGTTGATGCTGCAAGTCTTTATACAAATAAAAGTTTTACTGTACTTTTTGTTTTACTAATTAACGATTAAACGATTAAAAAGATTAAAATATCTTAAGGTAACCAGTTGTTCTTTGAAACAATAGGCAACCTTCGAATAAGTACTCAAGCAAGTCTACACGAAATATTTGCATTTGAAATTTGACAATAGATAGAATAGGAAATGGAAATCCTTAAAATTTTGTGAAAAGAAGTAACCAGAATCAAATCAATCAGGCGCCAATATTTAGCCTAAAAATAAAAATATAAAAAAAAAATGTTAAATAAAACTGAAGACACACATACACAAAAGAGATTTAAAATATTGAGTTACCTATGACTGTCTGACATGTCGGTGGAAAATTTAAAGAGACAAAAAGGCGATTGAAATTTCAATTTGAAGGTTTTTGTTGCTGTTGTTGTCTTAAAGATCGATACTTGACTTTATTGAAAGCCAGGCACACAGAGGCACCACTTACTTTATTTGTTTGTGAAATGAAATGATGAGATATGACTGACTGGCTAAATGAGTGAATGAGTGACTGGAGGTCATTGAAGTAGCAGTTTCGTCTGTTTGTTTGTTTGTTTGCTTGCTTGATTGTTGGTAGGTTGCTTTCTTTTCATCTTTGTTGGTACATTATTGATGACGGTTGGTGATGGTGGTCCACTTGAAACAAATTTTGACTAATTTGCCGCATCAGATTTCCAACTAATTTGACCAACAACAAACAAAAAAAAAACACAAAAACCATTGAAACAAAATACAACAATTTTAAAAAATTAGAAAAAATAACTAATGTAGTGGAAAATAATCCACACAAGCGAAGACTATTAAAATCGAAATGAGCCAAAAATCCAAAAAAAGTAATGAAAATGATAATTGAAATTTAAAAAAAAGGATCGTAGGAAAAAAACAAAAAACCGCTTGAATCTGTCAGCCATTTGGTTAGATGGAAGGACAGAAAACACAATATGACCCACACAACAGCTAAAATGAGAAGCTGTACAGAAGAAGGAGATGGATGGCATTCAACCGGAAGCAATAAAGTGTAAATTTCTTAAGAAATATCTATAAGTTATAATTTGTACCTTAATCACTATTTTGATCTTCACTATTTTTCAGTTCTAATAATGGTGCTAATATAAAATAGTTGAAGGTTGCGAAGAAAAAATTCTTTGCTGCTTATTTTGTTAGATATAAATAATATTCAGATGAAATTTAAAGTCAAGCTTAAGTTCGTTTTATAGATGATTTTTACAACTTAACACTACCCAAAGGTGATAGAAATGAAGTTTGCTGATGATGGACGTAGCTGTCTAGAAAATGCATTCCATTCTGCTGGTGTCTACAATTAAATTTTCCCAATTTTTCTTTAATATTTATCACCTAATTTGTAATTTAAATTAAGCTTGACTTCAAATTTCATCTGTATATTAAATAAATGGTTCGACTGATAACATTTCAAATTTTCAATGTTTAAGTTTTTGTTCAAATAACTCTCTTATTGGGTTTGTAATAGAGGGCAGTTTGGTTTGGAATAGTGGGCGTGGTACCGCCCTTATAAAGTGAAAAATTATTACCGTGTAGCTAGAGAACTAAAATTTTAAATTTTGCACCAGTAAGTGTGCATAGTTTGGAAAATTAGAGACTGGATTGGGAAATTGGGCGTGGTACCTACCATACAAAATGAAAACTTATTATTGTGTACCTAGTTAATTACAATAGGAGAGTCTTGAAATAGGTAACCCTCATACTAATCTGCATAGTGTAGCATTGTTGTTGTTTGATTGTTGATGTTAAGAGATGAGTCCACCTATCATCAACTGTAACGGCAATTAATTCATCAGGATCTCGATGGAAAGGCTGTCAACTAGATTTTGAAGAAGTAATATGATTACGTTTATTCTCGACTAGCTGCGACCGCCACTTTTTCAGCGTCCTTACAATATTTTGTTAGATTTTGCTTTGAAAGTAATCCACACCAAATTTTGATAGCGCTTCAGTTATGGTTTATGTATCTTCTTGGTAGCCATCCCTCGAAAAAAATTCTAAAATTATTATAGACTTTAAATAGTATTTAAATTATCCCGCTTTCAAAAATTAAAATTGCTCCCAAGTTTGAATTACCATTGAATCGGTAAAATTGCGTTCATTCACTATTTCTTCTCTACTTTCTCTTAGAAATTAGATATTTTTTGCTCAAAAAAGTATTCTATATTTGAACCTTGATACTAAGGTACCTCCTCATAAAATTTTAATAAAATACGTCTAGTAGTTTTCACGTGATGCGAACACATACAGACAGGATAAATGTTACTGTTAAAGGTTTTAATTAGTTTCGGATACAACTTTAATTAAATTTTTAATTAGTTCAATTACACACTGTGTAATTTTTTAAGTCATGGCAAAATAACCATATACGGACACCACTACGTCATAAAAGACCAAAAAAAAAGCCCCTGTCTCCCAGTTTTGCCCAAAGTCCTCCAGGTTTTTTTTATGGGCCCTCAAAGATGTGGGCCCTCGATGTCATTTTTGCCAAAAATGATCATTTACTCAAGCTCATATTTTGCAAACCGTTTGAAATTTTGATATACTCTTTGAGGCAAAGTTGTAGCTTTTGTCATAAAGAATAAAAATTGTGAACATATAAAGTCAAAAAAAACATTATCTTCAAGGTCAAAATCGCAAAAAACTTTAAAAAATTCAATTTTTTTTGACCTTTTTTCCCCTGTTAAGGTCCATAGGTAGCAAACCGTTCAAAATTCAAGGAAACAATCAACTACAAAAATGAACCTAAGATCTCAATAAACAACTTTCTAAAACATATGAACTTCCTAGGAATGATTCTTAACACCGTTTAGGTAGCGCTTAGGTAGCCGAAATGAAACTTTTGCGGCTACCTAACCTAACTATCTATAATTCATCTATAATTTATAGTTGATTTCCGTAACAACTGATCTGTCAATGTGCGGCCGCTTTGATACTGATTTACACAATTTCTTTGATAGTCCTAGTTGCCAGTGCAGTTTCGATGAACTTTGTCTTCGTGTTTTCTTTAGGTAGCTTAGCTTTTAAAAAGAAGTGTTAAATTTATGCAATTTTTTTTAACTATAAAAAAGATATTGAAAATAGAACAAAATTATATTATAAAATCCCAAACATCCCGTATCCGGAATTTTACAAAAAAACAATCTCGATTTTCATCCCTATTTTCCATCTTTTCCTTGATATTTTAAAATCGCTTTGAATTAAAATTATTACCTTTTTGATTGTTTTATTATTACCATTTTTTTTTAAGGGAGTATATCAATTTGTTGCTGGGTTACTTTTTATTATTCACTAATTGAAACAAGAAGCAATAGAGCCCTTTTGCTTAAACAAACGCCAGATAGTCTCTTGAAAGACTCAACAGTGATGCAGCATTTTTGATTCCCGCCAACGTGACTTTCGAAATTAAATTGTATTCTGATTTTTGTTGTTTTGATGTTGTTGTTATTTTTGAAGATTCTTATTTAAAAAAATTTTTGTTGTTGTTCCCATTGTGTACATTTTTGTATCATTTCTCTTGTATTTTTTTATGTTTTTCTTATTATCTTCAATGTGAATCATGCTTATTGGCTGTTATTAAATTTATACAGGAGGAGCTCCGCTCCACTTCATTATTCTGGCAATATACAAAAGAAACAAACAGAAACCAAAAACGAAAAAAAAAATGAATGAGTTTCTTTGCCTGTCTCGCGCTTAATGCTGATCACAGTGAAGATGCTGCTCATCCTTTTGTATGTTAATTGCCCTTAAACAAAAAAGCGATTTTAAAAATTGTTTTTTTTTTAGTTTCTTCAAAATGTAGTTCTGTTTCATTTCATTTCATTTCTTTTTTTTTGTTGTTGTGAACAAAATAATTCGTGTACGTTTGAAGTTATTTGTACAGTGGGGCGTTTTAGCTGCATTATCATGCTGCTACTGATCTTTATCCAAAAAATTGGTTGTATACCTATTTAGGCCAGAGGAAAAGGGCGTTGCATTTGCGTTGGTTTTTTTTAGAATTTTTTTTTTGTTCCTTTTCTACTCAATGAATGATGAAGAGTTTTTTTTTTCGAAATTTTTATTTTTAAAGCATTCTTTCTTATGGAGTATAAAATGGTTGCTTATTTTGTGAATAAAATGTCGAGTACATTTATGAAGGAATATTGGGATTTAGTAATAAAGACAGAATTTTAATAAATAAATGATAACAAACCATAACAGATGGTCATGAGAACATTTAAAATATCAACTTTTTTAAGTTACAATTTAGAAAAGAAAAATTTCATTACTTCATGTCAATTCAACTAAAAAAATAAAAATTGTTTCCAAATTTACCATTGCAGATTTTTTGAAACTTTTTGTAGCTATAAATGTATAATTATACAGGGCAACAACATTGTTTCTGAGGCACCGAATGTATATAAGCAGGGTTTAAATTGCTTGCTTAAAAATAGCAACAGCACTAAAATCTTTGCTTTGCTTTGCTTACATCTCTTTCAGCAAATAAAAAAACTAAATTTCTCAGCATTTACATAACATTTTATTATAAGCGAAGCAAAAGCAAAGAGCATATGCAAAAAAAGAGAAAAAAACGCATTTGCTTAAAGCTCTGTACAGACGGTTGTAAGATATTACAATATTGTCAGACCGAACAATGTACTGACAATGACAAGGCAATGAAAAATTGCCACCACAATGTAGATTGTCAGTTCACACGATTGCAAGACATTTGTCACAAAACTGGCAATGCCATTGTAAGACAATTATCTGACAATAACTTTATCTAAAAACATTGTCTGTGTCAGATGTTTAAAACTTACAATATATGTTGAACTGACAACGCCTGACAATGTTCTGACAATGGCAAAGAAAAGTGTTCACACGATTGTCAGATATCTGACAATATTATTGTCAGATGAAGTCTGACAATTATCTGGCAATGCCTTTTCTGACGATATAGCCAGACAACAATTGTAACTTCACACGATTGTTAGACTTTTTTGTATATTTTTCTGACAATATTGTAAGATCTGATAATCGTTTGTACAGAGCTAAGTCCCGTTCCATACTTGCAATTTTGTTTCTGAAACATTTTTTAAATTCTCTTTTGAAGTTGCATTCGTGTCCATACTTTAAAAATTGTGTCATTCTTATGTTGAAAAAAGCAAACAACAACAACAACAATAGAGAATCGCAGCAGAGTTTCAAGTACATGAAACATTTTACTGCTGCCATTTTTATTTCCTCTCCCAACAACATGTGTTGCGGAAACAAAAATTGCAAGTGTGGAACGGGACTAGGCTCACTATATGTTTCTTTCTGCTGCAAAGCAGTCAGCAAATCAATTTTTTTGAAAACGTTTGCTGTTGCTGAAAACGAAAATGCTTAAGCAATACCAAACGTTTTCGAAGTACAAATTGCTTTGCTGATTGCTTTGCTGCAGAAAGAGACACATATGAAGCTTAAGCAAATGCGTTTCTTTCTGTTTCTGTTTTTTTGCATTTGCTTTTTGCTATTGCTGTACATTTTTTCTAAGCAACAGTAAAGCAATTACATATGCATTGAAAATAATCATGCTTTTTTAATCACTGTATATACATATGTATGTAAGTAATTTAATTAGCCTAATATCAAGGCAATAATGCCATACAATTTTCTCGTATGTTTTGGGCATGAAACGTGTGACAGCGAAGTTTGTTAAAAAATTGCAAAAGCAATGGCATTAGTATAGCCTAGCAGTTGTTGAATGACGTCAACGACGATCCAGGCTTGCTCAAAAGGGTCATAACTGGTGACGAAAGGTGGGTATTTGGTTAAGAGGTCGAAACCAAGGCCCAATCATCCCAATGGAAGCGGACAGATGTCAAAAATCGAAAAACACACGCAAACGTGACGAACCTTTTCAGTTGTCAACAACAAACTACTAATCCAAATTGGCTGATAATGCCAACATATGACTAACATAACAACAGCAAATATTTTAATAATCGAAAATTAATAATTTGTCCTTTTCTTTGGAACAGACCTCGTATATTAATAAATGCCACTAAAAATTTTCTCTTTATTTAAATAAGAATAAAATAATCCAATACTTAATATGCACAATAAACTTTTTCATTTGCAATTTAATTTTTGGAATTCTCTAATATTAGAATAAATAAATTTTGCTTATAAAACAATTCTTGTTAATTATAATACCATTTAATTGATTAAATTTAATATACTGTATTTATTACCCAATTAATATTTTTGTTATATGGACCGTGATTTATCAGAGGAAAAATAGTGAATTTCACTGGTTTTTATTTTAGCTTCTTAGCAGAAGCCCAAGTCAATCGACGCTAAAACGTCTTGCCGTCAAATCATTTTTAATCACGTGAGATTCCTTGAAAATTTATTAATAAATATTTCATGAGTGCAATATAAAATATTTATTTCCAAAAAAATATAATAATCGAAATTGATTACTATGGGAAAAGCATATCCAGATAGTTATTTCAAAAGTGCTCAACTAGCTCATCAGTGTATTTTTGCACAATTTTTCTAAATAAAAATCTCAGATTCTTATTCTTTAAACTAAATGAGAAGTTCAATCAGTCTAGAAAGAAAGCCAAATCTAAATTTCTAAACAAAACAAAAAACCATAGCAACCATTTCGACTTAAAAAAGTTTATTTTATTTTTATTGATAAAATCAATAAATAAATTTGGTTTCTCTTTAGTGTGTTTTGCTCTAAAATTTCTCAATATTCACCTGCATTTCTTAGACTCACTCACATGGGACTATAAAACGTTAATAGTACAAGACTTGAATTTTATAAGGTACCGGTTAATGGGGTGCCCGTTAATTTAACATTTTTTGTTTTTATTAATTATTTTTACCAAATATCCCATAATATAAATTTCAGTGTCTGCATAACTTTTTAAGACTTAAACAAGCGCGTTGAGGGTAAATTAACAATTTTGACAGAACGTTAGGTAGTGAAGTTGGATGCAAACAAACTCTTATTGTTTTCTGTTTTTTAAGAATAATTACATTTTAGCTACTCTCTGCTTTATCAAGCGATTTTATCTCTATTTTCATATAAATCTCACGCAAAGAAAAAACATGGTTATTGTATGGTCACGGCAATCACACTATGTTCTCTGTAAAAATAGATGTTTGCTGTGAACAAATTATAGTTATTTAAAACAATACTTTGGTCACGATAAACAAGTTTATGGTTAACAGTTAATCATTCAATGGTCATACGCACCAAAAAAGCAACATGGTTGATTTGAAACATATTAAAATTCAAACTACAATGAAATTATTTTTAATATTTAAAAATTACAACCATAATATATTATTATTAAACATAGTATGTTAAGTTTGACTAAAAATAAACAAATAATGTTTGGTTTTAAAAATACATATTTTGGTTTTGACATTTTTTCAGTTCAGAAATATGTGTGTAAGCTATCGGTTCATCTAAAACCGTAAAAACATTAAATACATATTTGTTGTCAACAAATAAATTTGTTTTTTATTATAAATGATAGTTTTAAATTAACAATATCAAACGCATAAAAAGGTAAGCAGAAAATATTAAAATATGTATGTAAGTCTAAATGGAAATATTCGTGTATTTGTTTTTTTGTTATTTATAAATATATTCATACGTTGTCACATATAACCATTTACATGTTTCAAATTATATTATAGTATGTTTATATTATAAACATAACTATGGTTGTAATTTACAATGTTATTTTTATGTTCCAACGACAGCAATATTATTTTTATATATAACCATATATTCAACCATAACATGTTGCTCTTAGATTATGGTTACCTCAACCATGTTTTGTCTTTGCGTGCTATTACATTCTATTAAGTGCGTTACGCCTCACGCGCTTATTTAGTTTAGCCAGCAATAATGTAGCCTCCGTCGTTTTTATCGCAGCTTTTATCGGACGCCGTTGTTGTCGACTTATATCATCTTAACTACAATTTGTCTCAATTACTGTTAAATAAATAAAGACATTTTTTAAAATGTTTAAACTGAAGTATAGAACTAAAATTGATGCATAAAACTCTTATATTTAAACAAGACCATTAAAAAATTCGTTCAAAGATGAAAATGTTTTCAATGAATTAAAGCAGCCGCTTTATAATTACGCAGGCCCCGCCGAAAATTTTGGCACAGCTTGTTTTACTGGTGGTACCCATAGCACACGTATGTATATGTGCGGCCAATTAACTTTTTTTTATTTCTGTGCTTTTTTTGCATTCGCATCACGTAAAAACTACCTAAGGAGGTACCTTAGGATCCCGATTCTAATATAGGATACCTCTTTTTTCGCAAAAATATCCCATTTCCAAGAAAAAGTGGAGAAAAAGCGGTGAAAGTACGCAATTTACCTTTTAAAACTAGGATATTTTAAACAAAATTGCGCAACAGATGGCGCCAATTAAATAAATTTGTATTTTTACTTTGTGGAATTTTATTGTTATTAAAATATTTTAAACACTTCTTACAGAAAATAATTTTTAGAATTTTTTAAAAATTTTAGATATTTATCCAGGATTGGATATATATACACCAAGTACATAAAATATAACTGAAGCACTTTAAAAGTAGTAGTCTTCAATCGAAAGTATTCCACATACTTTCGAAGCAAAATCGAGCAAAATATAGTGTTAGTACGCCCACGACGTAACGGCCACAGCTAGTTAAGTGATAAAAATATAAATATAAAGTCGTGAAAAAATTTTAATCTTGTAGTTTTAAAACTATATATAGAACGTGGTACGGAACTCTCTGTGTGTGAGCCTGAGTCGCACTTAACAGATTTATTACTTTTTGCTCCTTTAATTTCCTTAAACTAAATGAGAATTTTGGTGAAGCTCACCAAATTCCAAATAACTAAGCTTCAACAAATACATATATTCCTCTTAGTTTAGAAGTAAGGTATTTTCAAAATACAATAACAAGGTGCTAGTGTTACTAAAGGTTTTGCACAACCACCTAAATTAATACTCGTATTAATAAATTATTTTAATAACCTTTAATTCAAAGAAGACCTCCCAGTATCAAAGAAAAAAAGGATGCTGCTGGCACTGTTATCCGGAAAAAATTTACATTAGCGATAATAGTTTTAAAAAATAACGATTGTAAAATAATCCGGGTAGTGCAAATTTTCTTAGTTAATTCCTACGAAACACTTTCTCCTAGCCGGCACGCAAAATCATTAATTATTTATTTAATCTGTTTTGGGCAGGTTAGATTTTATTTTTTTTCTATATTTGAAAATTTTAATGAATTTAATCTAAATTCATGGAAGGATATGCAGGTTTCTTTAAAAAAAAAGAACTGTAGTAAATTAATGGAAAAGAAATTTATAATTTATCTAAAATAGATAAAGAGATCTAAGAATAAAAAAAAACACATAAAAAGTGCTCTGGTATTATTTGAAATGTTAAATAGTTATCAAATGATGCCAATTGTAAGGCACCCCATGCTGTCTTGGCACTTGAGTTCACAGCATGTCAAAAAGGCTGTTATTTCCCTCTATTATTATTATTTTTTTTTTTTTTTGATTTTTCTTTTGCTTTCATTTCTAAGCCAGTTGTGCCTCACTCGTATTGCAGAAGAGGCGTCTGTAAATGAGTATTGATTGCTGTCGTCGCACGTCATTTGCACATTTTTCTTACACAAGCATACACCCGCATACAGAACGTGTCTCTTGTTCTCTTCTTCTAAGGATGTACTTAGATGAGCTCTTTTGACTTTTATGTCATTGTTTCTTGCCAAAATACCGACGGCTGTTAGGCACCCCGTGTTTAAAGCCATAGACATTTGGTGTTTCTTCTCTTTATCTTTATCTTTTTGTTTGCATTCTTTATTGTGAAAAATCACCTTGGTTATCAAGCTGTTCCTCTATTGGGTTTTTTTTATTTATATGAAACTCTGCAAATATGCGTCTGTCCTTTACTATGCTCTTTGTTATCTGTTAGATAATATTACATAGTGCAAGTGTGCGTGTTAAATAATGTTGCAAGGAGGAAAGATTAGTTTGTAGCAACAAAAAAAAAAAAACAACCTGTTCGTTTAACAACTTTTATGTTTTTATAAGGATTCCAAAATTTATTAGTTTCACCTTTGTAATATATTTTTCCTTTCTTTCTTTCACACATAACAAAATCTGTTTCTAGGCCTTCTAATTAATTAGTGCTTTAATTAATTACCCTGACTTTTGAAGGCTACAAAAAAAATATTTACAAATTTAAACGTCTCGGTGGTCACTTTAAATATATTGAATAGCAGGATAATAAAAAAGAAAGCATTGGCTATAAAATAATAAATAGTGTGGATTTTAGATGTTTTGGATATATGGATATGTAACCAAATATATGTATAGAGTTCTATACACGCAAAAAAACATGGTTGAGGTAACCATAATCTAAGAGCAACATGTTATGGTTGAATTATATGAGTGTAGTCAAACCATATTATTTTAAATCATAATAATATAAATAATAATAATAATATTGTTGTCATGTTGACATTGGAACATAAAAATAACATTGTAAAATATAACCATAATTATGAAACATGTAAATGGTTATATGTGACAATAAATAACAAAAAACAAATACACGAATATTTTCATTTAGACTTACATACATATTTTAATATTTTCTGCTTACCTTTTTTATATGTTTGATACTTTTAATTTAAAACTATCATTTATAATAAAAAAATTATTTATGTATTTACGGTTTAAGATGAACCGATAGCTTACACACATATTTCTAAACTGAAAAAAGCCCAAAACCAAAATATGTATTTATTAAACCCAAACAATATTTGTTTATTTTTAGTCATACTTATATAAATGTAATTTTATTTTATAAACATAATTTTGTTTTTAAATATTAAAAAAAAGATTTGGTTGTGGTTTGAATTTTAATATGGTTCAAATCAACCATGTTGCTTTTTTGTTGCGTATAACCATTGAATGATTAACTGTTAACAAAAACTTGTTTATCGTGACCAAAGTATTGTTTAAAATAACTATAATTTGTTCAAGGCAAACATGTATTGTTACAGAGAACATAGTGTGGTTACCGTGACCATACAATAAAAATGTTTTTTCTTTGCCTGTAGTTTGCTAAAATTTTTTTAATTTTTAAAAAATTTTTATAGACTAGAAACGTCTGTTTCTAACTTGCAGGACAGTTTTTCTCTCACATCTCTGTATTTCCTAGACTCAGGCTTATTACCTACTTACGAGGCCATTTTAAAAACAAACATATTTTTTAAAATACTTTTTTGAAAGTACTTGTTTGATTTTTTATGGTATATCTATACATACATATAATAAAATAGTAACTCATTTTCGTCTGTCTGCCTTTCTGTCCGTCTGCTTTTCTTTTGTGTTCGCATCACGTAAAAACTACTGGATGGATTTTAACAAAATTTTGTGAGGAGGTACCTTATTCCAATATAGGATACTTTTTTTCGCAAAATGTCTCATTTCCAAGAGAAACTGGAGAAAATCCAGTGAAAGGTACTGAAATTTTCGGTTTAAAACTGGGATATTTTAACACGGTTGTGCACCTTTTATTTTTGAATGTGGGATATATAAAACAAAATTGCGCAACAGATGGCGCCAATTGGATAAAATTTGTGTTTTTTTGTAGTTATACTTTGTGAAATTATATTGTTATGGAAACACCTCTTACAGAGGTTTACAATAATTTTTAGAATTTTTTATAAATTATAGAATTTTATCCAGGGATGGGTACCTTTATATAAAGTAAATACATAAACCACAACTGAAGCACTATAAAAGTAAGAGTCTTACAATTGGTGTGGAAATCTTTCAATGCAAAATCGAGCAAAATATTGTCAGGACGCCCAAGAAGTGCAGGGCACAGTTAATATTTTAATAAAACCTGTTTGTTTTTTATTCCTAAGAACTTTTAGGTCAAAACAATGAGTAAAAGAAACTTATGTGTGTGACTTTTCATCTGAAAGTTTAAAATAACGTCATTCTTCTTATTAAAATTATTGTTGTTAAAATTAAATAAACGATATAAAATTAAACTCCTTAATGAATAAATAAATAAATAAACTCCAATTTGTGAGTCATTTAAAAAAAAGAAGTCAGTAGTAGAATCCAAGCCCTGCCAAAAGCGGCTGCTTAATAACTCTCCAACAGTTCACTATAGTTCAAATGACTGCTTTAATTAGTTATTAGCAATTTATTTTACGTTGCAACTTTTTGCACTTTTGGGTAATGCCTTCTTTTTTAAGGTAACCTCTGTATAAAAAACTGAAAAGAAAAATTTCTATGCTTGTTTCAAACGTGTAAATGCAATTTCGGATAAAATGAAATAAAAAAGTAGTGGCCTACACTCAACTTTACCGCACCCAATTGAAAAGATATTTTTATGGATATATTACATAAAGAATAAAAGTGCAAAGTATATTCGAATCGAAAAATTAATGAATTCAATTAATGAATGAAAATTTCGGTTTGGGGTGTTAAGTAAACTAGCCCTTGCCCCTTCCCGATTGTGTCCAAAATTTATACAGCTCTTCGTCTCCATAAACCAAAGGCACACACTAAATTTCGTTTTAATATGTCATGCGGTATGACCTGTAGACCGTTCACATAATTTGGGGGTAAGGAAACTACCCCTTGCCCTCGCCCAATTATACAGCGCTTCATCTCCATATACCAAAGGCACATGCTAAATGTCATTTGGATATGTCAAACGGTATGACCTGTACAAACTCCACAAAAATAGTGGCATACACACGAACCCACCCACAGACATCATCGCGAAAATAGTAAAAATGAATTCAGGAGACCTCAAAACATATAATTCCGTCGAAATCCCGACCTCGATTTTTTTCATGATTACTACACTTTACCTAATACTTTTACAATCAAAGCAAAAAGTTAATTTCTTTTGTATGTGACTAGCTCAAAAGTGGGAAAAAAGTCATAGAATGATAAATTTCTTCAAGGACCAAAATCATGCGTGGCTCATTTCTGATTAAAATTTTCAAAGAAAAAAAAAAACAACAACTTCCACGCTTGTTACACGTTTACGTTTACCATTAATCGAAAAATTTGAATTTAATAAAAGAAAAGAAGCCTTTTAACTGAGAAAGCTGGTAATAATATTCTCCTTCATGCATCAAAAACAATGGGTCGTAAGCAAGGTGATGACGATTTTGCTGCAGTCCTACAAGAAAGTATAAAATGCCCAACAAGGTTGAGGAAAATTTTTAATCAAAATCCCCAAATGCTAATTCCACTTTCTGCGGATGAGGCTTTAGCTTTTCTTCTAGAAAATAATTTTTCAACAGACCAGTTATGCTTACGCCACGAAATTAAGTTTAGAAGCTGCGATATTTATCCACCGATAGATTGCACCATGCCCGCAGAAACCGGTTAGACATAGTTATCGGTACTTCAGATCCATTATATTCCATAACATTTCTAAGTAAACGCTTACAAAATCGGAAACGTCCACATTTCCACCTCATGTAATTGAACTATTATGTTTAATCGAAACTACAGAAGAATTTCAACCAAGATGATGAAAGTGACAAAATTAGGAAACTGAAGAAATTAAAAAAAGTAGAGAAATTAATGAAAAGGAAGAGGCCCTATTTGATTTAAATTTAGAAATGAATTAGATATTCATAAGTATCTATTAACTTCTTTAGTATCTATATATATAAAGCACAAAATGTGTTTGTTTGTTTGTATGTTTGTTTGTTTGTCGGAAAGCTATAGCTGCCTACACCAGTGAACTGATCTTTCTGAAATTTTCACAGTTTATTATTGGATATACGGATGGTAAAATACGGTACTTATTTTTTTGATATTCTACGTGGGCGTGGCACCTCCCATACAAAAGAAAATATTAATCATCGTATATCTTGGTGACAGTAATAGGTAGCATCTTAAAATTTGGCACCCGTAACCTATATATTAACGGTAATAGTTTAGCGAAACACAGACTGAATTGGAATAGTGGGCGTGGTACCTCCCATACAACGTAAATATTTATCATCGTATATATTGGTAACGGTAACAGTTAGCGCCATGAACAGAAACCTCTATATTAACATGCATAGTTTAGAGAAAGATAGACTGGATTGGAATAGTGGGCGTGGTACCTTCCATAGAAAGTGATAAGTTATTATCGTGTATCTAGAGAACTACCATAGGTAGCGCCTTGGAATTTCGCACAAGTAACCATTACATTAACGTACATGGTGTAGCTAAACACAGACTGAATTGGAATAGTAGGCGTGGTACCTCCCATATAAAGTGAAATATTATTATCGTGTTCCTGGCGAACTACAACAGAGAGAGCCTTGAAACTTTGCACAAGTAACCTCCAGAGTAATGTGCATAGTGTAGCAAAATACTGACTGAATTGGGACAATGGAAGTAGACGTAGTTCCATATTAAGTAAAAAACTATTATCGTGTACCTAGGGAACTACAATAGCTAGAGTCTTGAAACTTTGCACAAGTAACCCTTATACTAATGTGCATAGTGTAGCAAAATACTGACTGGATTGGGATAGTGATACCTCCCATAAAAATTAAAAATTATCGTGTTAATATGTATAGTCAAGCAAAAAACTGATTAGTTGGAAACAGTAGACGTCGTACCTTGCATATAAACTAAAATATTTTTGATGTGAGAATAGCGTGCGTTTTCGATTAGAGGTTGGCCATAGTATTCTTCCAAGTGTTTATTGTATTTTTTGTGGATGGGTGTAGCGAAGCCCTACATCCATCCACATGGATGGATGGCTAGTAATATATAAAAGAATAAAGTGTATTACGTTTGCATTAAAAGTTGTCAAAGGGTTAATTATGACTTTTGGGCGTTAATGGGTTACATTAAATTTTTTTGTCTCATCTATTCTTATTTAGGTATTAATTTCTTACAGTTTTTGGTTTGAATATCATATTTCTGTAGCTGTTATTAATTTTGCACAGATAAAGGGGCTATTTGACCTATAGTGCAGTGGTAAGAAAAAAACTAATTTCTTTACTTTTTTAAACAAAAGTTTTTTTGTTTTCATTAACTAAAATTAATATAATGTTTCAATAAATGTCAGTTTATTTGTCTTATGAATTTATATAAAATGAAGACAACAAGACGCTTTGGATTTCAATTTCAAATGAAACTGCGACACAAAAAAAATACATTTTAATTCTCATTTGAAGCGCTTCAAAATACCAGACCCAGCTTAAGGAAATCAAATAAAACATTTATTTACATTAAAAATCTTTTAAGTACCAGTCTTAAATAATTTTAAAACTGGTTTCCTCTAACAATAGCTCATCAATTTTAAACTTGTTGTTGTTTTGTCTCGCTTTTGAGTGACTGTATTCAATTCTCGTGACCAGTTGTCTGCTAAGAAAAAATCTCGCAAATAAATTGTCAAGTATAGAAGCAGCAGACAAACAGTTTAAAGACACAATAGGCTGTTGTTAGATTTCTAATCAATAGAAGCCAGTGTGATTCTTGTCTATTTTGGTTGAATCTATTGTTTTAATTCAAGTAGAAAATCATTGCAATTATTTACAATGTTAAAATAAAAAATATCTGGAGTAGCCTACACTCAACTTTACCATACCTCATGGAAACAGATATTTTATGTGTATTATATTACATAAAGAATAAATATTAAAAGTATATACGATTCGAAAAATAATTATTTTCGGTTTGGGGTGTCAACCAAACCACCCCCTGGACCTTACCGATTTTGCTCAAAAACTATACAGCTATTCATCTGCCTATGCCAAAGGTACATAATGAATTTTATATGTCAAACCTTTTGACCTGTGGATACTTTACAAAAAAAGTTAAAGGGTGTCCCCATAGAAGAAGTGATTACGAAGTATATGTGCTTATCTTTAGAACCGTAACGAGCAGATATTTAAAATTTTTAAAACAAAGTAATAAATACAGGAGGTCCCTAAAATAAATATGGGCCTCTTCACTGAAAAAAATATTTTCGCCAATTAAAGGTATTAATTAGTTTCAGATTAAAATTTAATTAAATAATTAATTGATTAAATTATTTGTTTAATTAAGATTTTTTTGTTTGTTCTGTTTTAAACAAATATATATTTGAATCAATTAAAAAATTAATTGAACTTTAATTTAAAACTAATTAAAACCTTTAATTGGTGGGTGCAAAAAATTTTTTCTATGCTGTAAAAATTTACAGCACTGTACTTTTGTTTATTGAACATAATACCTGTAAAAGTCTGACTCATACTTGACTGATTTAAATATTTCAACTCTTGTTAGTTGAAACATTGCTTACCAAAATGTTACACAATTTTTAACTTATTCAATTCTTAACCCTTATGTCAACAGCAGAAAAATTATACGTACGTCAACAGCAGCATACCCGGGTATACACGTGATTTTTATATGGTAATATTTTGTCATTAAGTATGTTTTTGATTTTTTCTATGTATGATTATTTAAAATAACGAATAACGTCTGAAAATATAGGTAAATATAAACCACCACAAACTGCCTGGTACCTTACCCTCATCTTATTGAGATTTGTTCGAGGTATACAAGAGCTATCCGTTTTGAAAACATTCAGATTAATAATTTCTGATGAAATGTGTAACATAATTATTCGAAATATAAATAGAACCAATCTAGGTTCTATTTATTCTATTTATTGCGAAAAGCAATTTTTATGCATAGTTGAGTCTTCTGTTGACAATGGAAACACACGTCAGCAATAACGGAAATATTTTTGATGCTTAACAACAAAGTAGCAATTATACAGCAGGAGCCAACGTCACTATTGACGAACAATGGTATGCTTTCAGTAGTGATTTTGTGGAACAAGATTAACGTGAGTACCTGCCATACTCGGCTTAACCTCACGGTGGTCTTACCACCGAGTGAAACTTAGGCGTAGACTAGCGCCCCCATTGTGTAGTATAACAACACTTTACGATTGCCACCAATCGCTTTTTGTATGTGATACAGTCACAATGAGTAGCAATTTATATAATATGGCAAGCCTTTCCAAGGCAAGCCTAGATCCATATTATAACCTCTTGCTTAGGGGTTTTGAGACTATCCAAACTCCGTCTGTTGAGAGTGCAACAGCACACTTGATCGACCTTGTACCTTACCTACTTAATCGATCTTAAACCACAGCCACCACGTGTACCCCCGAAGGGGACCTCACCAATAACCGGTCACAGAGAGGATAGGCTCTCTGTGGGGACACCGATTCCCGTGGTACCAGTCCTTTGGGCACTGGTCGGGCCTCGAAGAGAACCCGTGATTTTACTCACAGACCTTTTCTTCCACATTTAGTCTCTAGGAACCCTAGCGTCTGGTGCCCCTATTTTCCCCGAGTGGATCGCGTCACAGCATTTGCCATATTCCTGCAGTGACATTTGGAACCCTCGGGGGTGCTTTCAGTAGTGATACTGTTTTTACTCAATTCATACCATGAAAATCCGTCAAATACGGATCAAAAGTGTTGTGGGTATATGGCTTTATTCGTCTTATCCGCTGAAGGAAAAACTGTACAATTCATTGGCGGCATCCGGTAGACAGGAAAAAACGTTGGTGGAAAAGTATTGAAGGACTTTTATGTCAACCTTTTCCATGGAAGTGGAAACTACAACTTGAACAGCAATTTATCGATGTTGGGTACAGAATATAAAGGAAGAACATTTATATCACGAAAATTTGCTATTCCAAAAGGACGTGTAGTGAATGCACCATATTCGAAGTAGAAGGTCTAAAGAAGAACCTAGTAATGATAATAGACTAGAACAAAGATAAAGGTGGCGTTGATAACATCTAAATGTCTTGTGGAATATTTAACCAAATAACAAACAAATATGGATCCTTTGGACTTCTTTTATCATATTCTGAATGTAGGTGCCTTTGCTGTGTACATAATCCGGTTTCTACAACCCTTCGTAGGATGCTCCTTTGCGAACAACTAACGCAAATTGAGCCAAAACTAACCGCATAACTAGAATTTTTTACAGGAAGTGTTATTTGAGGAATAAATATACAGTGTATCTTTGAGGGTAATAGTTGCACTACATTTCAATAGTTGCCACAAAAAATGTTTGAGTTCTTTTAATTTTTCAAGTTTGTAAATACGTTTGTATGTACTCGTATGTATGAATATTATATTTTTTAATTGTACTTTTATTTTTGTACTATTTTTAAAACTTGTACTTAGAAATAAACTTTGCTTTTCAATTTTATGCAGTTAATATGTATGCAAAATAAATGCATTTTCATTTATTTTCCTAAACATACCCGGGTATGCAGCTGTTGACGTAAGAGGGAGGATTCGAAAAGTGGGCATACCTCTGACCTGACTTATCCAATTCGACTCAAACATGAGAATATGATATAAAACACTTTTGTTAAGGATATCATAAAATTTCAGATCAATCTGATAGGTACTTTTTGAGATATAGTGGATTTAAAACACAAAACATACCCGGGTATGTTGCTGTTGACATAAAGGTTAAGGTTCCGTACCCAAAGGGGAAAAAGACCCCCTATTGTTTTCAGTACAAGAGACGGACAGGCTCTTAGTGTCTTCTTTTACCGTTGAAGATGCCACACTAACACACAAAACAAGAATTTGCAACTTGATCGCATGGAAAAATACTATTTTATGATTTTTTTTTAAAGATTATCAAATCGTATAGACCTGTCAAAAGTCGGTCACACACATACATACATTTATAATCCACACTAGCATACTTTTTTAGCACACATGCTGTTTTTGACAGACGGTACGACTAAGTATGATAGGGCATCGTGGCCTTTACTAAATATTAAAGGGTGTTCCGAAAGTGATATATTTATTTATTTATTCTTTTTTGAAACGTAATAGGAGGACCTTTAAAATTTTTACAGATGTGTTTGCACGGCTGCTATAACAATTACTAAAAATTAAAGGGTGTTCCGGCAGTCACTTGTTTTTCACGTACATGTATGGTATTTCTTTTTTAAACCCTAATAGGTAGACTCTTGTTATTTTCATAGAAAGTGTATTACAATGACGTCAAAAATAACAATTCATAAAATTTAAAGGGTGTTCCGCTATATCAAAAAAAAAATAAAAATTAAAGGGTTTTGTGACAGTGATACAAATTTACGTACGTATGAAGCTTTACTTTTTCCCCGAAATGAGAAGACATCTTAAATCTACACAAAGTATGTGTAACTTATCCTCTATAACAAGTACAACAAATTAAACCATAAAGTAAAGGGTGTTTCGATAGTGAGACGATTTTACTCTGATCATTTATTTGATTCGTAATAGATTGACACTTAAAATTTACAGAGATTATATTTTACAATATCTATAGTAACAAGACGAAACGGAAAAAAGTTAACAAAATGAAAGGGTGTTACCTAGATGTCCGAATTTGGGTAATTTGACCTTCTCTTCTAAATGTTATAGGCAGACACTTGATATTTACAAAGGGTATTTAGTACTATGCTGTAGTAATAAAATAATTAAAAATTAAAGGGTGCCCCATAAGACGTGAGAAAATAAAAAAAATTTACTTTTAAAGTTATATATTGAAGGTGGTACGGAATCGTACGTGTTGGAGTGTGTCTGACTCACACTTGACTGATTTATTTAAAAAAATTATTTTTAATAAACCAACATTTCTTTGACTCTCGAATAAAGAACAAACTTTTCCTTGATTTCAAAATTAAAATGATTTTGTATACTTAAAAATTAAATTTTGTTTTTCTTTCGATTTAAATAAAGGCGACGATTTAAATGTAATAACAATTATCATTTACGTCAAAATAAATTGCATCAAAATTATACAACAAAAAAAAAAAAAAAAAACAATTTGTATATACGACTGACTTTCATAAAACCAGTGCCGCCGTCATTTGGTAAATTTGGAAATTTATGAGAAAATTCACAGATATTTTCTCAAAGAAACTAAAAATTGATTTGGGCTTGAAACACTTGGTGGCGCTAAGAGTAAAACAGATGAATCAGGAATACATAAAGTTCTTTACAATGAAACTCATAAAACTTAATTGATGCAATAACTATTAAGATAATCGTATGTACGAGTATATGGTGTTGAATTGTTTGTTTAGATGGATCTTTTTCTTGATGCATCGAAAAAGAAAAAAACTGAAGAAAATTGTTAATCAAATAGACAGACAGTAGTTTAAATAAAAATTAAACAAATCAAACTTACCACACTGGTAGTAACATTTAATTTTATTACTAATTAGGTGTGAAGTCCACTGAAATAGGGCCGAATAAACAGGCCAGTTTTTGCTCCAAAAGAATTTTCAAATCATGAGCTGTTTTTTTTTTTTAAATATTTAATTTAAAAAGTCAAGAAATACCAGTCTTGTGTTAATTGAAAAGACTTTGATGTTTGTTAAATATAAAAAAGAAGAAAAAAAAACAAAACAAAAAAATGAAAGGGTATCAAACAAAATATCACACCAAACATGAAAAGAGCAGAGCAATATTCACATACATATGTATAATGAAAGCGTCTTGAGCAATGGGAAAAAATATAATAAAACAACCTGATCTATATTCATTGATTCTTTGAGTAGCATTATCGTGTAGATTGAAGGTAACATGAATGTTGTAAGTAGCAATGGGGGTTTTATTATTTGCTCGTAATATTTAATTCCTTAAACACAACAAATATTAACAACAGAAACATAGCTATGTGTTATGAACTGAAATACAAAAATAACTTCTCTTAACAATAAAAAAAATTACGCAACTACCCAGCAAAAAATACTGCTTCGTCGTATGCAGGTTTGTAAAGGAAAGATGAGTTGTTAACGTTTACGAACCTGCTTACGTATGACATGATATTTGTTCGCGATGTCCCACTTAGTAGCATTTCCTTTTAAGCGCTCAATGCAGCGCAGTATAGATGTTCTAAAATCATACGGTGTTAAGTTCGTAACTCCTCGTAAATTCGAAATTTGTTTATCTCTGCGATACAGTTGTGCTTTTTAGTATGCACTACTGTAAGGCGAAATGTAAAAAATGCCTTGTTTTTTTGAAAACTTAACATTTTATGTCATACAAAGTTGCATTTATTTAGGCAAAATATATGTGCTTACTATTAAGAGAATTTGTGTAGCAGGAAAAGATTTTACTGCTTCCAAAAACCCAATTTTTTTTTTGCTGGATACCTTGTTTTTTCTTTCTTTCTATTCCTATTTCCTCAAACCGTGTATTCAAATGAAACCCAAATATAAACCCACTTTTGGTTTCATTTCATCGGAATATTCATTTAATTAAAAAGAAGTATGAATAAGGTAAATTAGTTCGAAATTTATAACTCGGGCATTTGTTATTAAATATACCAAGTTAGCTCAGATTTCGATGCAACAAAAAGACTCAAATAACCCTAATTTTCCAGTATTCTATTTTCTGTTTTTTAAAAAGAATTAAAGGAACCCGTAGAACGTCGAAAACTCAAGACTTTCTATTTTGGTAAAATAAAAAATACAAATATCCATGATTTTGTTAAATTCCTAAAACTTGCATGTGCACTTTCAAGTCATTAGGGGAAAGGGTAACCGAAAAATAGAGCGCACCTCGTATATAAAAATTTTTAAGAAACTGGGTTTCGGTTTAACTGCAAAATTCCATTTTTGAAAAATTTGGTTTCGTTTTTTTTTAAACCGGTTAACGTTTTGACTAAATAAAAAAAAACGTGAAAGCGGTTTCGGTTTCGGTTTCGAATAGTCTTAACTATACATATAATAAAACAGAAACTTATTTCCTGTCTATCTGTCTCTCTGTCCGCGTTCGCATCACGTAAAAACTACTTTATAGATTTTTATAAAATTTTGTGTGGATGTGCCTTAGTATCCTGATTCCAATATGTTTTATTTCCAATAGAAAGTGAAGAAAAACTAGTGAAAGTACTTAATTTGTTTACCGATATAAAGGCTCTGCATACTTTAAGGCATCTTTTATTTTGAAAATCGGGATATTTCAAACATGGTTGCGCAACAGATGGCTTTGTTTTACAATAATGACAAAAAAGATTAACTAAAAGCGGGATATTTTAAAAACGGTTGTGCAACAAATGGCGCTGTATTAAAATAATCACAAAATATGAATTACTTACTGGCAAATAGCCAATTGAATAAAATTTGTATTTGATTTGTATTTTTACATTGTGGAATTACTTTCTTATTAAAATATTTTAAACACCTTTTACCGAGCTTTATAGTTTTAAACTGTGAATTATCGTTAATTTGCATTAGCAGTCTGAATTCAAATTAATTTTTGAATTTACACTGCATTTAGCTATTTCAATATGGCAAAACAGTCAACAATCAATTAGATAATTACAAATTATTTATTTCAGAAAAAGTAATTGTAGCTTTCTCTGAAATAAATGCTGATTTTTTACCAATAGATGCCAATCGCACTTTCTGCATTCTATCCATTTAATCAAAATATTTGTAAATGCCAAACTGTCTTTTAATGCACATTAACTCTGTCGTCTGTCTAAGCTATTGCAAGAATTATATAGAAATTTGAACATTTTTTCTAGGCATGGGTACCTTTATATAAAGTATCTTTATATAAAAAGCATAATCTAACAAAATATTGTCAGGAGGCACACAACGTGTGTGGGCACAGCTAGTTTTAAAATAAAATATCGTTGCATACACTGAAAAAATATCGATGATACTGGTTTACATACTTGCACACTTTTTTTTTTTTTTTTTGTTTCGCATTTTTTTATTTATTGTATCTTCAATATAATTGAACTATCAATAATTACTCATATCTTAAGTCTAAAAATATACTTGTTAAGTCCAACCAGTTCTGGACAAAAAAAATGTATGTTTCACGGTTACTGTAATTTGTGGGTTATCCCTGTGATGTACGGATGAGAGCAGCAGTGTCCCTCCTTCTTAGTCGAATGTAACCAGTTTCATTTAGTATGTTACGGGCCAGTGGATTAGGATGAGTTTCAAGCTTCTTTAAATAGCGTATGGCGAGTTTCGCTATTTCTGCTTTAACTAATGGCACGTTTAGATCTTTATGGATGTTCGAGTTTTTTATATATCAAGGACAGATGTAATTATACGAAGAATCTTATTTTGGCGCCTTTGAATTTTTTCTACGTTGGTAGCGGAGGCAGTGCCCCATAATTGAATGCCATAACACCATATTGGTTTTAGAATTGACTTGTATAATAAAAGTTTGCAATCTAAAGCTAGAGTAGAATTTCTGCCAATAAGCCAGTTTAGTTGAACTGCTTTTAACTTCATTTGTGTTAACTTTGTTTCTATGTGCCGTTTCCATGTAAGGCGCCGGTCAAGATGTATGCCGAGATATTTGACATCTGAAAGCTGAGGTATCGTTTGGTTATTTATCCGAATAGGGGGGCAAGATTTTCTGCGCAGTGTGAAAGTTAGATGAGTACATTTTTGTTCATTCACTTTTATTCTCCATTTCTTCAACCATTTTTCTAAATTGGATATGTGGTCTTGTAAATATCGTGATGCTACTTCGGATCTTTCGTGAATGCTCAAAAACGCTGTGTCGTCAGCAAATGTCGATGTGTGAACTCGGTTACTAGTTGGCATGTCTGAGGTATACAATAAGTATAAAAAGGGCCCCAATATACTACCTTGGGGAACTCCGGCTTCGATTGGCTGGGGTGAGCTCAAAAAATCTCCTTCTTTCACAATAAATTTTCGTTCGGTTAAATAACTATCTAGCAGCTTATATAGGTTTACGGGCAAATTCAGTTTTAGCTTATATATTAGGCCTTCATGCCATACCTTATCGAATGCTAGAGAAACGTCGATAAAAAGCGCAGAGCAGTATTTTCTCTCTTCAAATGTCTTCTTAACAACATTGACTAACCTGTGAGTTTGTTCGATCGTACTATGTTTTTTCCTGAAGCCGAATTGATGGTTTGGAATACATCCTTTGTCGCTTAGAATAGGGTTAAGCTTAGTTAATAACATCCTCTCAAACAGCTTTGACATATTTGACAAAAGGCTTATAGGTCTGTATGATTCAATTTTTGTGTGGTCTTTTCCTGGTTTAGGAATCATGGTAACCAAGGACACCTTCCAATCTGTGGGAAAGTACTCAAAACGTAAAATGGCATTAAAAATAAAAAGAACGATTCTGCGAGCTACACGGGGCAACTCAATTAACATCTTGTTACTGGTTTTATCAACGCCAGGGGCTTTTTTGGTGTTCAAATCCGTTATTGCCTTTTCAAGATCACCAAATTCAAATCTTATCGGTACTGCAGCACTAGCCTCGAGAACTGGCAACTCAACTATATCAGTCGATATATTTGGGGTAAAAACCTTTTTCAAATGTTCAGCAAATAAATTTCCTTTTTCGGTATCACTCCTTGCCCAGCCTCCAGCTGAAGTTCGCAAGGGAGGTTTACGTAAGACTGGCCTTTTAAGGTTTCTACAAGCACGCCATAACGAATAATCTGATTGAGGAGTTACGTCAAGGTCTCCCAAATAGTTTTTCAGGGATGCTACTCTTCGAGATTCCAGCATGTCTCTTAGCCGGTTCGTGCATTCTTTAAGTCTGCTTTTGAGTTGAGGAGATCTCTGTGATTGCCATTCTCTACGAATTTTTCTTTTTTCAGCCAAGAGCCGTTCGATATCTGCAGAATAAATTTGATTGTATCTAGCTAATTGTCGGTTATTGTTGAATGTTGGGCAGCTGATTTGAGGTTTTGGTCAAAATCAATAAGACTCCGCTCTACGTCTTCAGGTGTTCTTAGCGGGATGTTTTCCGAACAATGAGTACTAAGATACTTTCTATATTTCAACCAATTAATGCTTGTGGTAGTCATTGGTGATATGATGTTTTGTTTGTCCCATATATAGACGATAGTGGGTGAATGATCTGAGGATAATTCAAGTGACGCTTCAGCTTTAATCGTTTCTCTTGGAATACCCTTAATCACGCCAATAATACCCTTGCACACTTAAAGTATCTTTGATATATCGCTAAACTTTCTCGTACGCTTTAATAAGATGTGGCTAGGACCATATTGGTCAAATAACATCACCTATTGGGACTCCTTTTAAATTTCAAATTAAACACTTGTCGTAGAAAACTGTATGGCTATATAGATTCTTTGTAAGTTTCAACTGTCTGTTTATTCAAAAGTTTGACCATAAACATCAAACTATATCAATTATTGGGACGCCCTTTAATTTCTAATTTTTAATATTTTACCTGTTATTATAACCGACATAGTAATGGACATTCTGTCAAACATTCAAGTGTTTGTCTATAACGATTTGGGCGATTACATCAACACTGGGGACACTCTTTAATTTACAAATTCATAATCCGTACTTGTTATTATAGCCGAATTATTAATAGAAGTTATTTATAAATTTCATATGTGTGTCTATAACTGTTCAAAAGTTTCGACATATACATCAATATACATTTACTATGGGGATACCCTTTATTTTCTGAATTAAAATTTTTAATTGTTGTAGCATGGTTAGCAATGCAGGTTCTTTGTAAATTTCAACCATCTGTCTATAAGGGTTCAAAATTTGGGCCACATACATGGAATTACATCAATTATGGGGTAACCCTTTAATTTATAATTTTAAATATTTTACCTATTATTATAACCGACATAGTAATGGACATTCTGTCCAATTTTCAAGTGTTTTTCCATAACGGTGCAAGAGACACAGCCATATAGGTCAAATGATGTGACCTATAGGGACACCAAACTTCAATCTCCCGCATTCAAACTGCTGACTTCAAAATATCACATTCAAATTAAGGTTTATATTTAATTCAATACTCGTAGACCTCTGCACTGTAAAACACATAAAAATCATTTATTCACACCAAAGAAATAAATATTCAATAAGAGAGATGAAAATGAAAATGTTCATGTCAATAAATAGCAACCAATAACCATTCTGATAATCATCAATACTCTTACAGTAATCGTCATCATAATCGTTACCATGATCATCAAAATCATCATTAGCACCACCCAAACGAAACGAAACTTCGAAATCAAGTACAAAAACACCAAAAAAAAAATATGTAAAATCTTTACATGCGACATAAAACAACTTAAACAAATATTTAAAAGTATTTGGAAAATATTTACCGAAACACCAAACACACAGCAAACAGGGATGGTAAATTGGATTTTCAAAAATTCGAGTTTTATATCGATTTAATTTTATTATTATTTTTTCTTAGAACTTTAAAAGATTTAAAATTTGCGCATTGTAAAATTCAGTTTAATAAAAATAAAATAAAGATGAAAAACAAGTAAGATTAATTTATTGGGCTGTGCGTAAACTTATACATAAGTATAGTAGAGAAGTTGATTGAGCGATGTCCGTCTGCCTATCTTTACGTCAGTGTTCGGGTTGAAATTAACTTTGTCAAGGTATCAGAAGATATACGGAAAATTTAAGCCCACCAATCTATCAGCCATAGTTTTGGAAAATTTCGCTAATGCAATTCAGCAACATCAAACCTTTCCATTGCAGGTTGCAGGAAAAACTACGCCCACCTAGATTTTTTCACTCTTTTGATTTTTTGTGGTAAATAAATATTAGACGGCAACCAGTAGATCGCATGAAGTGCATACAGATCTTGGGGAATCAATATCTCCCTGCTTTGGTTTGTATCAAAGGCTTTTATAGAAAGCCTATATACCCATTATAACGTAATAGACAGATTCCAGAAGGTCCTAACTTTTATAAAAAATTTTCTGTAAAATTTTTAGAAAATAATTTCAATAAAATTTGAAAAAAAAAATTTATAAACAAATTTCATAAAATTTTTACAAAAAAATTTGGAAAACAATTTTTATAAAAAAATTCTATAAAATTTTTATAAAAAAAATCTACAAAATTTTTATAAAAAAACTTCTATAAAATTTTTATAAAAAAATTCTATAAAATTTTTAATAAGCAATCTAAACTAAAATCTAAAATCTAAAAAGAAACCTAACTTTTACAAAAAATTTCCGATAAAATTTTTACAAAAAATTTCCGATAAAATTTTTACAAAAAAATTCCGATAAAATTTTTACAAAAAATTTCCGATAAAATTTTTGCAAAAAATATCCGATAAAATTTTTACAAAAAATTTCCAATATAATTTTTATAAAAAATTTCCGATAAAATTTTTACAAAAAATTTCCGATAAAATTTTTACAATAAATTTCCGATAAAATTTTTACAAAAAATTTCCGATAAAATTTTTACAAAAAATTTCCGATAAAATTTTTACAAAAAATTTCCGATAAAATTTTTACAAAAAATTTCCGATAAAATTTTTACAAAAAATTTCCAATAAAATTTTTACAAAAAATTTCCGATAAAATTTTTACAAAAAATTTCCGATAAAATTTTTACAAAAAATTTCCGATAAAATTTTTACAAAAAATTTCCGATAAAATTTTTACAAAAAATTTCCGATAAAATTTTTACAAAAAATTTCCGATAAAATTTTTACAAAAAATTTCCGATAGAATTTTTACAAAAAATTTTCGATAAAATTTTTACAAAAAATTTCCGATAAAATTTTTACAAAAAATTTCCGATAAAATTTTTACAAAAAATTTCCGATAAAATTTTTACAAAAAATATCCGATAAAATTTTTACAAAAAATTTCTGATAAAATTTTACAAAAAATTTCCGATAAAATTTTTACAAAAAATTTCCGATAAAATTTTTACAAAAAATTTCCGATAAAATTTTTACAAAAAATTTCCGATAAAATTTTTACAAAAAATTTCCGATAAAATTTTTACAAAAAATTTCCGATAAAATTTTTACAAAAAATTTCCGATAAAATTTTTACAAAAAATTTTTTTACAAAAAATTTCCGATAAAATTTTTACAAAAAATTTCCGATAAAATTTTACAAAAAATTTCCGATAAAATTTGTACAAAAAATTTCCGATAAAATTTTTACAAAAAATTTCCGATAAAATTTTACAAAAAATTTCCGATAAAATTTGTACAAAAAATTTCCGATAAGATTTTTACAAACAATTTCCGATAAAATTTTTACAATCAATTTTCGATAAAATTAAAAAAAAAATCAATATATGTAGTTTTAACAAAAAATTTTCGATTAAATTTAAAAAAAAATCGATAAAATTTAAAAAAAATCAATAAAATTTTTACAAAACATTTTTGATAAAATTTTTAAAAAACATTTTCTATAAAATTTTTACAAAAAAAAATGTTCTATATCTTTATATTATATTTGTAATAATCACGTTGAAAATCATAAAAGTAAAAACCGAATGTACATAAATGTTGTGGGATTCATAACTGAGTAAGGGAATATTTGCATTACTATGGTGAAGGGTATATAAGATTCAACATGGCCGAATATAGCACTTACTTTTTTTGGAAAATTACAACATCTCGATTTTAACTTGAAAATTAGATTTTTTGGATGAAATCTAGTTTTAATTGAAATGAAAATATTTGGAGAAATATCGATTTTTTTCTATTGGGAAAATAATCGATTTGTGAAATATATAACATGTTTTCTTTATTTCAGTTTTTAATAAAATTTTAAATGATTTTTTTTTTAATTTATATTTTCTCATTTTGGATCAATCGGCCTAGCCCTTTACAAATGGCTAAGTTATTTCAAAATATTTTGATTTGTTGGTAAAACAATGACTTCTTATTTAAATTTCAAGTTATTTTTATTAAATAGATTTTTTTGGAAAAATTTCTTAAGATTGGTATTTTATTAAGAAAATTCTGAATTTTAGTTAAATTTCACCATTGCTGTAATAATTAGTATTTTCAATATACATACATACTTATAATATTTTTTGTGTGTACTATTTTTTGTACAAACTCCTACATATATACTTCAACTTTACATCCCTGGCACGCACAAAAACTATTCCTGAATTATACACACAAAAAAATAATTGTGAGTTGATCGTAACTGTCAATTAATGAAGCAATTGACACACAGCTTCTGAGTAGAAATGCCAAGAAAGGAAAAAGAGTTGAAGGAGGAAACATCAAATTTAATGATTTCATAAATACAACATTAAAAACAGATTTACAATTTTCTTAATTTTTATTTTTATTTTTAAACAACTTTTGTGGCTGGTGTAAAATGATATCGAAATTCTCATAAAATATTTTTATACATATTTTCTGTACTATTGGCTATTGGAAGTACGAGTAAGCATGTGTGTATTTTCCCTTTGTTCTTGAAAATTGTTTATTTAAATATCTGTATTTTGTGTTTATTGTATTATAAACATTTGTGGCATGGAGATACATATATTTTGGTAACAATTACAACACAATAACAATCAAGTGAATGGATAATGTTTTAGTTTGTTTATAATTAAGCCCATCTTTGATATGATCGTAAATTATGACATTTTTCTTTAACAACAAAAGACGAAAATGAAAATCGACTGAAAAACAAAACCAGAGTTTAAGATTTTAAAGTGATTATTTATGTTTGTAGTTTAAAAAAAAAGTCAAATTGTCTGACAAGACCTCCTTAAAACCTACAAAACTCTTTACCCCTTCATTGTCTTATGCTAAGCCTCCATCCACTGTTTTGCTTTTTAAATTTATCTTGATTTTTCCTTAGAAATTTTAAACTCTAAAAACATGTTTAATTTATACTCGTACTTGTGTCATATAACTAAGACGCCAAATGGTCTCCTTAGATGGTCATTTAATTGCTGCTTCTCCAGCCGTAAGTATAAAAAAAAAAACCAACAAACAGAATTTGTTGTATAAATTTACAACAATTCTTTAGAAAATAAAAAAATAAATATTTATGCATTTAAAAGTTGCGTAAAAACAGAGCGCAGATACGAAAGACAAAATTGCAAAGTCCATGTGTCTGGTTTGTAAGGCAGGCAGGTGGTGTATATGTGCAGTTGAACAATTTATGAAAGTTGATCTATAATGAAATCATAATATAGTTTTTATTAACTAAATCTACAAAATACAGTGGTTCAAAAAAGTGTAGTTGTTTTTGTTGCAACTAAAATTTATTGCTTTATAGGGAATCTGCAACAGTTTAGCCGGCATGTATCTCCAATTCGCCGCGGTTTTAGTTTAAAAAAGCCAAACTTAACGATTTACAATTTGTGAGCGGCTTTACTATAACTAGAAATTGCGGTATCACCGCTGTACCATCCGTAATCTGTGATTTCTGAGCAACGGGCCATGAAAGTTCATTTATCACAATTTCGAAAAAGGCTATCCTTATATGTAAATTCGTTATACCAATATTGCAATAATGCGACAGTTACCACCAATAAAAAAATTCGAAATATTTCTCGGATATGTTTATATTAGATTTTTAGTAAATGATGGATTCTACATGCAGAGAAAAAATACGGTTGTGGTATTATCTAAAAACAGTAAACTAATTTCCTGTCTGTCTGTCTTTCTTTCTCTTTGTGGCCGCATCATGTAAAAACTAATGGATGGATTTTAATAAAATTTTGTGAGGAGGTACCTTAGTATCCTAATTCAAATATAGAAAGAATAGGCAGTGAAAGTACGCAGAACTTTTAGTAGGGATAAGATATAAAGTAAATAGATAAACCGCAATGGAAGCACTAAAAAAGTTAATTAAAATATTACAAGGACGCTGACGAAGTGGCTAGTTATCAATATCGAAGCAGACCATTTTCTTATTTGGTCCCTTTTCGAACTCCTTCCGTCTTTAATGATTATCGCAAACAGACTTGTAATTTATGGTATCCTTCATTGAGTCACGCAATACCACCAGCCTTTACTTTAGTGATATCAGACTGTCGACCTGTAACTAATGACCTTCTTTCTCAACACGGAGTTTTTTGTAATATAAGGTTTTTACCCGTGGTCCTTAGTCTTATGCAAGCCAGTGCTGGACATTGACACACAATGTGCGGTACCGTCTCAGCTTCTTCCTGGCACGGTCTGCAAGTATCATCTTCTTCGATTTTCATTTTGGCTAGATAATACTCGAAGTTTCCATGACCTGTCACCTCGAATTTAGCCAGCTTAAGGTACTTCTAGTATATGTAACTAGTATATGTACCTTACTGGCTTGCCTTTCAAAGGGCTCTGAGCACCATTCGAGTCTGTATACATGTTGTGAGTTCAGCCATTACGCTATTTCCCAGTGTTACTCAGGTTTCTGGTCCTTAGAAATTCACAGTATATCCCCTTTTTGATAGCTGGTCTGCTGCTTCATTTCCAGCTGTGCCTAAGTGTCCTTTAACTTACATCAGCGTTACCTTATTAATCGAGGCACACCTATTAAGTTTTAAAAACATTCCAGCAACTTAACTTATTGTGGTATAGACACAAGGACTACAATTTGTTCTCTGTAAAAATATATGATTGTGATTAATATATTTTTGTTGCTTTTGCAATGTGAAAATAATATGTTTCTTGTAAAGGGTGTTTTTTATAGAGGTATAGAACTTTAAGTTGCAAAAAAACAACAATGGATTATTCGATTGACATGAATTTTATTTATCCGAAAGATAATCTTGTGGCATTAATTTTTAAATATGATTTCTGGCGTATAACCGCCACGGCTGGCGCGGATGTAGTCCAATCTGGACGTCCAATTTTCGATGACTTTTTCCAACATTTGTGGCCGTATATCGGCAATAACACGGCGAATGTTGTCTTCCAAATGGTCAAGCGTTTGTGGCTTATCCGCATAGACCAATGACTTTACATACCCCCACAGAAAGTAGTCTAGCGGTGTTAAATCACAAGATCTTGGAGGCCAATTAACAGGTCCAAAACGTGAAATTAGGCGGTCACCAATAAATCTATTGTGGCACAAGCTGTGTGACATGTTGCGCCGTCTTGTTGAAACCACATCTCCTGGACATCATGGTTATTCAATTCAGGTATGAAAAAGTTAGTAATCATAGCTCTATACCGATCAAAACTGACTGTAACGTTCTGGCTACCATCGTTTTTGAAAAAGTACGGACCAATGATTCCACCAGCCCATAAAGCGCACCAAACAGTCAGTTTTTCTGGATGTAACGGTGTTTCGACATACAATTGAGGATTACCTTCACTCCAAATTCGGAAGTTTTGTTTGTTGACATAGCCATTCAACCAGAAGTGCGCTTTATTGTTAAACAAAATTCGCTTATAAAAATCCGGAACAACGTTTTGGGCTCAAAATTGCACTATTTGCAAGCGTTGTTCAGGCGTGATGAATTGCCAAACCAAACTGAGAATAAATCACTTGACAGCTGTTAAATCGGTCGCCATCTTGAAAAGTAATGCCAACTTAAAGTTCTATACCTCTGTAAAAAACACTTTATAAGAATTTTTCTTTAGATTTAATAATATTATGATTTAACTACAACCATATAATTTAATTATAATATGCTGCTCTTCAGTTATGGTCATCACAACCATGTTTCCTCTTTGCGTGTTTTCAAATAGATTTAGAATTAAGATTCTTTAAATATTATTGTGCTCGTAAATACTGCGATAATTTTTTTCCATTTTATTCGTAACTAGCTGTGCCCACACACGTTGTGTGCGTCCTAACATTATTTTGTTCGAGTTTGCTTTGAAAGTAATCTACACCTAATTAAGAGACTCTTACGTATTTACTTTATATAAAGTTACCCATTCCTGGATATAATTCTAAAATATATAAAAATTCTAAAAAGAATTGTAAAGCTCAGTAAAAGGTGTTTAAAATATTTTAATAATAATGTAATTCCAAAAAATAAAAATGCAAATAAAATACAAATTTTAATCAATTCGCTATTTGGCAGTAAGTATTTCATATTTTTTCATTATTTTAAAACAGCGCAATCTGTTGCGCAATATTGCTTAAAATATACTGCTTTCAAAAATAATGGATGCCCTAAAGTATGCAGTACCTTTAAATTGATAAAAAAAATCGGCGAACTTTCACTTCTTTTTCTCTACTTTTCTTGGAAATGATATATTTTTGCGGAAATCAGGATACCAAGGTACCTCCTCACAAAATATTGTTAAAATCTATCTAGTAGTTTTTACGTGATGCGAACACAGACAGAAAGACTGACTGTCTGAAGTGCGTTACTGTTTTATTATATGTAGATTTAATCAAAAGTTACAGATTGTTATTAATGATTTTACTAGCAACGTCTTTGGTCTCAGATATTTAATGCACTAGGGGCTTCATTTTTCATTCGATATTAATGTAAAGCATCTACTTTACTAGCAGTTCCTCACCTTTTTTAATATTTCCTCAACCATAAGAAATTTATTTTACCATACTATGCCTTAGGTAAGTTAAAGAAAGCTAAAATTAAATTAAATCAAAAAATAAAAAATAAAGAAAAAAAAACAATTGTAATTTTTCAATAAGAAAATATCATCTGCAAGCCATTCCTGCTAACAGGTTTTATCTTAATTTTTTTTTATAATTTATATTTTCTATTGATTTAATGATTCTTTTATAACAGTCGTCCTCACTCACATTCATTCAGAGTCGCAAATTCAATGAATGAAAATGCCCAACGATTTCTTGTTATTGGCGTTTAAGTTTTTTCTATATTTGTACTGATACGCGTATTGTTAAATAATTCATCACCATTGCGCATTAAAACTATTATTGACAATTGCTTGAACTTGTCATGGGGCATGTTGTGGCATGTGGCTGCATGAATGACGATGACAATGCCGATGACTACGAAGATCTTTAACGATGAAATGAATTATTTCTTGATTTGTAATTCAAAACATTAACTTCTGATCTTCGGCAACATCACCATCTCCGGCATCACCATCATCATCAGCGTTGTCATTGTTATTATGATTTTTATCATCAGCTGCAATTGCCTTAAATGGCATGGAAAATATAAAAAAGAATTCTAAATGCTTGAATGCTGATCATCATCAGTCGATTCATTTATTTTACTCTATGAATTTCATTAATAACCGTACATGTTTTAGTTTGTGGCACAAAATAGAATAGTGTCATGTGCTTCAACATACACATGTTTCTTAAAGAACATGCCATGAGCATACTTATGCCTTTATGAATCCATATAAATTTTGTTGCCAATAGTTAGAGATTGGTGAACTTGGTTCTAAAGATATATACACTCACACACACACACACACACATACATCTTTAAACCGGAAACAACTCATTATCCTAATTAAAACGTTCACTCTGCCCAACCATAAAAGGTAAATACACGCGATCATATATTTTTTTTTTTCAATAAAAGCAAAGCTCAGAAAAAGTACAACTTAAGATTATTTGCTTTTTTGTTTCATTGTGTTACCATAGATGGTTAAAACTGAAGCGCCTTTTACCTCAATCGCCGTTGCCATTCACCAAAGTCCCTGATAATGCTGATGTTTAGAATGTTTAGAGTAAAAATGTCCAGTGATTCATTGTCATGCGTCACATTACAACATGCCATAAATGTTGGCAACAAGTCATTTGACGTGTGGACAATGCAACAGCCAGCCATATGATCAACTAGAAGAGAAAAAAAACAAAAACATCTGCATGATTTTTTTACTTAAAGTTTTTCTTTTTTTTTTTTGTTTTGTTGCAAATATGTATGTTGTATGGCTAACAATAATTTTATATGCGTAACTGCATTTTTGTAATTTGAAATCAACAAGATCTACTTACTTGCAGCTACAGCAACTGCATGCATCACAATATTGACATACATGTTGCAATCATTCTTTCATTTTTCTTTCTTTTATTTTTGCTGCATCAAAAGGAATGCAACATAAAAATATGATGCTTGCATACTGATCAATCAGTTTATACACGAGTACAGTGATTTAGTCTACTGTCATTTTGTTGGAACATGTGATTGTATATGTAGCAGCTTTAAAATCCTAGAGTTATTCAATGGTTCTTGAAGTTCTACAAATAAACAGAAGATGTAGAAGGCACCGCTGAGTAAAAGTTTAAATTGCTGAACTGTGGAGTTGAAGTAAAATGACTTGGAAGAAATATAAGCGGTTTTTTTTTGTAAAAAGGGAAATTGCGGAGACCGCTTTAAAAAAGGTACACTTTCTCAAATAGATGGTTTTTTGTTAAAAAGTTACTTTAAAAAAAAAGATACTTTGTAATAAAAACTACTTTGTAATAAAAATGTACTTTTTAATAAAACGGCACTTTTTAATAAAAAGGTATTTTTAGTGAAACGGTACTTTTTAATGAAAAGGTACTTTTTAATGAAAAGGTACTTTTTAATGAAAAGGTACTTTTTAATGAAAAGGTACTTTTTAATGAAAAGGTACTTTTTAATAAAAAGGTTCTTTTTATTGAAAAGGTAATTTTTAATAAAAATGTACTTTTTAGTAAAAAGGTACTTTTTTAATAAAATGGTTCTTTTAACTTTTTAATAAAAACGTATTTCTAAGTACATTTTTATAAAAAGGGACTTTTAAAAAAAGACACTTTTTTATAAAAATACGATTTTACGAAAAAAAAAATTTTAAGAAAGTACACTTTCGTTTCATAGTAAACTACATTTTCTAGAAATTGGGCGAATAGATACAGTTTCGAAAATTTCGTATTAGAGGTCTGTATAAAAAGCAATTCAAATCGAGGGAGCCGACAGGAACCAGGAGATGTCAATATGTGGTCAATAAAACGCTCCCAATATGCTTTAGTTTGATCATTCTAACGCAATATAGATACAGGAAGGTCCTAACTTTTACAAAAAAAAAACTCTGTAAAATGTTTACAAAAAGGTTTCGATAAAATTTTTACAGAAAATTTTTGATAAAATTTTTACAGAAAATTTTTGATAAAATTTTTACAGAAAATTTTCGATAAAATTTTTACAGAAAATTTTCGATAAAATTTTTACAGAAAATTTTCGATAAAATTTTTACAGAAAATTTTCGATAAAATTTTTACAGAAAATTTTCGATAAAATTTTTACAGAAAATTTTCGATAAAATTTTCGATAAAATTTTTACAGAAAATTTTCGATAAAATTTTTACAGAAAATATTCGATAAAATTCGATAGTAGACTACATTTTCTAGAAATTGGGCGAATAGATACAGTTTCGAAAATTTCGTATTAGAGGTCTGTATAAAAAGCAATTCAAATCGAGGGAGCCGACAGGAACCAGGAGATGTCAATATGTGGTCAATAAAACGCTCCCAATATGCTTTAGTTTGATCATTCTAACGCAATATAGATACAGGAAGGTCCTAACTTTTACAAAAAAAAAAACTCTGTAAAATGTTTACAAAAAGGTTTCGATAAAATTTTTACAGAAAATTTTTGATAAAATTTTTACAGAAAATTTTTGATAAAATTTTTACAGAAAATTTTCGATAAAATTTTTACAGAAAATTTTCGATAAAATTTTTACAGAAAATTTTCGATAAAATTTTTACAGAAAATTTTCGATAAAATTTTTACAGAAAATTTTCGATAAAATTTTTACAGAAAATTTTCGATAAAATTTTTACAGAAAATTTTCGATAAAATTTTCGATAAAATTTTTACAGAAAATTTTCGATAAAATTTTTACAGAAAATATTCGATAAAATTTAACAAAAACATTTCGATAAAATTTTTCCAAAAAAAAATTCGATAACATTTTTACAAAACATTTCGATCATTTTTACAAAAAATTTAAACAAAATTTTTACAAAAAATTTTCAAAAAAAAATTTTACAAAAAATTTTCCATAAAATTTTCGCAAAAAATTTTCCATAAAATTTTAGCAAAAAATTTTCCGTAAAATTTTAGCAAAAAATTTTCTATAAAATTTTTCCAAAAAAATTTTCTATAAAATTTTTCCAAAAAATTTTCGATAAAATTTAAAAAAAAAAAATGATATCTTTATATTATATTTCTAATAATTAAGTTAAAAAAAAGAAAAAGTAAAAAGCGAATTTATATTATTGTGAAATTGGGAAACATAGAGTAATAGAATATTTAACATTACTATGGTGAAGGGTATATGATATTCGGCATTTCCGAATATAGCACTCTTACATGTTTTTTTTTTTTTTTTTTTAAATAGTAAGCCTAAATATGAAAATATTATTATTAAAGTTATTTTTTATAGGGGAAGACATTCTATTTAGTAAATAAATTTGGTAAATAAAAAATTTTTGTTTAAAAAGGTTGATTATATATCAAGTAAATTAAAAAAAATATGTGTAGTGTTGGGAAAAGTATTTTTTATAAAAATTTCGAAATGATATGTTTTCATAAATAATGTTTCTTTTTGTATATTTTTATAATAATTTTAGTTATAAAATGACGCTACTTAAAGCAGCTTTCCATAAGTGTATATAAGTGTGTATGGGACCAAAAGCACCCAAGAGATTCGGTTTTCACTATACATAGCCGTCGACACGTGCAACCTAAGTAGGTATGGGGTTGACTAAGCCAACCCTAGAAAACATTAAGACATCTTTATATTTTGTATGTTTTAATAATTTTTCTTTTATGTTTCCATAAATTCTCTTTGATTAATTATTCTCTACTTTTTTTGTTTAGAACTTTCCTTAAGAAAGTGACATAATATATTTGTCACTTTTTGTCTTATAATAAACTATCAATACTATACCAAATAGCTTTTGTAAACGATTTGTGTCTGGTCTAGTTTCTTATTATAAAAACTAAAAATAGGAAGATTTGCAAACACGATGGAAGGGATATATAGCAAAAAATATGTATTTTTATAAAAGCTTGTTTAAATAAAAAGGTATTTCTTATAAAAATATATTTTTTATAAAAAAGTATGCGTTATAAAATTTATTTTTTTAAAGGTATGTATGTTTTAAGATAAGCTATTTTTATACAAATAATATTTAAAACAAGAATCTTTTTGTAAAAGCTGCTTTTATTAATAGATAATCTTTGTATAACTATTCTTTCAAAACAAATTTATTTTTTTTAATGGTAAATTTTTAATAAATATAAATAATATTTTTTTAAAAGATAATTTTTAACACTGTAATTTTTAATTTTTATTTTTTTAAGTATTCTTTAGAGTACTGCTGCCTACTGTGCAACATATACATGAGTACAACTGGCGGCATGTTTACTGGCATGACTTTAGCCATCTATGGTCTTATACGTTTTACACAAACAACTCCTCATTTCTTTCAATAAACATTTAATTCATACTTAATGGTGAAAGACAAAGAAGTCATTGAGCAAACAAGCGCCAAAATATCAGCTCCTTAAAAACTAGCAATTTTGTACAATAAAGCAATATAGTACTATACAAAGTAAAAATCAGCGAATTGTTTAACAATAAGAGATCTTAATGTATTGAATAAATTTGCAACAAAATAATAAAGAAAAAAGTAAACAACACTTTTGTAGTAAACATATTTACATTGTAGATATATATATATATTTTTTTTTTTTTTTTGTTAAAAATCTATATATTTGTTTTTCTAAAATTCCAGACGAAATGTCTGGTTTATTGTTGTTATTTGCGATATAAAATCGTACAATATTTACAAAATTTTCATTATTTATCTAAATTTTTACTTCAAGATCCAAATTTAGAACAGATATTACGGTGTTTTCCTCCTGCATATCTAACAGAATTTTATAATTTTCTCAAAAGATTGTGGCAACAAATTATAAAATTTTCAATAAAAATTTAGTTTTTATATTTGTTATTGTATTTTTGTTTATTTCATAATTGTAATGTGAGCAGATATACGTACGTACGTACGTATGTATGTATGTATATTTGTATTTCAATGAACTTCAATTTATTATTAAACATAAATGACAGATTTCTTTTAATCTTATTAGCTGTCATTAGATTTGAATACTAAAAATTTATTAAATATATTTTAATGATAATTACTTCGATAACAGCGAATTGTTTATGTTGCACAGAAAAATTTAAATTTAAATTTAAAAACATTTTACATTGACCAGATCAAAAACGTACCTACTACGTTGTAATTATTACCAATAATTCTGTAATTCCTTTGAAAAAATTTTATTGTGGGTTGATGATAATTTGTCGAAAAACAAACATACCTGAAAGAAAAGGTGGAAAAGTAAACATTTTTTTAATTAAAAGTGTTTAAATAATAAATATTTGCAGTGAAATTTGTGGGTTTGATTACTTAAATGTAAAAAAAAAAAATAATATAATTTTCTTAAAACTGAAATTTCTATAAAATAATCTTGGAAAATGTTTATCAAAAATTTTAATAATTATGTCATAATTAAAATAATAAAATTTAAGTGTTTAGGATTCACTTTCTTTAATAAAATTTTATGTTGTATATTGTATAGTATATGGTAGAGTATATTTGTACTTTTACAGTACGACCAATAAATCATCGGGAAGTAAGAAATTTTATTTCGTTCTGATTTAAATTAAATTATTATCATTCTCCTAGGCATCTATGCCTAAGGCTTTCTGCTTGTTAGTAGTGTAACTGTTGTTATTGCCCTGGAGGCGCAGAGGCCAATGATCACACATGTATGTAATGTAGGGGGAATATCGAAGCAGACCATTTCATAATGGGGCCCTTTTCGACCCCATTCCGTCCCCTATGATTACAGGCAACCGAAATGTAATTAACGGCAACCTACTTACATTGAGTCACGTGCTACAACCAGCCTTTAATCTTGACTTTAGTGATTTCAGACTGTCGACTGGTAACTGTCGGCCTTCTTTCTCATCACGCAGTCTTTAATAATTGCTAGCATTTGTTCAAGGCTCAGGTCCCCCATGACATCCACCTGTGGTCCTGAGTCTTATGCTAGCCAGTGCTGAATATATTCACACACAATGTGCGCTGCCGTCTCAGCCTCTTTCCTTTCCCCGTCTACTCTTCTGCCTCTCACTTTTAGGCATGAGCTGTAGAGACTCCGACTCGACGTTAAAGGAACGTTTTTAGGTGCCTGCTTCCGAAAAGGATTTGCCTAAGCCCACAGGGCCAGGTGCGTCCAATTTATTCACATTTACCTCCATAGCCGCAGAAGTATCTTCATAGACTGACCAGTCCACCTCTTGCGAGGTTTCTTTGTCAATCTATTTCGATATCCTCTCCTGGCAACCGGAGTTCCTAAAGGGATTACCCTCTCCACCTCTAACGAGGCTTCCTTGTCCATCCCTATAGAAATATGGTTCATCGCCATAGGAGAAACTTTAGAGATTAATCTGTTCACCCCTTACGAGGCGTTCCTGTCCATCCCTTCTGAATTCTTCCCTAGGCCATTATTGGAGAAAACGTTGTCCACCCAAACAGAGCTCCTTATGGCTGGGTAAGTCTACATTGAAACTGGAGGTCGACTGGTATCCAAAGTTTGCATACTTACGGCCAAGCAGCCTGCTGAACAAGCATCCCTGGCGTATGCTGATCCACCGTGGATTAGGGTGGGCTTCTTCCAGATTAAGGTTCAAAGAACCTTGGCGTCTGATGCCCCCATTTTCCCCGATAGCACTGCGTCAAAGCTTTGACAATTAGTGCCCCACACCAGAGTCTTTGGTGTGGGAAACGAACTACAACCCTCAGACTGATAACTCTAACACACTGAAGGTTGTAGTTCGATAGCCAGTTCAACGAGTTGATATAACTTTGGCAAAATGTTTGATATAAATAATTAAATATTGACATACATTCTAAACACACCTTCAATCAACCTCAGCAACAAAGAATCCGGCAAATATAGTGATGAAAACTTTAAAGAAAAACAATACTTTAAATGATTAATTAGTGCGGCACTTGTTCTTTGATAAAAAAAAAGCAGTTACATGGGTGGGCCAAAAATACAGGAAAAAATGCACTTGAGGTTTAATCGTCAACAATATCTTCTCTTCATCAGCATCATCATCAAAAGAAACATTTAAATCCATCAAATAAATAAAATTCTTATTTTTTCACAAACAAACAAACAAGTGATGGATGTTAATGTTAGATTTTAAGTGATTTACAACATGTGCAACAGCAAACAAAATTTGTTTTTGTTTTTGTATTGTTAAATATAATTTTTTGTTTAACCACAACAATAACAGAAGCCCAAGAACATAAGTAGCCCAAATGAGTAAGTAAATATTGTCATGTATGGAGCGGCGCAAGCGACCACAATGCATATCGATGGTCTTAACTTGAAAGGCCCTAACTCGTATTTTCTACGACAGAGAGGCTTTCAGTTTTTCCAACACATTTCACACAAATACATCTCGTCACAAAAAATTTATTGCAATTGTGTAAAAAATAAAGCTTTTAAAAGCAGTTTTACATTACAAATTACATTGTGAATATTACAGTTTCTATTATAGTTTTACGTTCTCCAGTAAAGTCCCAATTATTTCAGTTAGGGCCTTTATATTTGTGACCAAAGATATTTAACGATATTCAGCCTTAATATGACACAGTATCCTTTAAGTGCCGCTTGGCTATCAACGTACAGTGTGACCTCTATTACTTCTGAAACGTGAAGGCAAAAAGTTTTTTTTTTCATCAAATCGTTTTCTTGAGTGCTGGCTTCTATTACCTTTGGAGAACCCTGTGCATAAAAACAACAAAAACCGTGTGTCAAGATTCTAATTCAAAAAGTTAAGGATTTTTGACCGCCTTCTGCATTGCTTATCGCTACTAAACTACAGAGTCTCTGACGAGAGGTATGTAACATAAAAGTACCAATTAAAGGTTTTAATTAGTTTTAAATTAAAGTTTAATTAGTTCAAGTATATATTAACAGAAAAAAATCCCAATTAAACAAATATTTGAATCAATTAATTATTTAATTAAATTTTAATCTGAAACCAATTAAAACATTTAATTGATGAAAATGTATTTGTCAGTGTAGTTTCTTAGATAAATATGTACACACACAGTTACACGTGATTTTTGCACATAAATTGCTTGTTTTCCTCTTGCACCTTTCTAGGCAGAGTTGTCAGACCTTTTCACCTATTTCGCCAAATTCGTTCTGAAAAATCGCCAAAATAGTTTTTTGTTAAAATTTGCCTATAATATATAAATAACAAAAAAAATTTCGAAATTAATAAAATACGCCAAATTAAGAAAAAAAAAAATCGCCAAAATATATTTTGTTTTTTTTTTATATAAAACAAAAATGATTAATGAACGGTTTATTGACCTAAACATACCTATGCTCAATGTATTTATCACTTCTTATTTAAAATATATTTTGTGAGAATTAAATTTATTCATATTCAACATTACTACAGATCAACAGATAAAGTGCCACATGCCTGTTTGAATTCATAAAATTTATATCATCAAAAAAAAAAAACTATTTCGCATTAGAGTTTTGATGGAATCCATTATTGAAAACTCTCTTTCTATAAAGTAATTACTAGCATTTCAAGTAAAAAAAATCATTGAAATTAATCTTTTTTAAGAAGAGGTTATATTTTCAATAGTGATTTATAAGGATAAAAAAAATTTGAAAGCGAAGAATTTTGTTTGTGATGACGAATTGCAAGATTTTAAATGGTAAAAGTTCCCGTCTATTTTTTAATTCCATTAAAATCATCTTTAAATATGAAAAACAATTCATCTTATACTTTCAATATCTTCACCATCCATTTAGACATTCTTCAAGTGAGTTACAAAAGTTGACCATATCGAAAATGTCGCCAAATCGAAAATTAGATCGCCAAATAAGTTTGAAAATCGCCACATTTAGCGAAAAATTGCCATATCTGGCAACCCTGTTTCTAGGTTTCAAATATCACTAAAATCAGCGCAGTCATATAAAAACGTACCTTTTACTGCATTTTCTCCGTTTTTTCTTGTAGATATAGATCTATATGTTTCCTTAAAATCGGTTGACGAACAAACAACAACAAAAAACAAGTAAAAGTGCTATATTCGGCCGTGCCGAATCTTCTATACCCTTCACCACGGTGATTTTATTTATACAGACATGTACAGCATTATCCATATTGTTGACTCTTTACATAAATTAAAATAAATCATATGAGAAAAAACTCATTATTCATCCTTCAAAGAAATAGAAGACAGCAGCGACGCAGCTAAATGAAAACAAATTCCGTTGGCTACAATTGTAGCCGTGTTGTCAGCTTCTTAATGATATTGAAGACGACATTTACATCGTAAACTCTGACATTGTTGTAGAAATACTTATTTTGCTTTTATGAAATTAAAAAACTTTTTCAAAATTTTATAAATATTTCCTCCAAAACTTTTTGCTTGAATTTGTAATTTACAATTTTGTGACATTTTCTTTTGTTGAATAAAATAGAAATTAGCCCAAGTTGACGACAGCCACAGCGGTGGTCATGTAGCCATATAGCTATACTGGCTTCAAAATAATCGTTTACCTATAAACGTGTGTATTTTATTTTTGACAGTTTGTAGTCGGTATCCTGATGTCCTGTATGTGTTTAATGAATCTGGATTTTAAAACAGAGATCTCATCTATTTAAAAATCAAACACAATTAAAAAAAAAAATATGTTACTCTATATACACACATACATACATACATATGTATATTTTTAATATTAAATATATGTTATGTTACAGTCATGATTTTCATTTTCATAGAAATATTAAAATTTTTTTTTTAATTTTTCGAAAATTGTTTGTAAATTTTTTTTGTAAAAATATTTTTTTTTTAATATTTTGTAAAATTTTATAAGAAACTTTTTAAAAATTTTTTTTGTAAAAATACATTTTTGAAAATGTTTTGGAAATAATTAAAAAAAAAATTTTTATTTTTTTCCTTCCTGCAATATATATTGAGTTAGAATGGTAAGACTAAAGAAAAAAATTCTTTAAAAAATGTTCCTCATATTAAGCCCCTATGTGCCCTTTAACTGCTCCTATTTACCAGTGGGTACCCTGTGGGGCTATTGGCTACCTCTATGTGTATTGTTTTCTGTAAAGGTCTTTAATACAAATCAAAACAGAAAAACCCTCCCAACCTAAAAACATACAAAAATAGCCCCTCGCAGTGGGTTATTGATCCCTCGAGATCTGTATGCACTCCTTGCGATCTACCTGTACCACTCTAATATTTATTTGACAAAAAAAAGGCAAAAGAGAATCATTAAAGCCGAAAAAAAATAAAAAAAATATACCAAAATTTTCGAAACTATGCCTGACAGATTGGTGTGTGCTTAAATTTTTTGTATCTCTTCTGGTGCCTTGGCAAATGACATTACTACCCTCCACCTATGGTGAAGGGTATAATAAATAAATAAATAAAGAAGTAACCTACCAAATGTTCAAAGATTTAATTTAATGTATGCTTTATCTCTTATGGGGCTTGGACACCTGTGATGAAGACTACTGTGGTTGTGAGAAAAATACTTCTGAATAAATCGTAAGACAATCGATTCTCTAAACTCTAATTACATTACATCAAAAAACATTTAGTGGAATGTAACAGATTCGAAGGGGAGTTTAGAGTCTTGGTAACTTAACCCCTCTTGTCCCTGCAAGAAAATACTTAACGATGGTTCCACAGGGTCTAAAAACTAAAGTTGAAAACTATCGCAATGAATTTTAATGGTTTCGCCTCTTTAAAAGAAAAATTTTCATACACGCAAACATATAAATATTTATATTTAAAAAAAGAAACGCAAACGTGTTTGTTTATATCAGCTGGATTTTGATGACGATGTCAAATTAGTTTGTAGACAGATTGACATTTAAAGTAAAAGAATAATGTACAGACATACTCGTATATGCATATATTTATAAGTATTGACTTACCGGAAAATTATATGTATAAAAATTACAATTTCAAACTAAATAAACAATTTTAATATATTTTTTTTTATACTAAGTTTTGATTATTGCAAAAAAAAACTAAAAATTGTATTGAGCAACACATCTGTTTTGTTTTACATTGAACGCAACAAAAAGTTTGTTAAATTGTATGGTTTTGAAATGCGATTATCACAAAAAATTATGTTCATTTCGTACAATGTATTCTATAATCCAGTAAATTGTGTTCACTGAAATCAATCAACAACTAATCTTTAAACTTATAAGTTTATTGCATAATCACTCGATGAATAAACAGTTGAACTGGCAGATATTTTACATGCAATTATATCAATTTAGTTCAGTTAAGTGAGAAGAGTGCAATATAAATTTTATCAAAATTCAATCAAAATGAGATTATTTACATTAGAATAAAAGTTTTGATGTAACATGGACTGACCAACAGGGTTTTAGGTATTGTTAAAATCTTTTCTCATAATACAAATTATAAATATAAATGCAACTTAAAGATGCATATTAATAAATCAGTCAACTGCGAGTTAGACTCACACACGTAGCATTCCGTACTACCTTCAACATATTTGTTTAAAAGTACAAGTTTTAAATTTTTTTATTGGTAATGCAATTTTGCGTCTTGAGTACTTTCCCACAAAGTGGAAACTGTCCTTGGTTACCATGATTCCTAAACCAGGAAAAGATCACACCAGGAATAAAAGTGAATGAACAAAAATGTACTCACATAACTTTCACACTGTGTAGAGAATATTGCCCCCTATTCAGATAAATGACCAAACGATACCTCAGCTTTCAGTCGTCAAATATCTCGGCATACATCTTTACCGGCGCCTTACATGGAAACGGCACATAGAAACAAAGTTAACACAAATGAAGTTAAAAGCAGTTCAACTAAACTGGCTTATTGGCAGAAATTCTACTCTAGCTTTAGATTGCAAACTTTTATTATACAAGTCAATTCTAAAACCAATATGGTGTTATGGCATTCAATTATGGGGCACTGCCTCAGCTACCAACGTAGAAAAAATTCAAAGGCGCCAAAATAAGATTCTTCGTATAATTACATCTGTCCTTGATATATAAAAAACTCGAACATCCATAAAGATCTAAACGTGCCATTAGTTAAAGCACTGGTTGGACTAAACAAGTATATTTATTTTTTTTAGACTTAAGATATGAGTAATTATTGATAGTTCAATTACATTGAAGATACAATAAATAAAAATTGCGAAAAAAACCTCTTATTGGTCACCTTTTAATTCCTTTAATTCTCAATTATCTTTTTTATACTAAAGCATAGAACTAAGTACCCTGTGTAAATGTCAAGTGTTTGCCTTCTAGTATAATCTTCAGATAACATTTGAATGCCCCGTATTGACATTCATTAGGCTTAAGATCACGCACTTGTAGAAACATAAAAAGTGGATGATATGAGAGACGTTAGCATTAAACTAGATAACGACACGTACTCGCTGGTTGCTGGGGTAGGTCTACGGTTGTACATACAATAATAACACACAAGATTAAAACCTTTTAATCGTTATTGTGTGGGTTTTGTAAGCAGTCAAATAAAACTCATGTGTTCCAAAAACGGTTCTTATAAGCGCATTCGAGAATGCTATAATTGTAAGACCCCAGCAAAAAATACTGCTTTGTCGTATGCAGGTCTGTAAAGGATAGACGTTTGTTATCGCTTACGAACCTGCATACGTATGATATGATATTTGTTCGCGATGTCCCACTTAGTAGCATTTCCCTTTAAGCGCTCAATGCAGCGCAGTATAGATGTTCTAAAATCATACGGTATTAACTTCCTAACTCGTCGTAACTCCTCGTAAATTCGAAATTTGTTTATCCCTGCCTTACAGTTGTGCTTTTTAGTAAGGCGAAATGTAAAATATTCGTTGTTTTTATGTCATACAAAATTGCATTTATTTAGGCAAAATATATGTTCTTACTATTAAGAGATTTTGTATGGCAGGAAAAGATTTTACTGCTTCCAAAAACCCAATTTTTTTGCTGGAACAATAATAACAAACTGCATTCTCTCTCTCCTACAAGGATGCAGCAAATAAGTTTGCTTTATAAAATTTAGTGAAACAAAGGGACCTCTCTCGCTTACGCGGATGCAGCTATGTTAGCGAATAAGTTTTTATTAAAAATTTGGAAAGAAGCAAAGTGACCTACCAAGTGGGAGATCGCAAACAAAAATCATGCCTTCCTGAAGCAGATTGGAAGCGACAGTCTATTTATGACTCTCTTATAATCCTGCTTCCAAGTAAACGTAATATTTTGCTGGGTAGGGCTGTGCCTTTGCTTTCAATACGCTCTTCTCGCACGAGCGTTAGATGCTCTCGTGTTGTTGTTACTTTTACTTTTAATTCGAGGTTTTGCAAAGACTATTTTAACTATTTCCTTGAAGCTGTGTCCAGCGACAAGGACAAGTCCTAACACTCAAACAACAAGTTGCTCTAAGCTCTTCCACTGGTGATGTGACCAATGCCGGTCGCTGAACTCGCTACATTAAGAATTTTAGCTGATGTGTCCAACGACTAATAGGGTTCTTACTGTAGCACGAGCTGCCGTCCAAGTGCTCTTTATTCAGCGAACGTTCGGCTTTTATACATTTTGTTTGTACACACACTACAGGTACAAGTAGACAGTCTGAAATTACTATAGTCGAGAGTAATAGGATAGTGTTAGCATGAGATTTAATGAGGGTAAGGTAGTCGTGATTACCAATCGGGTGCCTCAAATCATTACAGAACGAACGAATTTTAAAAAGGAAAAATTAAAGTTAGTAGCCGTCTATCAGTCTAGGGTTTAGGATTCGATTCCTGCCAAAGACTCTGGGTGTTTTTTGCCCGCAAATAAAAAACATGGTTGAGGTAACCATAATCTAAGAGCAAAATGTTATGATTGAATTATATGGTTATATTCAAACCATATTATTTTAAACCATAATAATATTGTTGTCATTGGAACATATTATTATTACTATTATTATTACTATAATATAGTGTAAAACATGTAAATGGTTATATGTGACAACGTAGGAATATTTATAAATAACAAAACACAAATTTATTTGTTGACAACAAATGTGCATTTAATGTTTTTAAATATGTATTTTTAAAACCAACATTATTTGTTTATTTTTAGTCATACTTAACATACTATGTTTATTAATAATATATTATGGTTACAAATATAATTTTATTTTGATATATTAAAAAATTTGATTGCGGTTTGAATTTTAATATGGTTAAAATCTACCATGTTGCTTTTTTGGTATAACCATTGAATGATTAACTGTTAACAAAAACTTGTATATCGTGACCAAAGTATTGTTTAAAATAACTATAATTTGTTTACAGCCAACCTGTATTGTTACAGAAAATATAGTATAGCTGCCGTGACCATACAATAACAACGTTTTTTCTTTGCGTGTGCAAACAAGGAAACAGCTTCCCAGGTAGTGTTGTCTTAAAGATAAAAAAGATCCATATCACCAAATTGTTTTTAGGATCGACTTATACAGTAGAACTTTACAATCTAAAATTAGGGTTGAGTTTCTGCCAATAAGCCAATTTAGTTGGACTGCTTTTAAGTTCATTTGCGTTAACTCGAAATCTATGTAGCTTTTCAAGTAACGAGCCGATCAAGATGTATACCCAGGTATTTTACGTCTGAAAGCAGCGGTATTATTTGGTTATTTATGCGAATAGAGGGGCATGTGTCTCTACGCAGTGTGAAAGTTATATGTATGTGTGCATTTTTGTTCATTGACCTTTATTCTCAATTTCTTCAACCATTTTTCCAAATTGAGTACGTGGTCTTGTAAATATAGTAGATCTATAAAGAAGCTCTCTAGATATCTATTTGAAAATAATCAAATAATTCTTGAAAAAAAAAAAACCGACTACAAAACAAATATATGTGCATCAATTCTAAACTAAAAACTTAAAAGGAAGTAATCTGTAAGAAATAGTACTCAAATCAAATACTTTTATACTTTTTGCTCTAACGGACATAGTAATATACGTTCTATACATTCAAATGTCTATCCGTAACGGTTAAGCAGATAAAGCCATATACGACAAATTACCTCAGATATGAGGACACCCTTTATTTTTACACTTATTATTACTGACACAGTAATAAAAAGTAACGGTTCCAAAGATATGGGCATATACCTTAAACAATATCACCGAGGGGACACCCTTTAATGTGCAATTTTAAATTAAACACTTATTTTAAAGGACAGATTCTTTGCAAATTTCAAATGTTTGTCTAAAACGGTTCAAAAGTTTGGCCATATGCATCAATTTAAATCAACTATTGAGACACCCTATAAAATTTTAAATATTTATAAATGTTATTATACGGGACAGGGTAGTGGAGATTCTGTCTAATTTTTAAGTGTTTGTCTATAACGGTTCAAAAGATATGGCTAGATAGGTAAAATTATATCAATTATTGGGACACCCTTTAGATTCAAAATTTAAATTATATACTTGATGTTATAAAGGACTTAGAATTACAGGTTCTTTGTAAATTTCAACCGTCTCTCTGTTATGATTCAAAAGTTTTGCAATATGCATAAAATCACATTAACTATTGGGACACCTTTTAACTTCTAATTTTAAATATTTAATTTCTGATTATAAATATTGGACATTTTGTACAATTTTCAAGTGATTGTCTACAATGGTTCAAATGGTTCATATATTTAAATTGACGTCACATATGGGAACACCCTTTAATTTTTAAGTTTATTTTTTTTATTAATTTCTGTTATTGGCAGCTTTAGTAATAAGCAGTTTTATAAAATTTTACAAGGGTGCCGTTTACGATTCATAATACACGTATACAACACGTATGTTGTATGGGGACACCCTTTAATTTTCAAAATTCTGCACTTCTTGTTAAATTGGGACCAATCTGTAAGCATTTCCTTTCTAATAAAGAAAAAAATTTTAAAATCGGTTCAGAATGACTGAGTTCTGCGGGCACAAACATAAAAAAAAGTAACATTCAGACGAATTGATAACCTCCTTCTTTATTTGAAGTCGGTTAGTAACAACATGTGGAAGTGCCATGAAAGAGACTGAACTGACTCCATACTTTTTGTGTAAATTCTCAGGACTAGACCAAGGACACAACAAGGCGGATAGATACTAAATGTGAAATCCATGGGGACTTTAGCTTAAATGCCATACCATTTATATGGACTCACTGAAGGAAAGGTGGTTGAACAACTACCTAAATAACTGTAACCTTGAATAACTACAACTGTAGCTTTAAATGTTTTAAATATTTCCTGGGAATCAGTCATGTGTACAGAGATCGATAACCAGATATCCTTGTTGAATGAAGATGGCGGGCACTACAAAGGCCTGATTTCGCATTCCCACTTACAGATTTGTTATTATCGTAAGCTTACATTTTATTATTTTTTTTTGTGATAAGTAACCATCCAAATACATATACAGGAAACCAATATAATTTCCAACAATTAAATTGCGATTCTTCATGAAAATATTAATTGGGTAATTAGCACAATATCATAAATCAAATAAAACTGATTGCCTGTTTATTCTCAAGAATTATTTAATAATTCATACAGAATTATTTAATAGCCTGCTCATACCTTTAAAGGTTAATAAAAGTGAATTCATAAATTTTGCTAATCTCTAAAATAAACAATTTCATTTGTATTAAAAATGAAATATTAAAAAAAATTGTATTGTTAATGTTAATTTTTTTTTTTTCAGTGATAACAACACTTGTGGCACGCTTTTGATTACAACAGCAAAGTATATTATATTATTTGAAAAAAAAAAAAATAATAATAAACAAAAAGGGAACTTAATACTTTCTACAAACAAACAAACAAAAATAAAACAATTTTCAAGATCTTTTTTTGTCGCAACTTTTAATGGAATTCATGCAAATATAAATAAAAAAAAATGTTTAAAAGTCTATAAATAAATAAAATCCAAGGGGCTTTTGCCTTTAAGTTTTTGCTATTTTGATAGCAAAAAACAAAAAAAAAAAAAAATAGTTGTGTTTTTAAATTTCCTAGAAATTAATTTGAAATTATTTTCCATTTCAAATAGAAAAATTTTAGTTGTTGTTTATTGCTGGTTAATTATATATAAATTTGTGTTTATATTACCCTCACTATCATTAAAATAAATTTGTTGCCTATTTTTTTTTTTTTTTAATTTTATTGTTTTAAATAATTTGCCAACCATAAAGCAGGAGCTACAGATCGTTGTATGTATTATATTGAAATTTGTTTCGAAACGCTATTAATAACATCTGGGCACTTTATAGCGCGTGCTGGACTTGAGGCCACTTTTCATCTTAATTTTTATACTTTTCAACAAATTAATCTTTTAGCATTCACATGTTCATAATGTGGTTTTGTTTAGGTAATTTTTAACAAGAAATCTTTTTTATATTAATTGTTTTTTGTTATTTTATTTTGTATTTTTTTGTAGTGAACATGCTTTAAATAAGTTTTCAAATTATTTGAAAAAAAGATTCTAATTAAATACGTATTTGCTGTAAAATATGATTAACTGACCTATTTTTTTCTCTTTAATTTACAAACGATTTATATCTTTTCAAAAATAGTCTATGCATATAACAAAACTATAACAGGATCATTTCTGAAATGAAAATATTGTTGCTGGTGCAGATACCAATCGAATTAAAATACAAAGCAGACTGTACGTCTTTCCTTATGTGCGTATGTGTTCGCATCACGTAAAAACTAATGGATAGATTTTAGTAAAAATTTGAAAGAAGGTAGCTTGGTATCTTGATTCAAATATAGGATACTTTATTTTTGTAAAAATATCTCATTTCCAAGAAAAAGTAGTGAAAGTACGCAATTTTACCGATTTAACCCGTTAAAGCTCAAAATTAAACTATTTTCTTTAATTTATTTATATTTATTATTACTTTATGGACTAAATTAATCATTTTAAGGGTTCCGTACACAAGCTGTAAAAACGTGACCCTATTGTTTTCGCTACAATGTCTGTCCGTCTGTCCGTCTGTCAGCGCCTTTTATCTCTGGAACCGTAGACTCTTGAAATTTTCACAGATGATGTATAGCCGTTGCCGCTATAGCAACAAATACTAAAACTTATAGGGTGTTCCGATAGAGAGGTGTTATTCACGAATATGTGTTTATTTTTTGAACTGTAAGAGGTATAGACTCAAGATTTAAAAACAGTTATTAAAACTTAGTTCGCTATATAAAAAAGTATAAAAAAATAAACCTAAAAATTAAAGGGTGTTCCGATAGTGGTGTGATTTACATGTATAAGGCCTAAGTTTTGAACCATAATAGGCAGAAGCTTGAAATTTTCACAGAAGGTGTATAGCTGTGGCCGCTATAGAAAGAAATACTAAAACTTATAGGGTGTTCCGATAGAGAGTTGTTATTCACGAATATGTGTTTATTTCTTGAACTGTAGGAGGCATAGACTTAAGATTTAAAAACAGTAGTTAAAACTTAGTTCGCTATATAAATAAGTGTAAAAAAATAAATCTAAAAATTAAAGGGTGTTCCGATAGTAGCGTGATTTGCATGTATAAGGCCTAAGTTTTGAACCATAATATGTAGACTCTTGAAATTTTCACAGAAGGTGGACTGTGGCCACTATAGCAATAAATACTAAAACTTATCGGGTGTTCCGAAAGTGAGGTGTTATTTGCCTTTATGTCTTTATTTCCTTAGCTATAGGAGGCAACCACTTAAAATTTGCAGACAGTAATTAACTCTATGTTCGCTCTCTATTAAATTAAACCTTAAAATTAAAGGGTGTTCCGAGAGTGACGTGCATTGCGTGTATATGGCCTAAGTTTTGAATTATAATAAGTAGACTCTTAAAGTTTATACAGGAGGTTACTTACTATGGAAGCTATAACAAATAATAAAAATTAAAGGGTGTTCCGATAGAGACATGATTTATACTTAAATAGCCTTATTTTTTGAACCGTAATAGGTAGACTCTTGTATTGTTTACAGTAGATATTGTACTTCGGCCACTGAAACAATTACTAATTGCTAAAGGATGATCCATCAGTGATGTGTTTTTCACGTATATAACTTAATTTTTTAATCGCAATAGGTAGGCCTGATATTTTAATAGAAAGTGTATTACCATGGCCGTAATAACAACAATTGCTAAAATTTGCAATTTTCACGAATATAAATTTGATTTTAAAAAGAAAAGGGTGGCCCATAAGACATGAAAAAATTAACAACTTGAGTTTTTAAAGGCGTACTAAACATAGTACGGACCCTACGTGTGTGAGACTAACTCGCACTTGACTGATTTATTTATAAATTATTAGAAAATAAATAATTAATTTCGTAGTTATAGAGCCATACTCAGACGTGTACAATGTAATGGAGAATGAAATTTTTATTTATTTATTTAGTTTATTTATTAACAAATGACAATAAGCCTTCAAGGCCAAATCTGTCATAGGTATAATTGGCAATCAAATTAAAAAAATTTAATACATTTGAAATTCTTTGCATAAAGATCTGACAAAGCTCACAATATTAGCGAACTCTGCTATGACGAATATCAAAAAATATATTTCGTGATAATGGTGCATCAAAATCTTCGTCCAAAATCCAGTAAGCACGTTCGACAGTACCAAATATCTCTTTAAATCGTGTACGTTATTTTGATCTGCGCAGCTTGGGTACCATAGAATGATTTCAATAGTAGCGGGAACATCCCTTGGCGGAAGAGAAGACTTCAAGTTGTTATTATTTTCTCCTTCCTCAGCACTAATTATGGCAGAATCTGCTGGCACAAAAACATATTTCGCAACGTCATTTTCATCTGTGAATACCGATTCACGAACTTCCTCTATTCCTGAAAAATTATTTTGACTTGTAAAAATGTGCCTATTCGCCATTATGAACATTTCGTAACGCCTGTAGAAAAAATAAGAGTGTGATATAAAAACGCCCATTGTACCTGCATGTGTACATTACAAAAAAATATGGGGCCTAGTATATGATCTATCACATAAATTAAAACATTCGATGTTTAAAACATAAGAATACGATTTTATCATACTTTTTTAATAAAAAGTAGTCCGTATAATGTGCAAATAATAAAATCAAATAGCTTATCTCAGTAATCTTGTTTTGACTCCGACTGACAATGTCTAAATCTTGACACTAGTTTTCATGCCACCTCCAAAATTGGCTTTTACATAAATTACTAGAGTCGACTATCGTCACTACTTTCTTAATAATAAACATTAAAATACATCAAATTGCACTTTCATTAGATGTACCCAAGCGGGTACAGAGGGCGTTAATGAGTTAAAGGTACGCAAACTTGGCAGCACCTTTTATTTTTAGCACTATTTACAGAACTCCACAATTATTTTAGAATTTTATATAGATTTTATAATTTTATATGAAACTTATGTTCCATGAGTACTAAGGGATGGGTACCTCTATATAAAGTAAATACCTAAACCATATCTGAAGCACTATAAAAGTAAGAGTTTTAGAATTTGGTGTGGATTACGTACATAGCGAAATTATACAAAATATTGTAAAGACGCTGACGAAGTGGCGGGCCCAGTTAGGTTTTAGCTAGTTTTTATATGAAGCCTTTATGGAAATAAATTTTTTTTGATACTTGTACTCAAGCGATCCTTAAAACGACTAATAATTATCACGAATTATAAAAATGTATGTTTAAGAGGAGCAAAGGCCATATACGATATTTCTCTATATCCTCAGATGTATTTAATATATAACAGTCACTAACAGAAATTGCCATATTTTATAACATTTTACTTATACTTTTATTAAATATTCCTGATAAAATAATATTAGATTGTGCTTTGAAAGTAATCCATTCCAAATTTTGAAGATTCTTACCTTTATAGTGCTGCTCATATGGTAAATGTATTAACTTTATATATAGAAGTATCCATCCCTGGATAATAACTCAGAATGATGCAAATTAGGTTTTATATAAAAATCTATAAAATTCTAATTTTATTTCTGAGTTCTGTAAATAGTATCTAAAATTTCCCGCTTACAAAAACCAAAGGTGCTGCCAAGTTTTTAGTACCATAAAGGTACCTTCTCACAAAATGTTATTAAAATTAATTCAGTAGTTTTTACGTGATGGGAACACAGTCAGATAGACAACAACTTCCAAAAATTTTTTAAAACATATTTCATGTACAGAAATGGTCCTGTTATAGTTTTATTATATTTATAGACTAGCATTTCCCGCGACGTCATCAGCGTCTTATTATTATGTTCGATTTTTTTATTGAAAGTAATCAACCCTAATTTTTAAGACACTGAAATTTATAGTGTTTCAGATATGGTTTATGCTTTATACTTTATATAGAGGTACCCATCTCTGGGTAATTACTCAGGATAATGCAATATAGACTTTATATAAAATTCTAAGATTTACATATATAAAATTCTAAAAATATTTTAGAGTTCTGTAATTGGTGTCTAAAATTCCCCGCTTACAATAACAAAAGGTGCTGCCAAGTTTTCAGAGCCATTTAATAGGTAAAATAGCGTACTTTCTCTATTTTCTTTTGATATATTTTTACGGAAAAAAATTATTCTATATTTGAGATCCGATTTTCCAAGGTACCTTAAAAAATCTTTGTATTCTAAAGTAAAAGAAATATTTTGTTTTAGTATTAATACAAATGTTTAATCTATACATAAAATAAAATAATAAAACTAAAGGATGGATTTTAACAAAATTCTGTGAGGAGGTACCTTAGCATCCTGATTTCGATAAAGTGTACTTTTGTTTCGCAAAAATATCTCATTTCTAACAGAAGCTGGAGAAAAAGCAAGGAAAGTACGCAATTTTCGGTTTAAAGGTACTGAAATTTTCGGTTTAAAACTGGGATATTTTAAACACGTTTGCGCACCTTTTATTTTTGAAAGTTGGATAATTGAAACACTAATGCCCAACGCATGGCGCCAGTTGGATAAAAATTGTATTTGATTTTTATTTTTAATTTGTGGAATTACATTGTTATTAAAATATTTTATGCACTTCTGACAGAGGTTTACAATAATTTTTAGAATCTTAGAATTTTTTTTATAAATTTTATAAATATATCCCGGGATGGGTACCTGTATATAAAGTAAATACATAAACCGTAATGAAGCAAATACATAAACCGTAATGAAGCACTGAACCATTATAAATACTTTCAAATCAAAACCGAACAAAATATTGTCAGGACGCCCACGCTGTGGCGGGTACAGCTAGTTTTTTACAATTAAGTGTTTATACTATTATTTTTACCTCTTCCCTTAACCCAAATATGCAAACTTAAATTACCAAATTTATTACTGCAAAATAGTTCAACTCTCTTCAATACAAATTATCTCAATATTTATGTTTGAGTAAATTGTATTTAACTTGATATGTGAGTTTATAAATTTTAGCGAATAAATATTTATTGTTTTGTATATTTACATATGTGTTAATGTTTCTTTCTTTTTTGTTTGAAATTGTAGTTGATTTGTTCATGCCACGTTCACTTTGTCTTCAAATATTTATTTATCTTTCAAATGTTTTCCTCAAACAATCAGCTTAACGAAAATACAATGAAACATTAATAAATTTGTTGCATGTAAAATTTAAATTTGGCAGAAGCCACTTAAAAAAAAGTAGCGGCATGTTTCGAACAAAAAAAGATTAACATAAACATTAGTTAAACAGGGAACAGGCAGATCGCTACAGCGTTTTTATAAAAGGTGGCAGTACCGGGTTGCTTAAGTATTTAAAGCAGAGTACCGAAATGCTCATTCACTGCTCAATCATGTGTGAGTGTGTACATTTTAGTTATTTTCTGCTTCTTTTCATACATATCTACAGAGAGACTAGAAAATATTGTTCATTTATGAGTGAAATGATCTATTTTTAACCGACTTCAAAATAGAAGGAGGTTATCTATTCGTCTGAATGTTGTTTTTTTATGTATGTAACCGCAGAACTAAGCCATTTCTGAACCGATTTTAAAATTTTTTCCTTTATTTGAGAGGTTATGCTTTCAGGTTGGTCCCATTTTAAAAACAGTTCATCATATTAAAAATTAAAGGGTGTCCCCATACAACATACATGTTTTTTACGTGTATTAAGAACCGTAAAGGGAACCAAATTAAAATTTTAAAAATTGTGTGTCGCTATAGCTCTCAACAGCAGAAATAAATAAAAAAATAAATTTAAAATTTAAAGGGTGTCCCCATAGGTGACATAATTTGACCTATTTGGGTCTATCTTTTGAACCGTTATAGACAAAACCTTGAAAATTTGACAGAATATCGATTACTATGACCGTTATAATAAAATGTATAAATATTCAAAATTTTCAATTAAAGGGTGCTCCAATAGTTCATTTAATTTGATGTATATGGCCATACTTTTGAACAGTTGTACACAGACCGCTGAAATTTACAAAGACCCTGTAGTGCTAAGTCAGCTATAACAAAAAGTATAAAATTTGAATTTGTAACTAAAAGGGTGTCCCAATAGTTAATGTAATTCTATGTGTGTGGCCAAACTTTTGAACTGTTAGAGACAGACAGCTGAAATTTACAAGGAAACTGTAATGCCAAGTCCACTATAGCAAGTATACAATTTGAATTTAGAAATTAAAGGGTGTCCCCATAAATTATGTAATTTGATCTATATGGTCCTATCTTTTGAACCGTTAAACACAAACACTTGAAAATTAGGCAGACTGTCCACTACTATCTCTGGTATGATAACAAGTATAAATATTTGGAATTATAATGTAAAGGGTGTCCCAATAGTTCATGTAGTTTGATATATATGGTTAAACTTTTTAACCGTTATAGACAGATAGTTGAAATTTACAAAGAATCTTTGTGGCCAAGTCCCGTATAACAACAGGTCTTAAATTTAACATTGTAAATTAAAGGGTGTCCGAATATGTGATGTTATTTGATCTGTGTGCCCCTATCTGTGAAACCGTAGACAGAGGCTTGAATGGTGCCCCTATAAAAGACGGATGCTGATGAAGACGGAGGAGAGGCTTGACATTCAAATAGTCTTCATTTTTTCCCTCTAAGTTTGGCGCATCTTTTATTTGATTCAAATCTAATTCTCACAGATTACTTCTTACATTTTTAGTTTAGAATTGGTGCCCTTCTATCTGTTTTGAAGTCTGTTTTTTTGCAAGAATTATTCCCTTTCTTTTCAAAAGTGAATAAATGAGAAAATATTTTGTTTTTTACGCAAGTGCTCATATATGAGAATTTATAATTTTGTTTAATTTTTCATACATATGTATATGAAAAGATCGTAGAAAAAAATTAAGCATTCGCATTAATTTATATGTATATTTATATGCACATATTTTGTAATGTGCAACTGCCGGCGTGTGCAATAGTAATATGTCCTAGAAATCTCATTTATGAGAAATTTCATAAATGTACACTGATAAATCAAAACTTTCATACACAATTGAAAAAACAAAAAAAAAAAAAAAACAGGTATGTATGTAAAAGATCATAAATGAGAATGAGTTAATTCATTACTTATCACATATAAATAATACGAATATTCTTTGTTTTTCACCGCTCAAGTACGTATGCTAAATAAAAAACAAAAACTCACAATCATTCATGTGCAATCGAAGACAACGATTTTTTGTTGTTCATTTATAAACGTGAAATTTTAGAAATCTTATGTATGAGAAACATCATAAATGTTGAAATGTCAATGCTCATGAATAAAAAATTCTGAACCCTGGTTTAAAGAGCAAGGGAAAGGGTAGATATTATCAGAGAGATAACTATACTGATCTCTTTGTTAAAATCGAAGTTATCAGCTCGATTATTTTATAATAAAATAATGTTTCGCTTTTAAAATAAGATTTACATCAGGCTTGTTAATTGCTTTTCTCAGTGTTTCTCACGTTTATGATTTCTTTTGAGATTTTGTGGCTTCCGTCATAAAGTGTAGCATCGAAAATTTTTAGCTAAGCATTTTTGGAGAAATATAAGGACTCATAATTTTTTTTAATTTTCTTTTTAAGCACTGCCTGCCTGACTGCCTAAAATTTCAATATTGTTATACATACTTATATTTATATTCAAATGTACATATTAACTAAATAAACAGCTATAGATTTAAGATCAAAAAGCATCCCCAGCAATATGTGTACTTTGTGTTGCCATAAATTATTAACTTAAATGAGCGAGCGAAATAAATCCACACGCCTGGCCATTGTTTTGTTTTCAAATAACCATAGAGAAAACATACCATTCAATTCAATAAAATTACTTAATTTTGATGTACAGAAAGACTAGAAATCAAGCATATATAAAGTTGGCAACATAAACCGTTGATCCCCTACCAGTTAAAATAGTTGGTTTTTTAGTACCGATAGTAAGATGAAATTTAAATCTAGTACTACGGCAGACTTTTTAGTACTTTTTGCAGACAACCTCGTAAATTTAAACGAAAATAGAAACCTGATCACTGAGCCAAAAAAAGGGTTTTATAAATTCTTTGGGAACCCTGCGTAATCAATTTCAAAGGTTTAAAAGTGGTTTAATGAGTTTCATTGTAATCGTAGGAGCACAAATGAATACCAAAGGTTCAGGTTTGCAAAAAACTTCGTCACTTCGAAGTAATCGATAAAAATCATGAAATGATATTAGACAATCGGATAATAGAAAGTGGGTGTGGGTGTAGGTGTAGATATCTTCAACGAGCGATTTCATTGCATTTCACCCCCATCGCTCTATCTATGTTTCGAAAATTAAAGAAATGATTAAGTGATAAAAATTTGGGGAGAATAAAAAACAAATTGATTCCGTGTTTATGTATGCATGAATAGAATTTTTACAGTTAATTTTCACCCTCTTATTTTCGACTTTTTAATAATTTGAATTTGTGCGCATTTCTTTTAAATATTCAACCTCATGTTCTGATATAATATATCAGGATAAAACCAAACATCTTATTTTATCTTAATCCTAAAGGTATCCTACATTTTTAGTCAATTAATTTAGAATACAGTAAACCCTCGATTATTCGCGAGTGGTTTGCTGATTATCCGAGGCGTCTACAATAAAACGTTTTATGTATTAAAATATACAAAATCAAGACCGATTTTTTTGGTAAAAAGTAAACATCACAGTCAAATAAACAATAATGTAATTGTCTCGAGTTACATTATGCAACTTTGTCGCTGCAATTCTTCATTAAATGGGGAGAGAGGAACTAAAAAGGGTACAAATATCCATGTACTCTTGAATTTTGAACTTTAAAATGTAAACAAATGTATACATCCATACAAATTGATGCAATAAAAATTGTAAGATATAAACACAAATGCAGTGTTAAAAAAGAAACGAGAAAGATTGCAGCGACAAAAGTTGCATAATGTAATTCGGCACTTTCAAGTTTCGTTTTGTTTTAATTTACAATAAACTTATTTCAAGCATTTGAGTGCTGTTTTTAGTAAACTACAGCAATTGCTTAACCGCTATCGGTTACTTTACCACTTATCTGCAAAATTCCATTATCCGAGGTATCCGCGCCAGTCAATTCCGCGCATAATCGGGAGTTGACTGTATTATTATTTGTCGATTAGTTTCCTATTTACAAAAGTAAGGGTTTTTTAATGCACTGCATGAGCACAAAAACGAAGAGCACAAAGCGCTCATTATTGACACGATGTCTGTTCATTGATCACGAGTAACAGCGAACATCAGCAAGCTAAAAGCGATAAGCTTGCCTAGTTTCCATAAACAAGTTTGAAAATGTATGAGTAAATGTTGAACATAATAACAATGAACTTGGGCTAGTTCACACATTTTTTTGCTTTGAGTAAAACACGAACAAAATTACTTAAGTTCATTTTAAAGTCTTCATTTCTTAAGAAAAACAAAAAAAAAACACTAGTACAAAGCCTTATTCAAAAGTTCGACACAACTATTAAACAAAACACACTACTAAACAAAAAATGAGTAAAAACGAATTTATTAGTATAGAAAGTTTATTTTATTCGGTCAGCTCATTGCCTTTATGATACGAACAGAGGTTTGTTCTTCAATATGGTAAGAGTATGGTAAGAGTGGACATGTGTCCAGTAAGCTAGTTTGTGCTCGAATATGATCGGTTGCTCACGACTATAACATTAGCTTGTTCAAGCAACTGTTTATTTGTAAATCAAGCATTATCAGTATAAGGTTCTTTGATGGGTCTTCAAATGATTTATCTCTTTTATGCTTTAGCACTTTTAAAACTTTTTGATATGGATATTTTTCCTAGCAGTTTCAAGATTTCGAGCTTATTTGAGCCCTTGATTTTAAAAATGTTATAAGTCAAAAATTTTAAAAATCTAGTTTATGAGCTATTTCATATCAAATAATAAAATAATCTGAAGTTATGCCATGAAAATTAAGTTGATAAATTGAATTTATATTTTGGTTGGTATATAAAATACAGTATAAAAGTATATTTTAATAGCAGTATAAGTCAGTATGTTTTCACAGTTTGGCAAAATAATTATTAATAATTTTGTCATGTCTTCATATAGCGGCTCAGGTATAATCCGGAAATCCTATTAATGTAAACAAGCACTATTTATAGTTATTGTAGACATTATACGGTGAAGAAGTATAAGTTGTGTAAAAAGGGAAACCCATTTTTGGTAGAACAAATTGCTTAATAAAATTTAATTTCGACGAAACAACTTGGAGAATCAATGAGATGAGGAGATCAAGGAGATGTGTCTTGGCTAAAAATACAATGGATCAGATTTCTAAAAAAAATCCTCCATATAAGTTGTTTTATAAAACTTATTTGGATGACAATTCCGAATTCAAAGTGTTAGTCCTTTCACCTAAAAGAGGAAGACCAAGAATATACGAAAATATTGATTTGCTTCGATTATACTCAAGCATTAAACCAATAACCGAAGAAAAACGGAGATATGATAGATTTACTACTCTATATCTCACCAATTTCCCACAAACACTTTATATCCCTAAATACTAAAAAATAAATTACTTAGGCGGGATTTAGACGATGATTTAAAAACATGTCTTTTTTGTTCAGGGTAGAGAAAAAGGTACGATTTGTTTTCCAAAATCAATGCACAAATCGTACCTTTTTCTCTACCCTGAACAAAAAAGACATGATTTTAAATCATCGTCTAAATCCCTCCTTAGTTACAACGTAATGAGTTTGAATAAAATATTAATATCTAATAAAAAATTTTCCTGGATGGTTTAAGTCATTTATAAAATCATGCAGTTAATTTTGAAAATGATGTCATTTCAACCTTTCAAATTTCCTTTTAAAAATCGTTATAAATTTCACAATTATAATAAATACTTATTTGTTGACACTATTTATAATTATCAAAATATTTTATTCCTTAATACAAAAATATTTTTCTATCCTTTAAAATGCAAACCTCTTAACATCTCTAAACATGAAATATATGACTTATACCACTTTCATAATCAAGGGCTCATTTAAGCCCCTTTATAACTGATCTCTGTCACTATGGGGAATTTTTTAAGTCAATAATCCATCGGTACTCGTTGTACCGAGTATTACAAATTTTCGGAGATGAGCAACAAAGTTATGGTCTTAAGTTGTGGACTTGATGTAAGGTATTAAGATGTAGGGGAAAAAGAAAAATCATTTCTATTGAGTTGATTTTTTTGTTTTTATTATTTTTGTTAAAACACTTATTTTTTGTGCAAATGGTTTTTACTGTTTTATTGTTGTTTTCTTAGTAGTGTTTTGTTAAATACGCGCTTGTTTAAATAAACAAATACGAGATATGAAATTAACAAAATTTGCAAAATTTGTTGTTTTGCCATTGTATTTTTTTTTCCTTTCAATTCTATTAAGGTAAAAATTTACACTGACAATGATTCGAAGTTTTTGAAATTGAGAAATAAAAATATAATTTTGTTTGAGTATCAAAATGATGCCTTACACTTTAGATTGTATGAATATATCCCCAGGTAAAAATTATAGCAATGCATTGCTATAATTATAACTAAATCAATTTACGGCTAGTGTAAACCCACCCTTCCCTACCTTGTCTTATGGTTGTGAATGTTGTATAATTTATCCACTTATCATCGCTGCAACTGAGTAGAAGAAAAAAAATATTGGAAAATAAAGACAAGTTCTCCTCAAACACGGCGGGTGTTATGTGTTTTATCACTGCCACTAATTGAATATTTCAGTGCAAAAAATATTGCTGACCAACAAAATAATCTTGTTTTATGTAGACTTGTTTTCAAGAATTATAATTTGGTTGTTTTCCAATTACTTGTTGCAGTGTTACTTTTTTGCTTTAGTCGCAATAAATTTTTCAGTTTTTTCTACTTCATCGCTCGCACATTATTTTTAATTGTGTTTATTATTATCAGCCATTTGTTATTGTTTTTATTTGATTTCAATTTAGAAAAGTTTGATAGACATTTGCTGCACACGTATGTACGTATGTACATATTTACAAGATCATTAATTAAAGGCTGACCTCAGTAAATTAAGTAAAATTTAGTTTTTAAAAGCGAAACAGTTTTCTCACTTTCTTGGTTGGTTGGAAAATATGCATATAAATTTCTTATTTGATTTAATTTATTTACTGCAAAAAGCAAATTGGACTACAAGGAAATAAAGGCGGCATAGTTTTACTTTAATTTATAGTTTTGCAGTAAAAAAGAAAAAAACCTATAAAAAAATATGTTTTATAACGAAGTGAGAAATTTTCTACCATTTTACGTTATTTATTAGGTGAAATAAGAGACTTATTAAACAGACACTGGCCACATTTAAGACTACCAATTGCCACTTTTTTATTTAGTTGTATGGGAATATACAGTGAAATCTCCCGTAGGCGGACACTGAGCGTCACAGCAGATTTGACCTTTAAGGGGAGGTGTCCGTTCACGGGATGGTTCATTAAAAAAGGTCAGGACTTTTTGCTATTAATTACACAGTGCAACACGGAAAAAAATAACCATATACGGACACCACTACGTGATAAAAGACCAAAAAAAAAGACCCCTATCTCCTAGTTTTGCCCAAAGTCCACCAGGTTTTTTTATGGGCCCTCAAAGATGTGGGGCCTCGATGTCATTTTTGCAAAAAAATGATCATTTACTCAAGCTCATATTTTGCAAACCGTTTGGAATTTTGATATACTTTCTGAGGCAAAGTTGTAGCCCTTGTCATAAAGAACAAAAATTGTGAACATATAAAATCAAAAAAACTTCATCTTCAAGGTCAAAATCGCAAAAAATTTTAAAAAAATTGAATTTTATTGACCCTTTTTCCCCTGTTCAGGTCCATAGGTAGTAAACCTTTCAAAATTCAAGGAAACAATCAACTACAAAAATGAACCCAAGATCTCAACAAACAACGTTCTAGAACATATGAACTTCCTAGGAATGATTCTTAACACCGCTTAGGTAGCGCTTAGGTAGCGCTTAGGTAGCCGCAAAAGTGAAAATTTTCCCGAAAATTTTTTAGCTACCTAAGCGCTACGTAAGCGCTACCTAAACGGTGTTAAGAATCATTCCTAGGAAGTTCATATGTTCTATAAAGTTGTTTGTTGAGATCTTGGGTTCATTTTTGTAGTTGATTGTTTCCTTGAATTTTTAACGGTTTGCTATCTATGGACCTGAACAGGGGAAAAAAGGTAAATAAAATTGAATTTTTTAAAGTTTTTTTGCGATTTTGACCTTGAAGATGAAGTTTTTTTGATTTTATATGTTCACAATTTTTGTTCTTCATGACAAGAGCTACAACTTTGCCTCAGAAAATATATCAAAATTTCATACGGTTTGCAAAATATGAGCTTGAGGAAATGATCATTTTTTTACAAAAATGACATCGAGGCCCCACATCTTTGAGGGCCCATAAAAAAAAACCTGGAAGACTTTGGGCAAAACTGGGGACAGGGGCCTTTTTTTTGGTCTTTTATGACGTATTGGTGTCCGTATATGGTTATTTTGCCATGACTTAAAAAATTACACAGTGTGTTATGCTTTTATGACTAATGAGTCGACTTATTTCAACACAACTCATCGAACGATTAATTTTGATCGATTTTTTGTTCTACAGATTCCTCTTCAGAATCTCTTGGTATTACTTCTGGAGTTTTTGTATCTTAGAAATTTATTTCAATGTCATAATTTTCAGTGTATGCAATTTTATCGATATTTAAGATCCTTTCAAAACTAGTCTCTATTTTCTAAAATTTTTTGAAAATTCATCAGTGTTGCTAATAGCACATTTTTTATTGCAGAAAATTCCACTTTGTTTCAAGCAGTTTTTATACGACATATTGCATTCAGCACGCCGATACTTTATGAAAGTTCTGATACTGATTTGGCCGAACTCATTTTCGGGATGATGTAATTCAAAATCAAACTTCTATAGTTAACTTTAAAATTTTGAATTTGTCTTGTTTGTTGTATTTGCTGGCAAAATAATTACATTAACGTTTCATGGCCTTAGAGTGAGATGCAGCGTTGCCTAAAAATAAAATAATTTGTCTATCGATTGATGTGATTGATTTGATGCAACCACTCCCTCATTATCTCTCTTTTAAAAGAATTTCGGACAGCCATCCTACAATAAAAAGTTTTCAATAATTAACATTTCAAGATTAACACAGTCTCAAATGGACACCTTAAAAGAACAAAAATAACATAAAAACTACACAACAAACTGTCAATGATACCAAAAAGGGCAATCGCACAATTTAATATGCATAAATAGTGCTGCTGTGGGGTATGTTAATTTTGTACGCATGGATGTATATTTTGTAGTTTTCTCGCACGATTGGCACTTTTTTATTTGTTAACGATTTTGTCCGTCTACTGGAGGTATTTCATAGAAAAAATGTGTCCGCGTCCGGTCAGTGGAGTGTCCGCCTAGAAGAGTGTATTATGTTCTAAAAATTCTTGGAAAACAAAGGGACTTAGAAATTTGTCCGTTTAAAAGAGGTATTCGCCTACGGAATGTGTCCGTTAGTAGAGTTTTCACTATATATAGAAAAACTTGAATTCAATTTTCTTGAAAAACTCTAACATTTTACTACACTCACTCTTAAACTGTGTAAATGCAAACGCTTGGGTGGTAATCAAATAAATCAGTCAAGTACGATTCAGACTATACGTGTGTGGTTTACGTACCAATTTCAATATATAAGTATAAAAGTACAAGATTTAAAGTTTTCCACATCTTTTTTAATGATAATTTTAATTATGAATTTTATGTTTTTATTACCTGTTTTTAAAAATATTAAGTGTATGCGTTTCAAAAGATAAGCAGATATGCGTCACAATCAATTCTACGAAGTGGACACCCTTTAAGTTATAAATTTTTATTATATAAAGCATAGTCATAAATAACCTGTGTAATAAATAAGAACAAATTCCCCAAAATCGCGACTTCTACGGAACACCCTTTCATTTTAATTAATTTAATTTTTCATACTCGTTGCTTCAGTAGACATTGTAAAACGTTACTTACGGAAAATCGTAACACTACTTAAACTCCCTTTATTTTTTGGTGCTGCTTTTTATACTTCTGTAATAGCATACACATTTTTAACATTCTGCATGAATTTAAAGTGTCTAAGAATTCCGTTTCAAAAATTATTATTATAAAATATTTGTGTCATTTTCGTAACACCCTTTAATTTAAAATTATTTTTTTTATTTTTTGTTATAGCGCACATAAGTGTAAACTTAAAGTGTGTGCCCCTCTCGGTTCAAAAAATGAGGTCATATGCGTGAATATTAATTTTGAACTATTGGAACACCCTTTAATTTTTAGTTGTTGTTGTAGCTGCCAAGGTATTACACCTTCTTTAAAAATTTGAAGAGTTTACCTATTACTGTTTAAAAATTAGGCCATATACTTAAAAGTTACGTTACTATGGGAACACCCTTTAATTTGTATTTTTATATTTTATACCTTCTAATGCACACAAACATGGTTTTAACTACTGTGTGTATGTAAATTTCATGTGTCTGCCTCTTACGGAAATAAGGCCATAAACGAAAGAATTGTGTCACTATCGGAACACCCTATATTTATAAGTATTTATTGTTAGAGTGCCCATTGAAATACAACTTTTGTTAAAATTTCAAGTAAATGTTTACCTTTTATGATGCCAGAGATAGAAGGCGCTGACAGACGGGCAGACATTGTAGCGAGAACAATAGGGTTCCGTTCCCGAAGTATGAAAGCGTAACGTAAAAATTTAAAAAACAAATATATTTTGAAATCGTATAATTTGACAGTTTTTTTTTGGCTTAATAAATATGATGGTTTTGCTTATTTGGCCCTATAATCTATTTATTTAATAAAATAGTAACTTATTTCCTGTCTGTCTTTCAGTCTGCGTTCGCATCACGTAAAAACTACTGGATGGATTTTAACAAAATTTTGTGAGGAGGTACCTTAGTATCCTTATTCCACTGTAGGATATTTTAATATTACGAAAATATCTTATTTCCAAGAGAAAGTAGAGAAAAGGCAAAGTACGCCGGTTTTTACTCATACACTCTAAATAAATTAATTAAAAATTAAGTCGATAATAGTAGGCAACACTTTACCGAATATTTTCGACCTAAAATTAGACACTATATTTTTAAATCTTCTTTGGATGCAGTCAATTCAAAATGCAATTTGGCAAGACTTTTTTGCTGTTCGCGTATTTTAGTGATTTGATTCATTGTGCAGCCAGAACCAGAAGCTTTCAGTTTCCCTGAATGAAAAACATCCAAAAGACTTAATGGTGCTCTCTCCATATGTTTCACATCCGCAGATTAAACTTACTAACGCTGATAGACGTTGTATCATGATTTCAATATGTTTGGTGATATCACTATTGAGATGAAAATGATTATTACTGATATTATTAATGCCGGCAGTAATAACTCTTGCACTACTACCATCAACAGCTAGTTAAGACGGCAGAAATGGCAGCATTAGCTGTCAGTGATGGTTGTTATTGTAAACTACAAGTACTTGTAGCATTAGTTATTATTTTGCGCCATTAATGCTATCGCGATCACCGAATTTTTTTAATAATTTTCGCGGCTTGGACGTAGATTCAAAATACTCATCATGGGTTGCTTGCAAATGCGGTCGAGGACTTAGTTTATTTACGTATTTAACTTTAGCAGACCACCAAATTTATCGGACGTTGTGGTACGTTTTTCTATAGAACATGAAGCTAAATTGCATCTACGAGTAGTATCGCCACTAGAAATACTCTTTATATTAATTTTGGGCACATCCAAGAGGGAAACAGGAGTTGGTGCTCATTTGATGTCTACTGTTTCTGCATCCACCAGGTTTAGGCGTTCATCTACTTCACAATGGGGTTGATATTACTTTTTAGGTGAAACAAAGACTATATTTTCTTTTATAATTTTTATCCGTTCTCATTTTGTTCTCTTTTTAATATTTTTTATGATTTAACAAAATTAATTTCATAATAGAAAACACTAAAAGTTTATCAAAAAACAAGAAACCTGATTTATAATTTTTCTTCTTTTGACAGTTTTTTTTGATTTTAGAAATTTTGTTTAGAATTAAACACTTTTAACAGCATTTTTATTTTTCTGTGTAAAATTAAATAAATTATGTGTTTTGGAGCAAATAAAAATTTTTAGAATGTTAGAATTTTATATAAATTTTAAAATTTTATCCAGGGATGGGTAGAATTCTTTATATAAAGTAAATACGTAAGAGTCTCAAAATTTGGTGTTGATTACTTTCAAAGTTAAATCGAACAAAATGTTGTCAGGATGCACACAACGTGTGTGGGCACAGCTAGTGATACATATTATATTCTGCATTTATAGGTTTTTCTTTTTCCAAAAAATTAATATAGTAAATTCCTTTCACATCCCAGACCCCTGCAGTCATAACCTCCCAAGACAACTTTACGTTTTTGCTTTCAAATACAAAATACTACCCCTGCAGTTATAACCTCCCAAGTGATGGTACCATTAAATAGTACACGTATGGATATAGAGGTCCCCCATCATGTTTAAAGGGGTAATTCATGCTATTGAAAGATGAGCTTAATTCAATATAATAAAATACGTAGCAGCAGACTTGGTGGGTGCTGGGACCCCAACCAGGAACACGAGTTAAAAGCAACAAATGACAGACAGACTGACCAAAACGGGAGCATGTACACAAATGGTTGGTCCGGAACCATTTTATAGACTTCGATCAAAAGGGATGCGTAAGGAGATCAAGAACACCAGGAATTATCACTGGACACTAGGAATATCAACGGACTATGACATACGAAGCTGGCAATTAGGATGAATGACCACAAACGATTTAAAGCTTTTTTGTGTTTAATTAACATATTTATTTTCACTGGTTTCCTCACAGGCCATTGCAAATTAAGGAAACACCTAAAAAGGCTACGTATTGAGAGCCACAGCCAGTGTACATTTTGTGATTTTGACGAGGAAACCTCAAAGTATACAATGAAGGATTGTGATACTTTATGTATCAATAGATATAACCAGATGGGGTCTGCTAATAGTAGAACCAACTGTATTTCTTAAATTCCTCAGGAGAGCTGGCAAGGAAAACAATTTGTTGTCCCTTATTATTATTAAAGGAGCTATTTGCATCGTCAATAGATAGAAAACTTTATAATTGAAAATAGAAATAAAAATTTTCAATTTCGATTATAATTTTGCTTAACAAAAACAGTGAACGAAGTTATAAAAGATTATTTCAAGCAAATAAATTAAAGTAAATTATTTTTTTCATTCTTATTTTTTTCAAAAGCTGAAAAAATATATAATTAAATAAAATGTAAAAGAGATACCTGAACCCTTCTGTTGCATAGATGACCTTCTCATTCGACTCAAATCGAACGGTAGACGAATCACCCTGAAGCATTGTGATGCTTTTTGTCACAACAGATACAACCACCTAGGTAATTATCAACTAGAAGATGGATCCAACAGATGAGCTGTTAAAATAAGGTGCTTTAGCACCTATCAGCAACCACAATATCTTTTTTCTATTTATTAATATTCTGTTATGGATTATAGGAGCCATACCTATTTCACCTACAGATGGAAAGCTCTAAACATGCTACTGAATTAGTCTGTGAGTTTGTTTTCGATTATGATTTTATTTAACAAAAACAGAAAACGAAGTTATGAAAGATTATTTAAAGCAAATAAATTAAAGTAAATTATTTGTGTGAATCTACATCAAAATATTTCACTTTTTCTAATTTTTTCGAAAGATGATAAAATATATAAGTAGAAAAAATATACCCAAATAGCAGCTTCAAAGTTATTACGCAGAACCCCGGTCAAATGTTAATTGCATTTTAATTAATGTTAAGAATTTTATGATGGCGAAAGATTTGGCTTAATAACATCGAGACGTCGTGTAAACACGTGGCTTAAGTTAAAGCAAATAATAAATATTTTATCGTAAACTTGTTTGTTATTTTGTTTTGAAAAGCTGCTAATTGGTTTTATTTTAATAACTATTTTATGAGAGACATACATATAGCAAACAAATAATTTTGTTTCTGCGTTTTAGACCCATTACGAATGGTCGAAATGTTAATTTCAACAATATTCATATGCGATCGTCTTAACAGCATAGATTCTAGATTAGTGCTGTGCATAGTATTGAGTAGTAGGTACCGAGTATCGAGTATTTACTCCTTACTCAAAGGTAGTTACTCGATACTCTTAGCGGTATATTTTTAGAAAAACATTGAATAGAAATCGAACTCTGGGGCCTAATCACTGCATGCGATATTGAGTAAATTATCGTATCAAATAGCAAATGCTATACGTGTCGAGTACGCTAATTATGCCATTCGGCATGTATCGAATCATTATTTATATCAAATTGTAATGTCAAAATGTCAACAAGTGAATAAGAACACACCGTTTAAAAACATTTCCTTTCAAATAAAATAACGATACTTTTTATTCGATATCGAGTGCCATGATATCAAAATGAAAAATTACAAGAGATTTTACTCGATATCGAATGCGGTGATTAGACCCCTGATTAACAGCGCGTTTCTATTGAGTACCCATATGATAAGTTATAGTGTAGTAGAAATTGCCAGAACTAGTCTAGATCTTTATTGATACCCAGACAAAAATAATGACTTTTCTTAATAATAAACTACTACCGTAACAATTTACATTTTTTTCCTTTATTTATAACATAAGGCTTCCAACTAATTCTATCATTAAATTTCATCAAAAAGATCAAAAGATTTGTTTTCACTCTTAAGTTCCTCTAAAATTGTTCTCCGCCATGTATTTTTTGGACGATCGGAGCGCCGACTTCCTTGGGGATTCCATTCTAAGGCGTCTCTTGTAACCCTGCCAATAGACTTGCGGAGAGTATGACCTATGCATCTTCATTTTCTGCTTGTTATTTGACGATCTACTGGTTTTCCCTTTGTTAGTTCCCCCGGGGGTTCCAATTGTCACTGCAGGAATGGCAAATGCTTTGACGTGATTTACTCGGGGAAAATAGGGGCACCAGACGCTAGGGTTCCTAGAACCTAAATCTAGAAGAAAAGGTCTGTGTGTTAAAACACACGGGTTCTCTTCGAGGCCCGACCAGTACCCAAAGGACTGGTACTACGAGAATCGGTAGCCCCACAGAGAGCCTATCCTCTCTATGACCGGTTATTGGTGAGGTCCCCTTCGGCGGTACACGTGGTGGTTGTGGTTTAAGATCGATTAATGTAGGTATAGTGCAAGGTCGATCAAGTGTGCTGTTGCACTCTCAACAGACGAAATTGGGATAGTCTCCAAATCCCTAAGCAAGAGGCTATAATATGGATATAGGCTTGCCTTGGATAAGGCTTGCCATATTATATAAATTGCTACTCATTGTGACTGTATCACACACAAATTGCGATTGGTGGCAGTCGTAATGTGTTCTTATACTACACAATGGGGGCGCTAGTCTACGTTTAAATTTCACCGTGAGATTAGGCCAACTAGGCAGGTACTCACGTTAATCTTGTTCCACATTTCCCTTTGTAAGCCTGTAGAGTTCTGTGGTTGTGATTTATGCATTAAATATTCGAATTTTTGTATTTTGGTGACCTTGCTTTTTTAGTCTCTAGATACCTCTTCCTCAAAACCACCATGAATTGACCACGCATCCCATCATTACAACAATTTAAATACAAAATTAAAACACTCAAAAAAATTCTGTACCACCACACAACACCGTAAACAAAAAATTACAATTTAAATTTCGTTATAGAAAAAAGTAAAATAATATTTCTCCATAAAATCGAAATTTCATTTAAAAAAATGAAATTTACTTAAAAGGACAAAAATTAACTTGGTCGTAAAAACTATAAGTATCACGTTATCTACAATAAACAGCGGCATGAGTAAGCTCATCTAATAGGTGTGCTCATTAGCTCATAAGCAAGTGGTCATACTCGAAAACAAACTAGATTGCGGAACATATGCCTACTCATACCATACTATTAGAGAGCAAACCTCTGTTCGTATCATGAACGCAATGAGCTGACCGAGTAAAACGAACTTTCTGTACTAGTGAGTGCCGTGTTTACACGTCTCATGTTGCAGTAGTTGTGTAGAACTTTTGGATAAGGCTGAATGTGTTTTTCTGCACTAGTGGTGTTCTGATGCCATATTCTGTAATTCTGTAAACAAATTATGAGTGTTGTTGTAAGAATACTCGTAATTTGTGTGTGCGTTTTTAGAATTTTAGCGATAGATTTAGCTAAGAGAATTACAGAATATGGCACCAGGTTTTTGTATTCCTTAAGAAATAAAGACCTTACAATGAAGGAAAACATAAAACTGCTTGAACTCGTCCAAAATATATCAAATTTCAAATATTCAATATTAAAAATCACAGAGCTCCACGCAATCATGTTTAATACTAGATAAACTAAAAAGGAATGTTGGGAGAAAACGAATAAACAAAAAGTGGCTTTCATCAGGGTTGTCAGATTTTTTTCACCTATTTCGCCAAAATCGAATGCCAAAATTATTTTTTTTTATTTTAAAAATATTTTAAAAAATCAAAAAAAATTTAATCAAAATGGCTTAAATTCGCCAAAAATAGAAAAACGTCGGAAAAATATATTAATACGAGAAAGTTATAATTTTTACACTTAAAACAGTTAAAAATAGAGGTTCTTATAATAACTGGAGACCTGAACATACCCTCCAGGTATTTGTCACCCTATTATTATTTGGAATATAAATTTATGAGAATTAAATTTCTTCAATATTACTAAAGATTAACGGATGTGTGAAAAACACCACGTTTGGCGAGAAATCGCCACATCTGACAACCCTGACTTTCATTGCTAACCAAAAGGTTGGTTGAAACAACAACAATTATAAGGTGGTAAATATTAAAGTAAAAATATTAAACAAGATTGAAGTTTTAGGTAATGTTAGACTTCGTTCTCACAAACTGACGGTTTATGATTGTATACAGTTTTTCTCGTATTCCTTTATCTGAGTTTGGTTTTGGTTAAATAGATGATGCTGATGAAATAGCTGTCTTGAAAATGCATTTCATTCTGCTAGTATATAAAAATAAATTTTTCCAATTTTTCCTTAAAATATTAATCACGTAATTTGTAATTTAATATTATTTTTTCTTAGAGAGAATAAAACTAATTTAAGCTTGATTTCAAATTTCATCGCTATGTAATTTCATCTAATTGTTATTATGTTCAACATTTACTCATACTTATTCAAACGTCGCATTCAGCTCGCTAGTCTTCGCTGTTAATTGTTGTCCACTCATCGTTACTCATGTACAATGAACAGACGTGAATTCAATGATACATGTATATATAATAATCTTGTCTTTTGAGCTTCGACTTTTGTCGACTTAAATATGAGTAATTTCAAATACATTGAAGATATAATAATTAAAATATGAAAGAAACTAGAATATCAATCACTAAAAAATAGTTTACAACAAAGAAATCTATTAAAAAATACACTTTAAGTATATGTATGTTGCACCAAAAAATCGATTTTAGGTTGAAAATTTAAAAAAAAACGTTACTTACGAAAACCAGAATTTTCAAAAAGGCTAAAGGTACATATCGCACCCTAAATACAAAATAGTCATAACTCAAATTTTCCAAAACTATATGTTTCCCATAAATTAATTCAGAGTACATATCTCTAACTACTGCAAAAATTTCTTTCACATCACTATCTTCTTTAACTGGAAAAATACAGTTGTGGGTGCGATATGTAAAATTTGGATTTTAGTGTTGTGAGCCTGGCCATATATAGAAAAATTTATCAATAAAACACATACATATGGGATGAAAACTGAGACTCCCACAATTCCAGAGGTGGTTTGGTTTTTCATGTGTGTTACACCTATAAAAAGTTACACGGCTTTAAAGTCGAATTATTTTGATAATTTTATTTTTACAATTTTTAAGTAACAAAAAATGGATCTGGAAAAATAAATATCAAGAAAATGTGGAGGATGATAATAGAGAAGATATATCTTGTGAAACTGTATTACTGCATAGTAAAGATATGTATGTATAGTTTAAGCGAATCGTAGCATTTTTTCTAACTTTTATGACACGTATTAATTCCAGGATATACGGGAAGGACACGAATCCTTGCTCCGAATTTTTTAAATTTTTAATTTTGTTACGTTTTGCCAACCTAAATATATGTGCCAAATTTCAGTTCTTACAATAACTTTTTCTATTTATGGCCACTCGTTATATGAAGTCACGACACTGTGCGACATGTAAAAAATTTAATATTTAAATAATTCGTTCGGCACGATAAAGAAATTCATTCAAATATATTAAATACTCATACATTTTTTATATGTATTACATATTTACATATATGTGTTACATATATACATGTTTGTATGTATTACATATATATGACTAGCTGTGCCCGCTGCGTGGTGGGCGTCCTGACAATATTTTGCTCGATTTGGCTTTGAAAGTATTCCATACCAATTGAACGACTTTTACTTTTATAGTGCTTCAGTTATGCTTTATGTATTTACTTTATATAAAGGTACCCATCCCTGGATAAAATTCTAAAATTTATAAAAAAATCTAAAATTTTAAAAATTATTGTAAACCTCTGTAAGAGGTGTTTAAAATATTTCAATAACAATGCAATTCTACAAAGTAAAGATCAAATACAAATTAATTCAACTGGCGCCATCTGTTGCGTAATAGTTGAAAAATAACCGAGTTTAAAATATCCTAGTTTTCAACCGTAAGTTTTAAAAATAAAACGGTGCGTTGAAAATATAATCGTCTTGAAAAATAACCGTGTTGAAAATAATCCAGTTTTAAACAAAACATTTCAGCACCTTTAAATCGGAAATTACGTTTTCGCTGCTTTATCCCCACTTTCTCTTGGAAATAACACATTTTTGCAGAAAAAAAGGTATCCTATATTGGGGTCATGATACTAAGGTACCTCCTCACAAAATTGTGTTAGAGTCCACCCAGTAGTTTTTATGTGATGCGAACACAAATGAAATGCAGACAGACAGAAAGACTGACGGATATAAGTTACTATTTTATTATAAACAAACGAACGGTGTGTACCTTAAATTCACCCAACTTAGTTTAGATAACTTGTTTTGAACTTAAAACTGTTATTTGAAATATAACAAGTTCATGTCCGATAATCGCTAATGTAAAAAGTTCGCTTCTCTATAAGAATTGTAAACGAGTATGCAAAAATGTACATACCAAGCGATTGTGTTCAGTCTTACAGGTATAAAGCGCAGAGGCGTAATCACATTTAAATAGATAAAAAAGGAGGAAAAAGTTGTTAGAAAAAATAGATCCAGAAAAGGAAAGATAAATATTTTAAAAATTATCTCCATTAACGTGACAAAAGCAAAACTAGCAAAAAGGAAGATAAGTTATTTTAGTTTTTGCATTTATGTTTTGGAAGTAGAAAAAATAATAATAAATAATTTAGGGTTAAAGATGAACACTTACGAGTTTAAGGCCATAATTCACTATCATACTCAGTCCGCCGAACTCTCCATAAAAAGGCATGTGTACTCAAAAAGTAGGATAGTGCGGATAAGAAGTATATGTGAGTGACAGACTTTTTGACAGGTCATTTGTAAAAACGAACAAAGTTACAAAATCTTCTTTTTGTATAATAGTGAAACACCACACTATTTAAAACAAGTAAAAGTGCTATATTCGGCCGTGCCGAATCTTCTATACGCTTTACCACGGTGATTTGATTTATACAGACATGTACAGCATTATCCATATTGTTGACTCTTTACTTAAATAAATTCGTATGAGAAAAAATCATTATTTATGAGTTAAAAAAAGACAAATGAAAACAAATTCCGTTTGCTACAATTGTCGCCGTGTTGTCAGCTACTTAATGATATTGAAGCGGACCGACAGCTACATCGTAAACTCTGACATTGTTGTAGATATACTTATTTTGCTTTTATAAAATTAAAAAAAACTTTTTCAAAAAATTATAAATATTTCCTCCAAAACTTTTTTTTGCATATGAATTTTTAATTTGCAATTTTGTGACATTTTCTTTTGTTGAATAAAATAGAAATTAGCCTAAGTTGACAACAGTAACAACGTTTCATTTTTGACAGTTTGTAGTCGCAATTCTGATGATGTCTATGTGTTTAATGCACCTAGGTTTTAAAACAGATATATCATCTATTTAAAAATCAAACGCATTTAAAAAAATATGTTACTCTATGTACACACATGCATACATATGTATATTCTTAATATTAAATATATGTTATGTTACAGTCATGATTTTCATTTTCAAAGAAATATTGAAATTTTTGTTTTAATTTTTCGAAAATTGTGTGTAAAAATTTTTTGTAAAAATATTTTTTTAAAAATGTTTTGTAAAATTTTATTCGAAAATTTTTTGGAAAATTTTTTAAAAAAATTTTTTTTCGAATATTTTTCTGTAAAATATCTTTTTGAAAATGAAATTTTTTTAAAATTTTTTTTTAAAAATTTGATTGAAATTTTTTTGTTTAATTTTGGACCTTTCTCCAATCTATATTGAGTTAGAATGGTCAGACTAAAGCAAAAAGAAATCCTTACAAAAAAAAAATTTATCATATTGACACATGGGGGGTCCTTTTAACTGCTCCTATTTGTCACTGGGTACCCTGTGGGTCCATTGGCTACCTCTATGCGTATTGCTTTCTATTAAGGTCTATAATACAAATCAAAGCAGAAAAACCCTACCATCCTAAAAACAAAGAAAAATCGCCCCTCGCAGGGGGTTATTGATCCCCCGAGATCTGTATGCACTCCTTGCGATCTACCTGTCGCAGTTTAATATTTATTTGACAAAAAAAGGCAAAACAGAATCATTAAAGCCGAAAAAAATTAAAAAAAAACGTAAAAAATATAGGTGGGCGTGGTTTTTGGCCCGTAGCCTCTAAAGGAATGATCCGATGTTGCTGAATTGCAATACCCACATTTTCGAAACTATGCCTGACAGATTGGTGTACTTAAATTTTTTGTATCTCTTCTGGTGCCTTGGCAAATGACATTACCACACTAACACAGACAGACGAACGGACGGACAGACGGACATCGCTTAATCAACTTCTTTATGTATAAGGATCCAGAATATATATACTTTATGGGGTCGGAAATGAATATTGTAGAAATTACACACGGAATGACAAACTTATATATACCCTTTCCACCTGTTGTGAGGGGTATAAAAAAAATGTTTGAGAAGGACGGAATTCTGTCATATTTGTTTATGCTTGAACCGTAGAATAGGAAAGTGATTCCTGGCCATTAGGCTTAAGAAATTAACAGTGAGTGGCATAAAATTTTGATTGGATTCTAAAATGCCATATTTTTTATTGGTCCTTATTAATTTCCACTTTTGAAAAACCCCCTATTGGCTTAATACAACTCTGCCTATACTTACACCAATTCACATCAACATCACCATCATCGTCATCATCCCTGCACCTTTATCAAGATCTTCAAACAAAGTCTTTTACGCACTAAACACACTCTCTAAATACAGATGAAACGATTCGATTGTTCGTTCTTACGTTCAAATCGATTGATCGTACAAATCAACGTGAACATGTCAATATTTGAATAAGAAATTTTTCACATTTTAACAAACTAGAATGAACATGATCTCACAAACAAACACACATACGAATATGTAAATATGTATGTTACATTTACGAGTATATTTAAGCTAAAATACTTTGTCAGTCTCTTAATAAAATAAGAAACAGTTTTTAAACATCATGATGTTGGCATAAGGCCTGCTTAACGTGACCAGACATTCAACTTTAATTTGCAATTTTTTTTTTCTTTTAGTTTGTTTTACAGTTTTTTAAATTTGGTTTTAAAGAAATATTTTTGTTGAATAAATCTATACGGTAAAGCACTGCATGATGATGAGTGGACAATAATCAAACTGCAAAGATCAGCGAGCTAAATGCGATGAGCTTGCAGAGTTTCCATAAACAAGTTTGAATAAGTACGAGTAAATGTTGAACGTAATAACAATGAAATTAATCGAGTTTTAACAGTTTAATGATTGGAGTGAAGCACGAACATAGTTCAAGTGTTCAAAGAAAAAGCTGAATTTTTCCACAACATTCTCAAGAAATGCAAAAATCCACTAGGTCTAGCATAACGCACTAAGCCTAAGTTCTACACAACTACTAAACAAAATACTCCGAGTATTTTGAACATGGGAGGACTAAACAACGCACTCACTAATATAGAAAGTTCGTTTTACTTGGTCAGCTCATTTGGTTTATCATATGAACAGAAGTTTGCTCACTAATAACATTATTATTAAACTAAATAGGCATGTGTTTAGTAAGCTAGTTTGAGTTGGGGCATGACCACTTGCTCATGAGCTTATAGGTACACCCATTAAATGAGCCTGTCAATGCAACTGTTTGACTATACGAATAATTAAAGTGTAACCAACCAGCGCCGCATTTCTTTAATAAATTTCTTACAAAAAGTTATGAAAACGTATTGCCTTACACAGGGTGAGCTAAGCTAGAGTTAATATTTTTCTTCTTCTAATCAGTGTTGTTAGTGTACAGCTAACAATAATAAACGAAGTGTGGGATAAAATCACCCCAAAAAAAAAAACAGTAACTCGATATAGTGAATCCATCCAAACCATTCGTAAGTGCGATAGTGATACGGAGCAAAAATAGGTCTAATTGCCTGACCGAAATAATGAGGAGGGCACACGAGTTGTTCATCGGAACGGAGCTGCTTTACGTATTTCGCTAGATAATATTTAAAAAAATGTATGATTAGCTGTAGAACAACCTGGTACAACAAGTTGAATATTATATTTTCATGTGAAAAATTTCCCATCTTAGTTATGGGAACGAGATAAGGAGTTAGTTTTTAAAAATTCTTTCATCGATTTAGAGAATAAAATGCCAATTTCTGTCTGTATAAATTTTAATAAATTTTTGCAATTTTTCATAACTTTATGCAATATGGAAGCAGATCACTTTCTTAGTTGGTCCCTTTTCTTTCCCCTTTTGTTCTCAATGATTATTGGCAACCAACCTGTCTTTCACAGCAAAGTACTTTCATTGAGTCACGTGCTATCACCAGCCTTTACTCTTTACTTGAGTGATTTCAGACTGTAGACTTTTTTCCTTATCACGGAATCTACAGTAATCGCTAGCATTTGTCCAAAACTTAATTCCACAAGTGTCTGTGGTCCTAAGTCTTATTCTAGCTATTGCTGGAGATTCAGACACCATGTGCGCTACCATCGCAGCCTCTTCCAAGCACAGTCTGCAAGCATCATTTTTTGAGATTTACATCTTGGCTAGATGTTACTTGAAGTTTTCATGACGTGTCACTAACGCAGTTATCCAGCTTAAGGTACTTCTATTATAACTGAGCACCTTCTGGCCTTCCTGCCAAGGGGCTCTTTGAACACCATTTAAGCATGTCTACATGTAATAGCCTCTCTCTACCTTATCAAGTTTAATGAGACCAGCTATTGCAGGTTCTTCGCTCGCATTAGGCCAGTGTTTTGGTCCATAGTAATTCACGACAGATCTCCTTTGTGCTAGCTGGTCTGCTGCTTCATTTCCAGTTTGGAAGAAGGGGTATACTTCCCATTTAAATATCGTAAATGTGGACATTTCTATAAAACCAGAAAGCAAAAAACTGGTGGATAAGAGCAGAGGGAAGGATATAATAACAGTGAGTAATTATAAAATATATATCTGGTTAAAGGATACGTCTTCGAAACGCTAAAAGGCTAAGGATAGCAAACATACCGGTTATAGCTAGTACAAAGTATAAATATGTTTTCTTTAAAAATGAATTACCTAATTTGTATAAAATACTCTTTCACCCCAATGTTACTATTTAGCATATACGAACTTAAGCCTACTTAAAATAATTAGTTTTGAAAGAAAGTTCTATCGTGCCCATCTGGTCACGTTATGCATGATGCAACACGCAAGGTATTAAGCAAATAAAAGACAAACTTACGAAAGGTTGCAACTAGAAATGCAAATAGTTGCTACTGTACTCAGTCTTTTTGCCGTTCTTTGTTGTTATTGCAACACCGTCAACAACGTCATCATGCGCAAAATCTTTGCCATAAGCTAAAGACATGAAATTGCTGACAATGCTGTTGCCGATGATGATGATGATGATGATGAACTAACATGACTTAAAGGAATGTTTCTTTATTTCTAAAGCCTGAATACCTTTCAAAAATTTAGATTTGAAAAAAAAACTGAACATGCTGTTAGTGGTGTTGTTTAAATGATCGCAGCTGCACTGTGGCTTGGTTTGCAATTTAAAATGAGTGAACAAATGCAACAGTTTAAAGAATAAACCCATTAAAATAAATAAGAAGACTTTGATTAAACATTCATACTTAAAAGTAATTCTTTTATACTTTCTTTTAAATTAAGCCTTTTTATTATGCACTAGCCGCACCTATCGTTAGTGTCCTGGAAAAACTTCATATATGGGAATATTTATAGATGCGTGTAATCGCCAAACTAAACCAAAAACTATGCAGACTCTGAAAGCCGAGATAGAGGCTCCTGCTTATTCTATGTTAGCGCCTTCAACTACTACTAAGAGTAGATTTTTTTGGGAGGAAATTTTTTTTAGGAAAAATCTTGTGTTACATATGATTGTCTAACCTGAGTTTTCTAAAACTTAAAATTTACTCTTTCCTTCTTTCCAAACACTATAGTTTTTTGCACCAACACTGATCATTGAGACTTCCTTCGAGTTCTTCAAAGGTGTATAGGATTCTCAATCACTTAGGATATTGTAACTCAGGTTTCATTTAAAATCTATTTTTTTTTAATTCTGTACATAAAATTTCTCTTTCGAAACAAATAAAAGGTATTGCCAATTTCATATTTCATCATATCATATTTTTCTTGTTCTCTTAAAATAGCTGCTAAGGTAACTCCGTACCAAATTTTTTTTTAAATTTATGGAATAGTTTTTCTTGATGTGGAAACACACAGGTCGTGGCTTTTTGTATTTCCAGCGCAGTAAATTTTAACGCAACACTGCATCCCTTAACTGTTAGCTATTAGCAGATTAGTGTTTTATGCAAGCTGCGTGTAAAGGATTTTTTTAAGAAACTTTCCTGTTGGCAACACTGTTTTGGACAGCTCAGCTATTTTCGTGTAACATTATACTGTTTAACATGCTCAGTTTAATCTTAATTTAAGCATAAACCGACATAAATGCTCGGTTAAGAAATTTTTGTATCCCAAAATTGTGTTCAGCGACGAAGCTTAATTCTGGTTCAATGGATATGCGAACCAGGAAAATATACATATTTTGTAGGAGGAGCAGCCAGAAGCATTGCAATAACTGTTTAGGCATCCAGAAAAATTTACTATTTGGTGTGGATTATGGGCCGGTGGCATCATTGGACCCTACTTTTTCAAAGACTACGAGCCCAGGAACGTTCCTGATGTTTGCGAGCGCTATAATTCGATGATTACAATTTTTTTTCCCGAAATGGAAAAACTGAACTTGTCTGTCATGTGGTTTCAATAAGGCGATGCCACATGCCATACAGCACGCGAAGCAATATGGCCCAGTAGAGGCGAGTTCGTTAAACAGTTTATATATCTTGCGATATACCGCCTTTGAACTATTTTTTGTGGGTCTATGTTAAGGCTCATATCTATAGGGACAAGCCCGCAACGGTTGACACACTGGAAGCAAATATTAAAGAATTTAATAGTGAGATAACGGCCGATATGTTGGGGAGAGTATGTCAAAAATTGGACCTAGCGTAGCCGCGATCAATATTTACATAAAATCATCTTTAAACATTGAATTATATAGATCGTTCTATCGACTCACATCAACATTTAAGACATTTCTATGTATGTGGGTACTCTCCATCATCATTTTAGTTAACCGAGTTCCATTACTGTGGTACCAGCACAAATGACGCCAAATGTTCAGTTCAAAAAGGAACGAACGGAGAATAAGCCGCAAACATAAGCCACACACATTTCACATGAATATTTGAATGTGAAAAAGATATCCGCATGATGGATTGCTCGACTATTATTAGGCTTCGAATTGCTGCCCCACCCAGCACACTCTCCCGATTTAGCACCTGTTTCTAACTTGAAAGAAATGTCTGTTTTGTAAGAGATTTTCGTTAAACGAAGAGGTTATCACTTAAACAAACGCCTATTGCGAAGTCTTTAAGAAATCTTATTATTTTGAGAAAATAAAACAACTAAAAAGTCTCTAGACAAAATGTATCGAGCTCAAACATTGACAAAAAAAAACAAGTTTTTTAGCTAAAAAAAATTATTGAAAATTATCCTCGTATGAATAAATAAAAAAAATAAATTTTAATTGTCCTAAAAGCTGGATTTAAATATAAAAAGCGGGAAATTCGAAGCCAACCGACCACCAAAGCCGGATGTCCAGTCTATTACTGTCAATTTCTACTACTTTCAATTTCTCGATACTACTCAATATTTCTGTAAATAATTTTGAGCATAGAGTACTCAAGTACTCGATACTTGGTACCCACTACTTAATACTTTGCCAGCGCAACTCTAGTCGTTATGTACAATATACACATATTTTTTTTATTATTAAGGTCCTGATCAACTGCGCACTTTTACGGTGCACAGTTTCTACTCAATACTTTTAAATTAGGGACTCACTTGTATTCAAAATTTCCGTTTACAGAGCATCTGATTTTTATCGCCGTAGAACTCAAATATTTTATTCGTTTTTTTCTGAAAGTATCAACTAACTACTTCTGTGCATTGAGTACTCTAAAAAAAGGATGAAATACTCGGTACCCGCTACTCAATACTTTGGCAACACTAATAGTACAGGTCTTCAAAAATCTTCTATATATTTGTTTTATCTGGTTATATAACCACGTATTAGCCAGAGCAAAAAAAAAACCCTCATTTAGAAAAGCATTTATAACAAAACAAAAATGTATTCGTTCCATAGTGCAAATGCTTTAGTTCCTTAAAGTCGCTGCTATTTCTCTTTGTTTTAATTGTATTGCATATGGTTTTGTCGTAAGTAAATCGATAAAGATGATGATGTCGGCCTCGTTAAGAGTGAACGATGCCGCATTCTTTGTTTACTTTTAGACACTTTATAGTTTGATGCTGTTGGAGCTGCATTTACCTCCACCACCAATCAAGCAACCAACAAACAGGTAACTTCTTTTCAGCATGGCTAAATTAAATAATAAAAAAAAACGTATAGTGGCGTTTAGAACAGCACATAACAAAACAGTTTCAAAACTGCTGCCATCAACGATGATGAAGAAGTTAAATATAAATAAAGTGATGGTTACATTTCCACACAATTCTATTCATCTTTATCCTCCACGCTGCATGTTACTTTTGTTCATCATCATCATCATCATTCTCCTCAGGTTGGACCAAGTTTTACTGTCTGTCTGTCTCTGATTGATGCAGTTTTATTTTGTTACCGCTTGTTTGAATATGGTTTTGCGCTCGTATTGGTTGGCTTGCAATATGTTAAGTGGTTTTTAACCTGTTGAACTTGAGTATGTAGATGTTGTTCTTGTTCTTGTTTGAATGCGATTATTGAAGATTTGTTTTTGTTTCTTTTTTTTATTTTCTTTTTCTTATAGATATTTGTTTGTTTAACTGCCTTTGAGATTTGATCATTTAAACTTCATTCTCTGGTAGAAATAAACCCAAGACCATCAGTCATATCCAGTCGTATTTGTATGATCATGAGTGCGATCATGTTTGCATTTTGTCGAGTTATTAAATAGTTATGAAAGGAATTATTTGTTTTCTTGTATTTAAAAATTAACATTTCAATAGTTCGTTTGTAGTTTTTCGGATTCTTTTACTTCTTTCATTCTTCCTGAGAATTATGCAAATTAAAGGATCTTTCTTTTAAGGTTTAACTTTTTTACTTTTCATATTTATGATCACTTGTGGTTTTTTTTAATTGTTTATTTGTTTGGATTTGTTAAACAATAAAAATGCTTCTTGTACTTCTCCATCATCATTTAACTGCTGCCCACAACAGATTATTGACAACAGTTCTGTTGTATGGGATCTGGTTTTGCCACATTCTTCTTTCTTCTTCAGTGGCAGTGGCAGCAGCTTTGCCAGCAACAGGAGACTTTGTTGACGTAGATGACAACAAAGAAATATGTTTATTTAATTTTTACATAATTAATTTTTGAAACATTTCACACGGTTTTTCCTAATACTTCGGAGCGTGAGATAAGAAGAGATTGTTTTTTCTTGGGCGCTAACGGCGCTTACAACACCTTGTTAAATATTTTAAAGTATTTTTTTTTTCACACAGAACACATAGAGTTTAACTTAGGGATATGTACCACGGTGGGTAGGCTAGTAGGTAGTGTGCTAGAGTATCACTGTGGTGATTGTCTGTTCGATTCTCACCTGCGTTTAAAGGGTGCCTTTTAAGAGCTTTTGGATTTGATTAAAAAAACAAAAAATTTCGAGAAATATATGAGATCTTTATTTGAGCCAATAGAACGATCCATATAATTCAATATTTAAAGACGATTTCATGTAAGTGTTAAACGCGGCTGCGCCTCAAATGGTTCATATGCTGGATCCAATTTTGGCATACTCTTTCCAACAGATCGACCGGTATCGTACGAAATAATTCTTCAATATTGGCTTCTAGTGCGTCAACCGTTTTGTGCGCTTGTCCCTATTGACATGACTCCTAACATAGTCCCACAAAAAATAGCCTAAATGCGTTAAAATGCACGATCTAGGCGGCCAATCGACCGGCCCTAAACATGAAATAGACTGTCGAACTCGTCTCTCAATTAGGCCCTTGTTTCGCGTGCTGTGTGGCATTTGGCACCGTCTTGTTGAAATTACCTTTTTGGTCACACAAAAATTGCAATCATCGCACGGTAGCGCTCGCCATTCACAGTAACGTTCCTACTTTCATCGTCTTACTTTCATCGTCCTACTGTTCACGTACCAGTAAGGAAAGCAGCTGAGCTAAATAATAACCCTTTATTACTTATGATTGAATAGAGGGCTTAGAAATATCACTGTTCTTTTGCTAGCCGAGCTCCGAGAGCCAAAGGAAATTAACAGAAGATGATTAACAATGATTTTTATTCGTGATGGATAGAAGCACATCTTAATACTGGTCTCTGTGTCGTCGCATTAGTTGACAACCACAGCGTGTAGGAGTAAAATGTAAAGATCTATATTTTTTGAAAAAATTTTATGGAAAATTTTTTTTAAATTTTATCTAAAATTTTTTTTTAAATTTTATCTCAAAATTTTTTTTAAATTTTTTGTAAAAACTAAATTTTATCGAAATTTTTTGTAAAAATTTTATGGAAAATTTTTTGTAAAAATTTTATGGAAAATTTTTTGTAAAAATTTTATGGAAAATTTTTTGTAAAAATTTTATGGAAAATTTTTTGTAAAAATTTTATGGAAAATTTTTTGTAAAAATTTTATGGAAAATTTTTTGTAAAAATTTTATGGAAAATTTTTTGTAAAAATTTTATGGAAAATTTTTTGTAAAAATTTTATGGAAAATTTTTTGTAAAAATTTTATGGAAAATTTTTTGTAAAAATTTTATGGAAAATTTTTTGTAAAAATTTTATGGAAAATTTTTTGTAAAAATTTTATGGAAAATTTTTTGTGAAAACTTTATGGTAATTTTTTTGTAAAAATTTTATGGATAATTTAAAAAATTTTATTGAAAATTTCTTGTAAAAATTCCATCGATAAATATTTGTAAAAATTTTATCGAAAATTTTTGGTAAAAATTTTATCGGAAATTTTTTTTGTAAAAATTTTATGGAAAATTTTTTGTGAAAATTTTATATAAAATTTTTTGTGAAAATTTTATGTAAAATTTTTTGTAAAAAAACATTTTATGGATAATTTAAGAAATTTTATTGGAAATTTCTTGTAAAAATTCCATCGATAAATATTTGTAAAAATTTTATCGAAAAATTTTATCAAAAAATTTTAAAGAAAATTTTTTTGTTATAATGGGTGATTTTTTTGAGGTTAGGATTTTCATGCATTAGTATTTGACAGATCACGTGAGATTTCAGACATGGTGCCAAAGAGAAAGATGCTCAGTATGCTTTGACATTTCATCATGAATAGACTTACTAACGAGCAACGCTTGCAAATCAATGAATTTTATTACCAAAATCAGTGTTCGGTTCGAAATGTGTTTTATCGACAAATTTTGTTCAGCGATGAGGCTCATTTCTGGTTGAATGGCTACGTAAATAAGCAAAATTGCCGCATTTGGAGTGAAGAGCAACCAGAAGCCGTTCAAGAACTGCCCATGCATCCCGAAAAATGCACTGTTTGGTGTGGTTTGTACGCTGGTGGAATCATTGGACCGTATTTTTTTAAAGATGCTGTTGGACGCAACGTTACGGTGAATGGCGATCGCTATCGTTCGATGCTAACAAACTTTTTGTTGCCAAAAATGGAACAACTGAACTTGGTTGACATGTGGTTTCAACAAGATGGCGCTACATGCCACACAGCTCGCGATTCTATGGCCATTTTGAGGGAAAACTTCGGAGAACAATTCATCTCAAGAAATGGACCGGTAAGTTGGCCACCAAGATCATGCGATTTGACGCCTTTAGACTATTTTTTGTGGGGCTACGTCAAGTCTAAAGTCTACAGAAATAAGCCAGCAACTATTCCAGCTTTGGAAGACAACATTTCCGAAGAAATTCGGGCTATTCCGGCCGAAATGCTCGAAAAAGTTGCCCAAAATTGGACTTTCCGAATGGACCACCTAAGACGCAGCCGCGGTCAACATTTAAATGAAATTATCTTCAAAAAGTAAATGTCATGGACCAATCTAACGTTTCAAATGAAGAACCGATGAGATTTTGCAAATTTTATGCGTTTTTTTTTAAAAAAAAGTTCTCAAGCTCTTAAAAAATCACTCGTTAGTTATGGCATTCTTGCAATCTAGGTTGCGTTAGAATGTTGGTTGCGTTAGAATGTTAAGCACATTGGAGGGGGGGATCAATATGACCGCTGCCTATTCACTGTTCCTGCTTCCCAGTGGGCACCCTGTAAGTCTATCGTCTACCTCTATGTGTATTGCTTTCTAAAAAGTCCACTAATAAAAATCAAAGCAGAAAAAATCCTACCAACCTAAAAACAAACAAAAATCGCACTTTGCAGGGATTGATCTTTCGAGACCTGTGTGCAATATTTAACAAAAAACAAAAAAAAGCAAAAAAGAATCATTACAACCGACAAAAATAAAAACAACGTGGAAAAAAATTGATGGGCGTGGTTTTTTGCTCACAGCCTCGAATGGAATGGTCCGATATTGCTGAATTCCATTAGAATTTCTCCAACAAAAACTATGCCTGGCAGATTGGTGGGCTTAAATTTTCTGTATCTCTTCTGGTGCCATGGCAAAGTTAATTCTAACCCGAACATAGACAGACTGATATAGCTTAATCAACTTCACTATGTATAAGGTTTCAGAATATACATATATACTTTATGGGGTCGGAAATGAATATTGTAGAAATTTCCCAATAAATTTATTTTATTACTTTTTTTAACTCAAATTTGCAATCGTGTTAATATTTTTAGTAGCAAAACTATTATTTTCCATTTCGTAAAATTTTTGAAAATGTCGAACAAACTAAAATTTTAATTTATTATAAAATTAATTAACTTTGAACATAAACTTTCCTAGAACATACACGTGTTTTTAGTTCGTAGAATATCTTATTTGATTTTAATTCAAAGAGATTTGTTTGTATTAAAATAAGTTTAATAAAAATTCCAAAAAAGTAAACGCGTATAAAATCTTGGTGCATTAATTGATTTAGAATCATTTTTAAAAATTAAAAGCGAAATTTTTCAGACATAGAAAAATTTGTACCTCCTTCTGAAAAAGGGTTTTACGTTCATATGTGAAAAGGTCCTTAAAATATATTGTGAAGTTTTGATAACGCTTGATTAGGGGACTTAAAATCGTCAATGATCTTAATAACTATAATCAGATTCTTCTTAAGCATTAAATCACTGCATGAGCACAAAAACCGAATGTCATAAGATGCTCATTATAATATTTCATTGAAGTCATGTCTGTTCATTAAACACGAGTAATAATAAGTGGAAAATAATAAACCGCGAATTCCAGCGATGAGCTTGCAGAGTTTCTATAAGAAAGTTTATATAACTATGAGTAAATGTTGAACAGAATAACAATGAACTTGGGCGAGGTGCAACAGTTTTATGCTTTGAGTGAAACACTAACATAGGTCGAAAGTACAAACAAAAACATGGAATTTTTTAACAACATTACTTACGTTCATTTTAAGGTTTTCATTTCTTAAGAAATAAAAAAAAAAAAAATCCAAAACTTCTACACAACTACTAAACAAAACACACTGCATCTTTCGAATATAAGACGATTAAACACGGCGCTCACTAGTATCAAAAGTTCGTTTTACTCGGTCAGCTCATTGCGTTTATGATACGAACCGCAGTTTGCTCACTAATAATATGGTATGACTAGGCATGTGTTCTGTAAGCTAGTTTGTGTTCGAATATGATCACTTGCTCATGAGCTTATGAGCACACCCATTAGATGGACTTGCTCATGCAACTGTTTATTATATACATATACTACTGTGAACGTTTAATTACGCGACTAAAATTTTCCGAGGCTCTTAAAATCCAAAAGAAGGTTATCCTTGAGCACGTTAAAGACTTCTTATTTCTAAAAAATTTTTTTAAAGAAGGATTTCTCTGCAGAATAGTGTAATCTCTGATCAAAAGGTAAATGACCCATTTAAACTATCAGCACGTGCGGAATTCTTTTTTTTTTTAATTAAAAGTGTTTAGAAATTTATAACCAGAAGAATAGAAAAACAATTAAAATGATTTCTTGCCTTTGCTTAGATTAAAGTTAATTATGATCATAAAATAAACATTAAAACGATTAAACTACACTCCATAGCAACAAAACGCAAAATATTTTTTTCTTGCCCTGCCCCATAAATTATTTATTGCAAAAAATCCGGCCGGACGGTGTAAATAGACTTTAAAATGAGAAATAAAATTTTGTATTTAGGAAAAGTTTTTTTTTTAGAAAATAAATTTTATTGAAATAAAAGTGCACACTGTGGACGAACGATCCGATCCGGTGTGTTAATAATGAAAACATCAAAAGTTATAAACATTTAACAGATTAGAAAACAACACTCATGTAAATAATTATTGTTTTTGGTGTTTACGTTTCAAAAATAATAAAACATGTACAGTTTTTTGTTTAATGCATTAAACACATAGAAGGCAGCAGGCTACCAGCGGCAAGCTGTCAAAACTGAAATACAAGAGTTTATTTTGCTTATAGCTACATGGCTGCACTAACACTAAAGCTAATTTCTATTTTTGTATACGAAATTTTTATTTTTAACAGAAGAGAATATCACAAAATTACAAATTTATTTAAAATCATGAGTTTTTGATCAAAAAAATGTATTAGTTTTGACATGACAAAAATATTTTTTGAAAAAAGTTATTTAATTTTTATAAAAGTAAAATCTGTATTTCCATAACAACGTCAGAGTTGTCTTCTGTAAAATTAAGTAGCTGACTACACGGCGACGACGATTGTAGCCAACGGCATTTGTTTTCGTGTAGCGATGTAGTTACTGTGGTCTATGTGTTTAAATCACAAATATTTATTTTCGAGGAAATTTGAATCCACCTCTACAAATTACGAAATTAAATTTGTTAAATTTATGGTTGTTGCTGTTGTTTGTGGTTTAATAAAAATTATAATTCTTTTTTATTTTGGTTTTAAGAAATCAATAGTAAAAGAAAAAATTAAACTTAAAAAAAAAAATAAAAATTGAGAATTTATAAAGCCCATTCTTTAGTAAAAATATTAGTAGTTTATATATTTAATTAGTTCAAAAATATTGAAGATACAATAAAGAATTTATGAAAAAAAAAAAATATATTTAATGCCAGACTATATTTAATACTACCCGCGAAGTCGTCAGTGTCCTGACTATATTTTGTTTTCGCTGCATCCGCTACCATTCGTCGTATCTCTCGCCCCCACCAAATCAAGAGTTGCAGAACAAAAGTTTCAATGTTTGGTCTTATGGGTTTTGTACAATGATTTACAATGCACAGTGGGGCAGAATAAAAATATTTTGTAAATAATTCTTTCGAAACCCTTTTTGTTCATTTTAAAAATAAAGAATGAAATAGAACGTAGAGATTTGAAAATTATTTGTGAAATGCTGCAAAGCAATCTTTGCCCAATGGAAGTTGTCATACTTGGCACACAGTTTTAGTTCGATTTTAAATTTTCTTTTCTTAACAACCTGTACAATGACGTCTCATAGGCAATTCAATTGGTAAGTAAGTAGCAGATTGACCATAATTTTTTTTATTTTTGTTAGACTTTTTCTAATGCCCGCAGTTTTTTATCCTTCTGCTAAGAGGTCTTCTGCTAGCAGAACTAAAAAAAAACAATAATTTGTTCCTTTTTACAGTGTTAATTCATATATATGATCCACGAATTTATAGATGACATCATCATCAATCTATAGAAAACTTTTTTACACCATTTCTGCGATTTACGGTCTAGTTCATACATCCGTATAAGTGGTCTGCTCGATCTATGCTTGCCATTATGTTCCTGTAAAACTTTATTACTACGGGAAACTGTTCAATTATAATTTCAACATTCAACAGTGGGGCAGAATCTAAAAAAAAATATTTTTAAATAACTCAGCTATTTGACATGAGCATAGCATAGCATAGGAGTATCTGAGCTTAAGTTTTGTAGCTGAGCACCATCTACTTGTCAGGAGTGGCGCTATGTGGTATCAAAACTGCAACCTACGAAACGTGGAATAAAAATGTTATTAACGCGTCTGCAGGGTTTTTCTTTCGTCTAAGATTGTCATTTTTAACATATTTTTTTTATTATTAATAAAAAAGGGTGATCCATTTCGAGGTACTTTTTTCAATAGCCTTCTTTTCGAAAAGTTGAAGAAAATTCCATCTTCCATTCTACGATCAGTGCGAAACTCGTTTTTTCTGTAATTGAACAGCGTTTTGGCGATCACGGGCGTTATCAGATTTGATAGCATCATTGCCTAATTTATGGTGTTTTGACCCATAATGTTTAACTAGTTGAAGGAACATGGTTAAAGCTTATGATATTAATGCAACCAAAAATTATTTTAATGTCCCCAACATCTGTATGCTTTAAACATTTATATTTTTTGTTTAAAGCTTGGCGAATTTCAATTCTATTTATCTATCTATTCGACTAATCAAATTTAAATACTCAATAGTACAAATTTATATAACAGTCAGGTATAGTTGAGGGTTCTGTAGCTCAAGTGGTTAGCACGTTGACTACTAAAGCATGATCACTAGTTCAATACTCAGCCGTGTCAACATCAATTTTTCTGATATGTATTAATTCTCTTTATAATAATGCATATCCACAGCGCCCTCCTTCGGCGGTATTAGCACGAGATCTCCTGAACTCAAATTTAAACATAAAGATTGCATGAAACGGCTAAGACAACTTCTAGAATATCGAAGAGTAGCGTCTCTTAAAAATTACTTGGAAGACCTCGACGCAACTGCACAATCAGATTATTCGTTATGGCGTGCATGTAGAAACCTTAAAAGGCCAGTCTTACGTAAGCCCCCCTTGCGAACTTCTTGTGGAGACTGGGCAAGAAATGATACCGAAAAAAGTAATTTATTTGTTGATCATTTGAAAAAGGTTTTCACTCCAAATATGTGTACTGATATAGTTGAGTTGCCGCCAGTAAAGACTAGTGCCATAGTTCCCCTAAGATTTGAATTTAGCGATATTGAAAGGGCAGTAGCAGATTTAAACACCAAAAAAGCCCCTGGCGTTGATAAAACAAGTAACAAGATGTTAGTTGAGTTGCCCCGTATAGGTCGCAGAATAATTCTGTTTGTTTTTAATGCCATCTTACGTCTTGAGTAGTTTCCCACAGCGTGGAAGGTTTCTTTGATTACTATGATTCCTAAACCAGGAAAAGACCACACAATAGTATAATCATACAGACCTATAAGCCTTTTATCAAACATGTCAAAGCTGTTTGAGAGAATATTAATAACTAAGCCAAATCCAATTCTTAGCGCGAAAGGATGTATTCCGAACCATCAATTCGGCTTCAGAAAACAACATAGTACGATCCAACAAACACTCAGATTAGTAAATGTAATTAAAACGACCTTTGAAGAAAAAAAATACTGTTCTGCGCTCTTTATCGACGTTTCTCAAGCATTCGATAAGGTTTGGCACGAAGGCCTAATATTTAAGCTAAAGCTGAACTTGCCCGAAAACTTGTATAAGCTTTTAAAAGATTATTTAACGAATCGCAAGTTTTTACTAAAAGAAGGTAATTTTTAAGCTCGCCACAGCTCATTGAAGCCGGAGTTCCCCAAGGTAGTCTTTGGGACCAATTTTAGATTTACTGTACACATCAGATATGCCGATTAGCACCCTAGTGCACACATCAACTTTTGCAGATGACACAGCTTTTTTAAGTATTCATGAAAGTGCCCAAGAAGCATCACAACTTTTACAAGACCACATACCCAATTTGGAAATATGGCTAGAAAAATGGAGAATAAAAGTGAATGAACGAAAATGTACTCATTTAACTTTCACACTGCGTAGGGACTCATGCCTTCCTATTCGCATAAATAACCAAATGATACCACAGCTTTCAGACGTTAAATATCTGGGTATACATCTTGACCGTCGCCTTACTTGGAAAAGCCACATTGACTTCAAGTTAACACAAATGAAACTAAAAGCAGTACAACTAACTTGGCTTATTGGCAGAAACTCTACCCTGAGCTTAGATTGTAAACTTCTACTGTACAAGTCGATCCTCAAACCAATTTGGTGTTATGGGATTCAGTTATGGGGCACTGCCTCAGCTAGCAATGTAGAAAAAATCCAAAGGCGCCAAAATAAGATTTTACGTATTATTACATCTGCTCCCTGGTATATAAAAAATTCGAACATCCGCAAAGACCTAAACGTGCCATCAGTTAAAGCAGAAATAGCGTAACATGCAGTCACATATCTAAAGAGGCTTGAGTCTCATCCAAACCCTTTGGCGCGTAACATGCTGAATGAACCTGGTTACATTCGACTAAAAACAAGAGATACTGCTTTTCTTGGCCGTACATAAGAGGGATGACCGGCAAATGATTGCAAAATCCGTGAAAAAAAAACATTATTTTTGTCTAGCACTGGTTGGACTTAAAAAGTATATTTTTATTTTAGACTTAAGATATGAGTAATTATTGTTAGTTCAAAAATATTGAAGATACAATAAATAATTTATGGAAAAAAAATTAGCACATAACACTAAATCGCCGCAGAAGTAAAATAATTATAAATTGGCTATGCTAACTTCAACGCCTACATAACACCAGAGGCGCTGCAATACTGTTCTAAAAATAATCATAACGTGGAATTGCAGTGTTGCCATAAGTGCAGCTTTACTATCACACTTATCATTTATCTGTCTTATCTACCTACTTCTATCCCTTTCCAAAGGAAGTAACACAGTTAATATAGGCATTAATTGCCTATTGCACTTGTCTTTATAAAAAAATTATAATTTTAAAAATCTTATTTATCATTCCTGCTCTAATTCCTAATAGAAATTTGATTTTGTGTTAAGAGAAATGGCTGTGTGTTCATTGGCTACAGCCTAGAGCTAATTTTATTATCGAAAAATAATTATGCCTCGCAATAAAATGTTTTAGTTTAAGACTTTTTGTTTTATTGAACTCATAATCAAATGGTCAAGGTTGTTTAAATATCTTCCCAAACAGGTTTATTTTAAACATAATTATTCCATATCTCTATGTGTACTGACTGGTAAGCTTCTTTTTGCTTTTTTGCTATTTTTACAAAATAATTTATTTAATTATCATTATCTACGCATCGTTTGTAGGTCTTAATTATTTCGCTATTAATTTGAATTTTATTTTTTGTTTCACTATTCTAAAACGCAACAAGTTAAGTATTTTTTTTGCTGCTTTAAGCATCTTCAAGCACGGCAGGTTACCACCATGGGTTGTCTTTTTTTTTTGCTCTTCGTATTTAAATTTTTCTCTTTTTGTTGTTGAAATACACAGATTTTTTTTTTATTAATTTTTTGTTTTGTTTTTGTTGTTTGTTATATTTCTATGTTAAACATTTTGTGTGAGAATCTATACAATTAATGCTTTCTGGTTGCTTTTTTTTTGTAGTTTTTTATTTGACTCTTAATAACTTTTTTAATTCAATCGATTAAGATTTTTGTTACTTTTAACGTCTTGCGTTAAGAGTTTGTTACTGCGTGAATAAAATACACAGCAGGTGTGTGTAGTGAAATATATATTTCTTTGCACAATTTTTTTCTTTTGAGTTTTTAAGAATTCCAAACACAGCTTGTGCATGTCATTATTAAAAATTTGAAAATGTTTTTTGATATTCACTCATATTGAAATTTTATAAATAAATTTTCCCAGTAATTGGCACAAGGTGAGTGTTATGAGGAAAGCTTTTTATACTACTGTACCATGTAATCTATTTTAGCCTGCTACCTTTGTCTATTTTAGGTATAAATCAATCAATGAAATAAACACTTTGACTTAAATGGCTTTCATATTTTCAATTAAACAATTGATACTTTTAAATAGACAATCATTTATGTCGCAGATAATTTAATAACAATAAAATACAATAATATTTAAAAATTATTATTTTTAAAACTTTTGTTTCTATTATTAAAATTGAAACAAAAAAAAACTTTAGAAAAAATTAATTAAATTAAAATTGTTTTTATAGACCGCTTTGTGGTTAGAGAGAGGGGCACATCCTCCAAACACTACGAAATATACAAATAAATATGAAATTGTTTAAAGTGATTAAGATTGATTACGTACAGACACGCAAGTATTTGTTTCTTCTTCACCTTTAGACTTAAAGTATTAAATATTTCTACGTTTTGTTTTGTTATTTTTTTTTTATATTAAACAATTATTAATTGTATTGCAGTTTTACTGATGATCGAAATGACCATAAAAAATTGTATTTAATTTCACGTTTCATTTATTTATAACATTATATTAGGGTTATTTATAGAAATAATTGTTAGCTAAATGTGACACATTTATGGCATCCACATACATATTGATATTAATTTTTACAAATTTTTCTATTGATAAATTGCAATGAAATTAATTGTTGAAATACAATATTAAATGATAGCAGAAATTTAGTTTTTAAATGTTTAAATATGATCTTAGAAAATAGAAAAATGATGATATACTGAATATTTCTCTCCTTGCACTATAGGACCTCTTTACTCAATGGAACTTCTTTGCACTATAGGACCTATTTTGCATATATTATGTATATGTACACGATACCTTAAAGTTACAGTTTGTAAGCTAAATAACAAACCAATTCAAATCGTAAATAACTGTTGCTACATAGGCAGCAATATAGCAATTGAAGGTGGTGCTAACGGTAACGTAGATGCACGCATACATAAAGCGAGAGCCGCCTATCACAACTGGAGGAACGTTTGGAAGTCAAATGCCCTATCTCCGAAAAATAAAATGCATATATACAACGTTTGCCTAAAATCCATCCCACTCTATGGTAGCGAAACCTGATTGGTAAACGAGGGTATCAAACGCAAACTACAAAGTTTTACCAACAGGTGCCTCCGAAATATTTTAAAAATCTGGTGGCCACGAGTTATTACTAACAAACAGTTTCTTCACATCGCTGATCAAAAAGATATTAATACCCAAATAAAAAGAAGAATATATAGCACTCAGGAAACCATATGACGAAATTTGTCATGAAACACTTGAATGGAACCCACAGGGCTCAAGAGCACCCGGTAGACCGAAGACAACCTGGAGACGTAGTGTTACTAGTGAAACTGGAAGATCGTTTAACGAACTAAGGAGACTAGCAGTAGATCGACAACAATGGAGATTCTATGTAAACAGCCTATGTTCCTGATGGAATTTGCTGAAAATATATACATACCTTAAAGTGAAGAAGAATGGACACGCATGCCACCAAAAATACTATTTATAAGATATCTATTAATTAATCTTTTTATTTATTGGTTACTATAAAAGCCATTTTGGGTTAAATATAATAATAAAATACACAGTGGGGCATAATCAAAATATTTTGGAAATAACTCAGTCATTTGTAAAGAGCTAGGCAGATTGAAGAGAGCATCTTAGCTTAAGTTTTAATAGTTGTCAGAGTAGGCACCACCAGTTGTTAGGGGTGGCGCTATGTGGTCTCAAAGTTGTGTACTTCGCCCCTGCAAATCATTTTACAGCTTGCCAAAATTATACATGGTCCTAAAGACTTAGTTAATGCCTATAAAATGATTAATTATGTAAATTATGTTTTAAAATGACTGAGTTATAAGCAATAACATTTTTTGATTTTTCGATACCCTGGCCCAGTTTTTTCAAAAAATTTAAATAAATTTCAGAAATATTTTTTTTTATTTTTGTCTATAGTTAGTGAGAGAAATTCAAAATATTGCGGAAACATTTCAAGATTATATCTTTTCTGAGTTACAAACTAGATGATTTTCAATTTAAAAATTCCAAATTTGAATTTTTGTTTATTTTAGCCCTAAAATAACCGTCAATCTTATTATTTTAATGGGATCCTTGTGGTCCTATTGTGACACCAGGGAGAGGAGAGAGCAGAAAGTTCATTAGGATACACACTTGGTTTAGTGCGAAAACCGCATAAATAATTTTATCCTGTTAATATCGCAGCCTCACAAGTCTGCAGGGTCTTGCAGCCTTCCTTTCAGTGCTCGCCAAAGACACAGGAAGAACTTTACCATCTCTTTCTCCTCCATGTCCTGACAACTTCTACAGCAGTAAATATATGGGACATTTAATCTTCTAAAGTGGACACCCTTGATGCAGTGCTCTTTTAACACAGCCACTAGTGTGACCATCTGTCCTTGAGGGTTCTCAGTAGGCTTGCAGTCTTCTTGCAATCATACTGAGGCCACTTAAGCCTCGGTTGACCATCTCGTCTACCTGGCCTCAAGTAGTTTCTGCTGAAAGTTTTCCTAACAACATTTTAGCGGAATGAAGACTAGTTGCTCTATCTCCTGATTCTTAAAGTATTTTTCGGATCTAGGTTGTCCGCAATTATATTTTCGGGCACCCGGTATACAAAAAAATTCTAGTTTTTTAATATCGATCAATCGGGGATTTGCTGTCGCTAAAATTCTATTTACCATATTTATGTCTGGAAAGTGCTGTATTGGTTTTCCAGCCTGAACTTCATCCTAGTTTGAAATCGAGGGACGAAGACGTCTCTCCTCACCCATTTGTCCGTTTTAGATCCGTTTGTATTAACTTAAAGCAAGTCCTAATGATAGCGTCCATGCGCCATAATGGACATTAGTACTCCGAATCTTCTTACTGACATAAGTGAGGAAGAACAGTAATCGATATTACCAGAATAAAGAAACACATCCCAAAATAGTCGTATGGCCGAAATGCGTCGGTCTCCATGCCCACGTTGTTCTGAGTCGTATTGCCGACCAGTTGTTGGCCTAGCAGGTCAGGTGGGAGCCAGTATTACATAGTTATACCCGTAATCATGAAGGCTAAGGTACGCAGTATTTTGTTCACTATACTGCAGGCTTGTTTAGTGCAGGCCACCATACCAGCACTCTATTATGTACTAAAAGTCACTGTATTAAAAGGTCAATAAGCGTTTCTGGGATTGATGACCCAGTTTTACCTATGACCTTTTTACATATGTAGAGGGTTATTTAAGCCTTTGACCTAAATTTAATTCCATGAAAGTTTGGAATCTTAGATGACTTCTAGATATTTCACCCGATCGGATAACTTGAGATCCACTCCACTCCACTTAGTAGCGGTAGAAAAAAGTGGGTATCTTCTTCTGGTGAATAATACAACTCACATAACACAATGCTAAGACCGCTTTCAGTACTCCACCTAGTAATTTGTCTAAGAGCAGAAGTTTCGGTAGGATACTCAAGTGTTTTCCCCATACCGCCACCGCAACGTCATCCGAGTATACAACAGCTTTAAACATCTTGGAGTTCAGTTCCGTAAGCAATGTGTTTATGGAAAGGTTTCAAAGAAGAGGTGACAGTACCCCTTCTTGTTGAGTCCCTCGCTTAGATACCCTGTAGCAGCCCGCTCCATATTGAAAATAATGATTTTATAGGTCAAAAGAGAGATTACAAACGAAACTAGTAATCGACTGACTTACATTCAGTCTCTCCAGAGCCGTGATCATGGTCTACGGTTTCACATTGTTGAATGCTTCTTCTATGTCTATCGAAATTTAAAAAAGTCGTAAAAAAGTAAATTTTTGCAATAAAAATCGCTTTAAAAAAAAAATAAAAATAATAATAAAATTTTTGTAAAAAAAGGATTTTTTTAAACTCTTTCAAAACATAAAAACTTTAACTTGCGCAAAAGGTTATTATAGGTACAAAAAACACTTTTTATATTTTTAATTTCAAATATATGATTTTTGATTTATATTTTATATTTTTTTGATTTATATTTTATATTTTTGATAAAACAAATAATCTTTCCAAAAATAAATCATTTTATCAAAAAATTAACTTAATTAAGGAAAATCCCTTTTTAAAAATATTCTTTAGTCACTAAAATGTATTTCTCATAAAAAATTCCATTTTAAAAAAAATTTATTATAATATAACCCGGCCTATGGTGGCTTATGACTCAAAAATGTTGCATTGTTGCACTGTTGCAAATTGTTGCATTGTTTATCTTAAACAGCTAATTTTTCGAAATTTTGTTTTTGAGTCATAAGCCACCTTTTCCCTTTTCATAGACCGGGTCACATATATGTAAATTTGGCCGTTTGCCTCTAATTAACCGACTTCAAAAAAGAAGGAGGTTATCAATTCGTCTGAATGTTGCTTTTTTATGTATGTAACCGCAGAACTCAGCCATTTCTGAACCGATTTTAAAATTTTTTCTTTATTTGAACGGTTATGCTTTCAGGTTGGTCCCATTTTAAAAACAGTTCATTATATTAAAAATTAAAGGGTGTCCCCATACAACATACATGTTTTTTACGTGTATTAAGAACCGTAAAGGACACCAAATTAAAATTTTAAAAAATTGCGTGTCGCTATAGCTCCTAACGGCAGAAATTAATAAAAAAAATAAATTTAAAATTTAAAGGGTGTCCCCATAGGTGCCGTAATTTGACCTATATATGCCTATCTTTTGAACCGTTATAGACAAAACCTTGAAAATTTTACAGAATGTCGATTACTATGACCGTTATAATAAAATGTATAAATATTCAAAATTTTAAATTAAAGGGTGCTCCAATAGTTCATTTAATTTGATGTATATGGCCATACTTTTGAACAGTTGTACACAGACCGCTGAAATTTACAAAGAACCTGTATTGCTAAGCCCTTTATAACAAAAAGTATAAAATTTGAATTTGGAAATAAAAGGGTGACCCAATAATTAATGTAATTCTATGTATGTGACTAAACTTTTTAACTGTTATAGAGAGACAGCTGAAATTTTCAAGAAACCTGTGTTCCAAAGTCCACTATAGCAAATATACAATTTTAATTTAGAATTTAAAGGGTGTCCCCATAAATTATGTAATTTGAACTACATGGCCCTATCGCTTGAACCGTAAAACACAAATACTTGAAAGTTAGGCAGAATGTCCACTACTTTCTCTGGTATAATAACAAGTATAAATATTTGCAATTATAATGTAAAGGGTGTCCCAATAGTTCATGTAATTTGATATATATGGCCAAACTTTTGAACCGTAATAGAGAGACAGTTGAAATTTACAAAGAATCTTTGTGACCACGTCCTTTATAACAACAGGTCTTTAATTTAAAATTGTAAATTAAAGGGTGTCCCAATATGAGATGTTATTTGATCTATGTGACCCTATCTTTGAAACCGTCATACACAGAGGCTTGAATGGTGTCCCCGTAAAAGACGGATGCTGGTGAAAATAGCTTAAGTTTTGAACAGTAATAGGGAGAGGCTAGACATTCACATAGTCTTTACTTCTTTTCCCTCTAATTTTGGCGCATATTTTATTTACTTTAAATCTAAATCTTACAGATTACTTCTTACATTTTTAGTTTAGAACTGGTGCCCTTCTATCTGTTTTGAAGTCGGTTTTTTTTGCAAGAATTATTTTTCAACACAAATACTTCCATCTCTACCCCTTTACTTTTAGATAATTCATTCTGAAAAATATGTTAATTTTTAGTTCAAATCTCCTTTTAATATTCAATTCAATTTATTTATAAATTGCAATTTTATAAATACATTCACTGCCTATAATTTGTTCTCCTTTTTTTCTTGTTGTGTTTACGCTTTTGTTGGCTTTTAATGTTTAATCAACCAGTTTGGTGACATTCCCCGAAGATTGGAATCTGTATCTGTAACGTGCAGTCAGTATGAGAGAGTTTATCTTGTTGTTGTTGCTGTTGTTATTATTCAAAATTCACGTTACGTTACAGATGTTTAAATAAAAAATAAAGAAAAACCTACTTCAAGATGATTTTTAATGTTTCATTCGGTTGGCTAGAAATCGTGTTGTTACAACAAAAGTAACGTAAAAGATATTTGCTCACTTGCACATATTTTTTTTTATTAAAAGATTAAATTTATTCCTATTTTTTATTGTGTGTTGGTTTATAATATTTTTTATTTTTAAATTAATTATTTAAATCTTTGTTTGTTGGAATTAATCTTTAACCGGCTTTAACCAATATTCCATTTTGTTAAAATGGAATATTGGAATGGAAAGATTGTGTGAAACAATTATTTCTTAGATGCTTTTTTAGAAGTATTTATTTATTTAAAAGATAAAAAAGGCTTTTCATTTTGAATCGATCACCTCAACAATAATGATGACCTCGTTAATAAACTCTTTATTTATGATCTATTGAGAGGGGCGAACTTTCGAATAAGGCGACCTTGAAAGTGATTTAACATAAAATTTATTAAAAGTCATGCACCAATTAAATGTTTTAATTAGATTTATATACAAATTTAATAAATTTTTTATTGATTCAATTATACACTCAAATAGCAACGATTTATTTTAATGAAATTTATATCGATTCATTTTCTTTAACTTGTTTTTTTTATTTCATATGCAAATAAAATTAAACTAACAATAAGGGCAACTTTTTGGGTTCGAGTAGACCAACTCTGTGACACACACATACATGCATCATTTATAGAGAGAGTAAATAGAATAGTAGCACTTAGCATTACAGGAGCAAGAAAATCTATAGCAACTGAAGCACTGTGTAGAATTCTTGGAATCGACCCACTAAACTTATATATAAAGGAATATGCATTGAGAACATAATTAAGACTAAGACAGAATAACCAATTGAATGTTAGGAATTATGAAAACTTCACGTTGATAAGAAAATATCAACTAGAGAACATAGAAACCGATTATTTAACACCTGAAATCTATTGGGACAAGGAGATTACTACAATTATCCCAATAAAAGATGATTGGAAACCTCTGGATAACTTAACTGGAGATATTGAGATATATACAGATGGATCAAAAAAAGACAATGGTACAGGAAGTGGATTATTCTGCGAGAAATTAGGAATCAGACACAGTTCTAGACTGGATAACCTAAGCAAAATTTTTCAAGTCGAAATTTTTGCGGTGTCTGAAGCTGCTAGGTTACTATCTACGAGGCTGATATTCTCTAGTAATATCACTATTTACATAGATAGTCAGGCGGCTTTGAAAGCACTCAGTAATAGGTGTATTAGATCGAAGGTAGTCAGCCGTTGTCGCAGAGAACTTCAAGCTCTCAACGAACAACACACACTGAAACTGTGCTGGGTACCCGGTCATTACAATATCGTAGGAAATGAAGCTGCAGACGAGTTGGCACGAGTTGGACCTGATTTGGATATAAATGTCAGATGTGTGGACGTACATCCTGGTCTCGATTCAATTTATGGGAGGATAAGGGAACAATTTGAACGTGATGCCGACACAATGTGGAATAATTCATTGAGATGCACACAGACGAAATCCTTGCTGGGGGAAAAGGGTAATGGGGAAATGGATAAGCTGTTAGGTATGAGTAACTCTGAACTGAGAATGTATATAGGTATTATAACAGGACATAACGATCGCAGTTATTTCTTAAGAAAGATTAGACTTTGCGATAATGATATTTGCAGATGGTGTGGCGAAGAAGAGGAAAATACATTCCAGTATCTTTGTGAATGCCCTGCACTATCACACAGATGCAATAAATGTTTTGGCTTTTTTTTCTTTCAAAATATTGAGGACTTGAGGGGTGCGGAAGCTAAGCTAATTGTCAAATTTGCGAGGCTCACTGGACTACTTATGGGGACTGATTAGAACAGAACTTTAGACCCCGGATAATATCAGAGGAGTCACTACGGATCAAAAATGGTCTTGTGAACCTACACACAAACAATTATGTGTGATCCTCTCTAACCTAACCTAACCTTGGGTTCGAGTTTGGAGATTAAGTTAACTTTAATTTTTGTATTTATGCTGAGGCAATGCCTCATAACTGAAATTCATAACACCGTTTTGCTTGAGGTTCGAATTGTCCGGTAGAAGTTTGCAATATAAACTGATTGTAGTATTTCTACCAATAAGCTACTAATTTCAAATTCATTTATGTCAACTTTGATTATATATTTGAAAACACTGCATGAGCTCGTAGTTCGAAGCTCATAAGACGCTCATTATAATATTTTATTGATTTTATATCTGTTCATGGCACACGAGTAATAATAAGTGGACAATAATAAACAGCGAAGAGCTGCGATGAGCTTGAAGAGTTTCCATAAGCAAATTTAAATAAGTATGAGTAAATGTTAAGCAGAATAACAATGAACTTGGGCGAATTCAAGCAGTTTTATGCTTTGAGTGAAGCAGGAACACTCGAACTGTACAAAAAAACAGAATTTTTTAACAGCATTTCTTAAGTTTATTTTAAGGTACTCATTTCTTAAGAAATACAAAAAAAAGATGCGACTAAACAAATCGCTCACTAGTACTGAAAGTTCATTTTACTCGGTCAACTCATTGCAATTATGATACGAACAGAGGTATGGTATGAGTAGGTATGTGCTCAGAAGTTTTTTTTTTCGAGAAAATTACTTCATAGCTATTGGGTATTATTTTCATGTCGTGACCAAACGGGGGTTAAGATGTTTAAACTCCACAGGTTATAGCTAAAGCTAACAAGTTTATCTCCATAGCTGGATGGAAGTAACAATGTCAAACCGAAAAACAAGTTCTCATGGGTAAATTGTGTTACAAACAAAGTATACTTCTAGAAGTATACTTAGAAGTATACTTCTAAGCTCTAGAGAGCTTAAAATTATATAATCCAAAAAAACATTAAAAAGTAACTTTTCCTCATAAAGAACATTGACTGATATTGGTGAATATAATTAATCCAATATTTTTATAAACTCACCAATTTACGATCACTGTGGGTAGTTACTGTATGATACATAACATATAAATAATTATAGTTGTACATGTACCAGCTTGTTGCAGTTATTAATAAATAGATCATTAAGCAAAATTTAGTAAACAGGAATGAGTCATATATGGATCACTAGACAAAGTGATTCAATAAAATAAAAAAACCAATGATAAGACTACTAAGTTTTTAAATTCATTTATAAACAACTAAATTATGCAAACACGAATGCAATTAATAAAACTAAGCAAAGCAAATAGCTAAATTTAGAACTTTGTTGGAGCGATAACTAGTAAAATAGCCTTAGCTGTGTGCAAGTTATAATAATTGTTCCTTTTTAACAGGATTTAAGCCACTAAGAAAAAGAAAACCATTATTTTTGCGTGAAAGTCATGACTTTATTTAACATGTTTCGGATTGTCCGATTAAGTTTATATATGCAACGTTTTGTTGTATAATTTGTTGACATTTAAAGGTAGGTTTCATAATGCCTCTCGCATAGAAGCCTTATTGGCGAAAAATTCTAGTAATCGATTTGCATCAAAGCTGTTGACCATTTTGGGACGTTTCTGGTCAATCGTTAGCTTCAAACGATCCAATATAGATCTGAATTTAGTGTTTGGACATGAGGAAGCAACTCATAACAAATGATTTCCTTCCAGTGCCACCAAATACACAGCAGAACCTTCCTGGTCGTTAGTCCTGATTTAGCCACCGATTGAGCGGCTTCATCGCAATTTGACCACGATCGTGTCTTATTATACCCATTTCTTATCCCCAGTTACCATTGGAGCTTCTTTTTAAACCAACTTTGCGATAATTATTTCAACACTGTTTTATGGTTGACCTTTAGCTCCCGAGCCATGCTACGACTACCAATATGACGGTCTATGATTTTGTCAGCATTTTCGACGATGGGCCTGCATGTCGAGCTGCATCTATAACATCAAAAATGCGTGAATGGAATCGACGAAATCAAAATTGCACTTAATTAGCTGTTACAGTATCGACACCATAAACGCTATTCCGAATTTTAGCCACCTGGCTTACATTTTCGCCTTTATCAAAGAAAAACTGTAAAATGTACCGAATTTTCTCTTTGTTGACTTCTATTTTGTATACCCTGTTACTCACAACTGAATGGACCAAACTAAAAACCAAACTAAAAACCGTAAAATATATTTTTTAGTGTGAAATATCACCTTGACAAAGAACATAAATTTGAAATTGTTTGATCGATACTTTACAAGATATCGATCACACCAGCCATCTTATGCTTATTTTATCAAAGCCTGGAGATTTCTTAGTGTTCAAATCACTTATTACCCTTGCAATATCAGGAAACTCAAACCTTAGGGGAACTAGATTGCCTATTTCCGTATCATTGCTTGCCCAACCCCCCCAGGAAGTTCTTAAGGGAGACTTGCGTATGACTGGTATTTTTAAGTTTATAAATGACTTTACATAGCCCCACAGAAAGTATTCTAGCGGTGTTAAATCACAAGATCTTGGAGGCCAATTCGCAAGTGCAAGACGTGAAATTAGGCGGTCACCAAACGTGTCTTTCAATAAATCTATTGTGGCACGAGCTGTGTGACATGTTGCGCCGTCTTGTTGAAACTACATCTCCTGGACATCATGGTTATTCAATTCAGGAATGAAAAAGTTAGTAATCATGGCTCTATACCGATCACCATTGACTGTAACGTTCTGGCCACCATCGTTTTTGAGAAAGTATGGACCAATGATTCCACCAGCCCATAAAGCGCACCAAACAGTCAGTTTTTCTGGATGTAACGGTGTTTCGACATACACTTAGTTATTACCTTTACTCCAAATGCGGCAGTTTTGTTTGTTACATAATCCATTCAACTGGACGTGTTTCATCGCTAAACAAAATTCGCTTATGAAAATCGGGAACAACGGTAATCTCGTTTTGGGCCCAAAATTGCACTATTTGCAGGCGTTGTTCAGGCGTAAGTCTGTTCACGATGAATTGTCATAACAAACTGAGAATAAATCACTTGACAGCTGTTAAATCAGTCGCCATTTTGAAAAGCAATGCCAACTTAAAGTTCTATACCTCTATAAAGAACACCCTTTACATCCACACGCCACAATGAATAATATAATTGTTGAGTTATGTCAGGATCTCGAGATTTGTGAATAGTTCTCAGAAAAAATTTTTTGCACCAAGTAAGTTTTTTAATTAGTTTTAGATACAATTTTAATAACTAAATATTTTTTTATCAATTCAATTACATACTTAATTAAGAAAGAATAACCTATTATTTTTATTTAAGAAATAAATTAATCAATTAAAAATTTTATTAAATTTGTATCTGATACTAATTAAAACCTTTGATTAGGTCACAAAAAACTAACTGTATTGGAAAAGTGGAGATACTGCTGCCGCTCATAGGCAGTGAAAAGCATAGTTGTTGAAATCTTCAAATTTTGTATGAAAATCCCTGTTAATGGTATGTATAGGTTACCGATAATCTAACTGAATTAGAATAGTAGCATATAAGGTAAATAGTTATTATTATGTAACCTGGGTACTATAGAGGTATAGTTTTGAAATTACCTGCGACTAACGTCCATATTCTTGTGCTGAATTAGGATAGAGGAGTTTGTACCTTGCATATAAAGTAAAAAAATATTGTCTGAACTTATGGAATTATAACGTGTGTTAAGTGTGTTTTTTTAAGTTAAAGCAAGTTGGTAACACCAGGGGTATAGTACCATATGCAAGTTATTTATCTTATATCTGTTGGACTGCAGTAGTGATACTCTCTAAATTTGTCGTACTTTCGGGTTTAAGCTTGGCCATACTTTTAATTACAAATGTTTGTTTTATTTGGTAATGATGGGGGTATCGAAGGCATCGCTACTTACCACATTATTAAGAAAAATTTTTTAACTTTTCATAACTTAAAATATCGTAGAAAAATGTTCGCATTAAGCTTAAATGTCTATATGTATGTGTGTGCACTAGAGGAGAGCGCAAGATGTTAAAAAGTGGACAGTATTGCATGTTTTTGAAACGCAAATATTGATTGCATGTGTAGTCGAATATTACTAAACAGTAAATACAGATTACAAGAGAGCAAACAGTGGAAAAATCAGTGCACCTGATTTGATCGGACAGTTTTATCAAGTGCAATAAATATGCTGAGCATTTCATATTGTTCACTAGTTCATTTTACTTAAATTTTCTTGAGAGTAAAATCTCTGATTTTTGAGAGAAAAAATTTAATTAGATTTTTTTATTCATCAATAAAAGTTAAAAAAATTCAAGCTACTACAGTTTTCTATTTTCAACCACTCAACGAGCAAATTAATATAAAATAACTAAAATACAAAGTACAAACCCTTGCTTTTAACATCAAACATTTACATACATGTTGTCTGCTATAACAGTATTTCATATCAAGAGACACTATTGAAACAAAATATTCACTACTGAAATTTTATTTCAAACAACAACAAATATTGCATTGGTTGGAAGAAGAGCAAATGCTATTGTATGTTTTTATTTAAGAGCACAACAATATTTGTATACACATGAAATCAAGAGCAAGCAAAAAGAGACCAATTCATTATTGAACATTATGAAGTTAGTCTAACAAGACGTTTTATGCTCACTTATAAATGAAAAAAAAAAAAAAACAAATATTTATATAAAAGATCATTAATGCGAATGAGAATGAGCTAATTCACTACTTATGTATGTTAAAAAAAACAGTTACACTCAATTATGTGTGAATGTAGGCAGAGCATTATTGTTGTTAATTCATGACCGTGCAAAAATATATAAAATTTTAGAAATCTCTTTTATGAGAAATATCATAAATGTGGAAATTTCAACGCTCATAAATGAAAATTCTGTACCCTGGTTTTTCTAATGTTTAAACCAGGGATCGTAACGGTTATAAGTTTTATTAAAAAAATTACTTTTTAATGATTATTTTTTAATTTTTTGCTTGAAAAATAACAGTTTTATTTTTGCCTTGAAAAATAATAATTATTTTTTAAGTTTTATTTTTTTTGATTGGAAAATAAAAATAATTTTTAAATTTTTTTTATTTTAATTTTTTTTAGTTTAATTTAACAAATAAGAGTTTATGTACGGACTCTGGAGATAGTTTTGACCGTAAATCAGTTAATATTAGTTTTAGGGCGGAAAAGCTCTTTCTACAGTAACTTGTGTTGCAGGCACGCTATGCAAAACTTGTGCGCCAATCGATATAAATATGGATACATGTATTTTTTTCTTCCAATATTTCATTAAATCTTTATAAATGTCAATGGGCTTGGGACTGTTGTTATCGATTTCAGTTATCGCCTTTTTTCATTTCATCCTCTAGCTCACCATCATCTGAGTCTTCGTCATCTGTTGCTACTTGGATTGAATTCAGAAACTGTTTTAAAAGTGAACACTTACTTTTATTTTTCAAGCAATAAATAAATCTGGAGAAGTAATTTTTATTTTCCAATCAAAAAAATAAAACTCAAAAAATAATTATTATTTTCCAAGCCAAAAAAAAAACTCAAAAAATAACTTTTATTTTTTAAGCAAAAAATAAAACTTAATAAATAATTTTTAAATTTGAGTTTTTTAATAAAACTCAAAATAATAAAAATTAATGCACGTAAAGGTAGTCCGACTAATAGCTATTATATTGTTGTACTTATTAATCTTGTAAAATATCTCATTCATTATGATTTTTTTGTTAAAATTTGGGAAATAATCATTATTTGCGATCCCTGGTTTAAACATATTTATTTTTTTAACATTTACTGCAGGCTTTTTCTGCTAAAAAAGCAGTTAATTCTATTCCCATTGGTGTTCCCTTAATACCAGTATTATGGTAGAAAATTTATTTCCCAAGTCTTTCATTTTTAGGGTTCCGTACACAAAGTGTAAAAACGTAACCCTATTGTTTTCGCTACAATGTCTGACCGTCTGTCCGTCTGTCAGCGCCTTTTATCTCTGGAACCGTAATAGGTAGACTCTTGAAATTTTCACAAATGATGTATAGCTGTTGTCGCTATAGCATAAAAAATACTAAAACTTATAGGGTGTTCCGATAGAGAGGTGTTATTCACGAATATGTGCCTATTTCGTGAACTGTAGGTGGGATACACTTGAAATTTACAAACAGTAATTAAAACTTAGTTCACTATATAAACAACTATAAAAAAATATAAATTACAGGGTGTTACGATAGTGGTGTGATTTGCATTTATAAGGCCTAAGTTTTGAACCATAATAGGTAGATGCTTGAAATTTTTACAGAAGGTATATAGCTATGGCCGCTATAGTAGCAAATACTAAATCTTATAGTGTGTTCCGATAGAGAGGTGTTATTTACGAATATCTGCTTTTTTCTTTAACTGTAGGAAGAATACACTAAAAATATGCAAGCAGTAATTAAAACTTAGTGCGCTATATAAACAAGTCTAAACAATAAATTTAGAAATTATAGGGTGTTCCGATAGTGGTGTGATTTGCATGTATAAGGCCTAAGTTTTGAATCATAATAGGTAGACGCTTGTCATTTTCACATAAGGTCTATAACTGTAGCCAATACAGCAACAAATACTAAAACTTATAGGGTGTTCCTAAAGTGACGTGTTATTTGCCTTTATGTCTTTATTTTTTGAGCTATAGGAGGTAACCACTTAAAATTTGCAGACAGTAATTTAATCTATGTTCGCGTTATAAGCAAGTATACAATATTAAACCTAAAAACTAAAGGGAGTGCCGATAGTGACGTGATTTGCATGTATGTATATGGCCTAAGTTTTGAACGATAATAGGTAGACTCTTGAAGTTTTTACAGGAGGTGAATTATTACGGCCCTATAACAAATAGTAAAAATTAAACGCTGTGCCGACAGTGACGTGATTTGCATAAACATTGACTATTTTTTTACCATAATAAATTGAATCTTGAAATTTTTACAAATGGTGAATTACTGTGACCCCTATAAAAACAAAAAAAAAAATTAAAGGGTTTTCCGACAGTGACGTCTTTTGCATGTATAACGACATATTTTTTGAACCGTAATAAGTAGACTCTTCCAATTTGTATAGAAGATGTGTTGCCATGGCCGTTATGACAATTACTAAAAATTAAAGGATTTTCTGACAGTGACATGTTTTTCACGTATAGTTACTTATTTTTTTTTTATTGTAATAGGTAGACTCTTGATATATTCATAGAAAGAAAATTGCTATGGCAGCCATAGCAAATAACAAAATTAAAGAATGTTCCGACAGAGACATGATTTTTACGTAAATAGCCTTATTTTTTGAACCGTAATAGGTAGCATCTTAAAATCTTTACAGTAGATGTTGTACTTCGGCCGCTGTAATAATTACGAGTAACTAAACGGTGTTCCATTAGTGACATGTTTTTCATGTATATTACCTTATTTTTTGAACCGCAATAGGTAAGCGCATGTAAATTTTTTAGATAGAGTATTACCATGGCCGCTATAACAAAAATTGCTAAAATTTAATTATGATGCAATTATGACTTTAATTTTAAAATTAAAGGGTGTCTCATAAGACATGAAAAAATTAACAACTTGAATTTTTAAAGTTGTACTAAATATAGAACGGAACCCTACGTGTGTGAGTCTAACTCGCACTTCACTAATTTATTTTCATGTAACCTGACTGTCAATTTTATAAACAGGGTATATAAAAATGTTTTTAGTCTTAACTCTGCTTAGATCGTTTATACATTTATTTTCAAGATTCATCAAAAGCTTGTTTAAAGTTTAAACATTAAATCATGGAATTAAAAAATACTTGTGAATTATTTTGAAATGGACAAAAAGAATAAATAAAAAAAAAAAGAATTAAAAAATCAAAATCATAAACAAAATTGAAAAGAAACCTGTCAATCAACTTCATGGACCATGTCACATAGATATTGATTTTATGGAAATTTTTTAATTTTTTTTCTACAAAATTTAATACGGCTTCGAGTTAATATTTAATTAAACCATCACTTTGGCAACTAAAAGTATTTAATAGAAAAACCTTCAAATTAAAAAAAAATATTTCAAAAAAATAAAAAAAAAAATACATACAAGTTTTAATTATTCACAATATTTCAACAACAACAATCCGTCAAAATTATATAAAAATAGTTTAAAAAAACTTGAAATTTTTCAACATCAAATATTTTTTTGTTGCTTTTAACGTCACATTTAACGTAAGTTTATGTTGTTGGAAATTTTAATTCTACTACGAAGAAAATCTTTTAAACCTTTCTGAAGGATAACTACCATTTTATTTGAAATTTGTTAACATTCACGTTGTAGAAGTGCAAAGAACAGGTGTTTGTTCTATTTACACGTAACATACTTTTGATAGAGCAAAATCAAATAGAAAATTAAAATCTAGTAAATAAACGAACTGCAATGAAAGTGGTGTCTTAAGTAATTATCCAACAACTATTTATACTGCTTAGCAATGGCAATAAACGAGTGCAAATTGTAGCTTTACATTCAATGTTATAAAATTGATGATAAAATTAATTTTTTGTGAGAAAATGTTTTTTATGCTTATTTTAGAAATTTTGAATACTACTTTTTATGGGGATTCAAAATAATTTTGGCCTCAGTTGGCCTATAAATATATGTATTTGAAAATACTTATATAAATTAAAGCACTTAATGAGTACAAAAAACGAAGCTCATAAGACGCTCATTATGATATTTCATTGAATTCATGTGGGTTCAATGCACATGAGTAACAAGCTAAAGGCGATGAGCTTGCAGAATTTCTATAACAAACCTTGAATAAGTATGAGTAAATGTTGAACATAATAACTATGAACTTGGGCAAGTTCCAGCAGTTTTATGCTTTGAGTGAAAAACGAACACAGGTCGAGTGTACATTACTTATGTTCATGTTGCTCACTAAAATAAAAAGTTCAGCTCATTGCATTTATGATATGAACAGAGCTTTGCTCACTATTAATATAATATGAGTAGGCGTGTGTTGAGTAAGCTAGTTTGAGCTCAAGTATGATTTTTTGCTCATTACCTTATGAGCACACCATTTAGGTGAGCTGCCACATGCAACTGTTTAGTGTGGATTTTAATTTTATTAAATGTTTTAAAGTTGTACTGAAAGTAACATCAATTCGTCACAAAGTTCAATTGTAGATTACTATACAGATATTCTAAAATTTTATTCTATAGTACCCACGATTTACACGATTTAAGGGCATGTTGCCACCATCATAGAGAAGGTATTGTTGTTAATTGATATACATACATTTGGAAGCAGCAGCTGAGTAACAAAACAAAAATTTCAGTTGCCTATACAACCGGGATTTTGCGAGGAAATTGCTAGTTTTAGGTGATACACCGATATCATGAATAAAGATTTTGTTAGTCTGTTCTTAACCGGGATGAGATCGTAGTTTGTTCATTCAGTGACACATAAATTTATTTATATCCACAGCTAAGAGTCAAGTTTTTTCTGCATTTAATTTGACATATCTCAATTTCAGACTAACTCAGTTTGAACCAATCAATGATCAGAATGGTGGCAAGAAATGGCAACGTTGGATGATCAATTTTCGAAGAAAATCATCTTCAGTAATGAGGCACATTTTCACCTCAGTGGATTCGTCAATAAGCAGAATTTCCGCATTTGGGCGAATTATAATCCAAGAGTGATTGTCGAAAAATCAATGCACCCACAAAGAGTGAGTGTTTTTTAGTGCGGTTTAAAGGCTGGCGGCATCATCGGGCCTATTTTTTCAAAAATGAGACCGGTCAGGCAGTTACTGTGAATGGTGTTCGCTATCGTGAGATGATAACGAACTTTTTAACTTCTATTGAAATTTATTTCAGTAGAAGAGACCCATAAGTTACTCTCTTTTAAGCATTTCTCTGGTTGTGGATCAGTGTTGGGATCAGACAGTGTTTAAATTGTACCGACCCGTTGATAAAGTTTTACCAAATCAATTGTACCAAATTTTGTATCGACATTAAAATAGAACAAATCATTATACTGGGGTATTATTACTTCCTTGAATTACTGTTTTATGTTGCTAATTTACTAATATTTATTTTGCTAAAATACTTACAGTCTGTAAAGAAAATATTTTGACACAATGAAAAATATTTTTTTTTTTTTTGGCTTTTATCATAAATGAATAAAGGAATATTATTAATTCCATTTTATCTATATATTAACTAACAAACAACAATAACAAATACAAAAAATCCAAAATAATAATTAAAATAAAACTAGAGTGGCCTACACTCAACTTTACTATACCCAATGGAAACATATATTTTTATGGATATATTACATAAACCCCGGTCTTCATTTTCTATCAACATGTCTTAACGAAAGTCAAACTTCATATAAAAAAAAAAACAGTATTAAAAATAATGTTTTTTTCATATGAAGTTTGACTTTTGTTAACGCATGTTAATGTATAATGGAGATGGGAGGTACAAAATATAAGTTAAAAGTATATTCGAATCGAAAAATTAATTTTTTTCGGTTTGGGGTGTTAAGTAAAGTACCCCTTCCCGATTATGCCCAAAATTTATACAGCTCTTCATCTCTATAAACCAAAGGCACATACTGAATTTCATTTTGATATGTCATACGGTGTGCCCTGTAGAGCGTTTACAAAATTTGGGAGAAAGTAAACTACCCCTTGGCCCCTTCCGATTATACCTAAAATTTACACAACTCTTCACTTTCATATACCAAAGGCACATACTAAATTCTGTTTTAATATGTCATACGGTATGACCTGTAGAGTGTTCACTAAATTTCATTTTGATATGTCAAACGGTATGATCTGAACAAACTCCATAAAAATAGTGGCATACACACCCAACCACACACCCATGAATCATGAAAATAGCTAAAATGGATTCAGGAGACCTTAAAACGTATAAATCCGTCGAAATCCCGACCTCGATTTTTTTTTATTATTACTATACTTTACCGTATACTACTTATGAAGTGTACCTGTGTACCAATGACTGTACAAAATTTGGTACAATTGTACCATAAATCCCAACACTGTTGTGGATGCCTGCTTAATGCACAGAAAGTGATCAATAAAATGATGATGATGATGCAGACAACCATCACAATATTTCTAAAAAAAGTCTTTACTAAAATTAACCCAACAAACCTGCTTTGTTAATTGTTATTAAAAAAGTGAAAACGAAAATAACATCTGAGTTTCCTATTATGGTGCGTGCAGGCTCTATAAGATTAGAATTAGTTTCAAATATCGCTCTTGCCCGTTTATATATTTTTTTAATTTCTTGTGAAGAAAACACTCCCTTACAGATCTGTCATAATTAAAGTCATATGGTTTCCTATGTAGACATGGAGGAGGCTCTCAACTTAAGTCCACGTTAGCTACACACATATTTATTAAATATGCACAACAATAACAACAAAAAGTAGAAGAAAACACAACTCACTTGTGCATATTTCTTGCTGCATACCGATATTTGTTATACAAACTTGTTTATATCTGCGTACACTTGGCCCATACGAAAACACATTCTCAGCAGCAGGCTCTTACAAAACTAGCAAAACGAAGGCAAGCTGTCAGGCATATTTTGAAAGAAGAAAAAAAAAACCTGGCATCTTAGAGATTTTAAGGAATGCAAAATGTTTATTACTTCAAGTATGAGTATGAGTATGAGTTGGTAATGCAGACTTAAAGCACGCGCATAGTATTTGCATGGATATTTGATAAGAGCCTTAAATGCTTTTGTAAGATTTAATAAGAGCAGTCAGTAAAACATTAAAATAGAGAGCTTTAAAACTTAATTTTCCAAAACAAGAAACGTAACTTCATCATAATGATGTTTTGCATTTCTTTCCGTCTTTCGTGTTGCTTTAAATATTTTTATTTATTTAATCATTGAGCTCAACCCCATTCAGTGCCTTAAACTGGTAAATCTATGAGTTTTATCTTTATTTTTCTTTTTACAATCTCTTTAACATCAAAGTTTTTTTTTTTCATTTGGTTTTATTTTTTTTAAGATTAAGATTCGTTTGTTTGGTCGTTCGTTAAGCTTCAAATATTTGAATATCTGGTCAATGTGTTCAGTGTGACAACATTGTTGATGTGGTTATTGTTGCTGTGGTTGCTGCTGTTATTGTAGAGTACATATCTAAATGTTTGTTGCATTAATTGTAAGTGAAAATACCACTTGTTATTTTAAGCAGAAATACTTGCATTACACTTAAAAAAAAAACTATGTACAAATCAGACATGGGGAGATTCAATTACATTTCAATTACAATTACAGGTAATGTCTGATTGCATATTCTCAATTACACATTACAAGTAATTGCAATTTAAATCAGGGACTAAAGTCAAATACAACTCCTTGTAATTTGTAATTACACACTACATGTAATTATAATTGGAAATTTTTACTTACAAATTACAAATAATTGTAATTGTAATTATGCAATAAGCATTACTTGCAATTGAACAAAATTCTATTATATTCCTCAAAATTTTCCTTTAAATGTAATTATAATTGATTTTTTTTCAATTACAATTACATGTAAATTGTAAATGAAAATCTACAATTACAAATTACAAGTAATTTTTTCTTTCTAATGAATCCTCTAATTTGTATATAATATTCTTTCAACTAAGAGAGAATATAACAAACTTAAGCCTAGCTTCAAAAAAAATTAATTTGTATGTTAATAATACAGTTGGACTAATTAAAATTTAAATATATTCAATATTAAGTAATTCTAATTCTTCAAATTACAAGCAATTGTAATTTTTCAATTAAAATTACATTTAATGTATAATAGAAAATCCTTAATTACAATTACAAATGTGGAATGTAATTTTAATGAAAAAATTACATATAATTCCGTAAGTGCATAAGTAGTTAATTACAAATTGACATCCCCCAATTCTGGTACAAATTTTCTTTTTGAGTTGAATTGTTATTTGATATGGAAACGACAAAAAATGTCCGGGAAATCTATGTTTTCGATGTTGGATGTGATTTTGGGCTGATAACCAGAGTCATGGGTCTTTATTAAAGCACTGCATGAGCACAAAAAACATAGCTCATAAGACGCTCATTATAACATTTCATTGAATTCATGTCTGCTCATTTTGCACACGAGTAACGATAAGTGGACAATGATAATCAGCGAAGAGCAGCGAGCTTGTAGAGTTTCCATAAGCATGTTTGAATAAGTATGAGTAAATGTTGAACATGATATCAATGAACTTGGACGAGTTCAAATTTATATGCTATGAGTGAAACACGAGCACAGTTCGAGTGTAAAAAACAAAAAACAAAATTTATTCACAACATTACTTACGTTCATTTTAAAGTCTTCATTTCTTAAGAAATGCAAAAACTCACCCAGCCTTATCCAACTACTAAACAAAACACAGTGAGTGTTTAAAGCAAGAGACGAGTAATCAAGGTACTCACTAGTATCGAAAATTCAGTTAAATCGGTCCGTTCATTGAGTTTATAACACGAACTAATAGAATGGTATGGAGTAGACATGTATTCAGCAAGCTAGTTTACGCTCTTCTTATTGTCAACAATGCCAGAACTAAGCGAGACTGCACTATATGACACACTTCTATTAAAGCCTTATGGAGTATCTCGTTGTATGTATGGGAACAGTGTATTATCTGAATAGCTGAATAGCTTGATTTGGAGCAATAGAACATTTTTAATAGAAAAAAGAAAGTATATGTCGATAAACCAAGGAGGCCAAAATGCCAATAAATAAAAAATAAAGTTTTGCAATAAATCGGAATTTTTTTCTCAAATACGTATCTGATCGACATATAATTTTCATAGCCATGATAAAGGAGTATTAACCCCTTTCAAACCATAATGTTTCGATTATGTGGGTAGGTTTCTTTTTTAATATTTTCGCTTCTATAAGAAATTTATTGAAGTCGCACGTCCATACATAGTACAGCAGTACTATGGGTCAATGGGTGGTGTGGACATTTGCGACCAACTAATGGAATCGTAAATTCATCAAAAACTGTAAGTAATCGTATATTTTATAGATTTGGCATGCATGCCATGCTTGGATGGAGTACCAAAATTCTTGTCGGGAAATGGGAAAACTATCAAAAGATATGCGCGATTTCCTAAGTTTCCGCCTTACGTTAGCTGAAACATTGGTGTGCACTCAAAAAACTAACAATGTGGGGTGGAGCTCTGCATCCGAAACGTACGAGGTTGAAACTGCATAAAAATCAAAAGTAAAGTGGCTGGATGGCTTTAGTCACTGTCCGGAGAAAAAATTAAGAAACTTTGAAAAAAAGATAACATATGGGGCTTTGGTTATTTCAAAATGGAATTGGACCTTGAAGAATATAAAAATGGTAAAACATAAAAATCAATTATATATAATTATACGATATAGACATCATCTATTGCAAACATTATGAAAAAAAAATCCTATTAGTTTAGCTTTAGGTCCCAAAGGGTTAATTTAAGTTTTGATGAAGAGTTCTTCAGACTTCTACGCACTGTGGGTTCGCAAATATATAAAATTTCTAGTCCTTTAGTTTTTTTTTTCTATTTGAACAGGTTTTAAAAAAATCTTAAAAAAAAATTAAACCTCAAAAGAATAAATGCATGGATGTGCTACATTTCTCTTAGCGAATTATATTTGTTTAACTTAATCGCTAATGTTTTCTTTAGATAGACAGCAAACCTTTTGCATTCAATTTCATCAAAATTTTTAACTTTTACCGAAAGATCACAAAGCAGTGTTGGCTTGAGCCTCTGGGTTCATATCCCAACTGCAAAAACTATTTTAACATAATTTGTTTACCGATATGTATTAATTTTCTCTAATCTTACCAGCATACATATATTACAACGAACACCTTAGCCGGTATTACAGCTAAACCTAAACAAGCGCGTAAGGCGTAACGACATCTAGCGCCTAGCTTTTAATAAATTTAAACGCAAAATAGAGAACAAATCGTTAGGTAAAGCAGAAAGGAGCTAAAATGTCATCACTCTTACAAAAAAAAAAAAAAAAACAATAACAGTTTGTTTGCACCCAACTTTACTACCAAACGCTCTGTCAAAATTGGATTTTCCAATTACCAAACGTTGACGCCGCTATTTAGGTTTGTTTCATACACTTTGTATGTACATGAGAATTTTTGACAGTTCTTTTACGCCTTACGCACTTGTTTAGGTTTAGCTGTTAGTCTATAGCGCTAAATCGTCGGCGAAGTAAAATATATAAAATGGCTATACAACTTTAAAATGAATGTGCCTGCTTGTCACTAGAGGCGCTGCAACACTGTTCTAAGAATCAAAAGTAACGAGCAATGGCAGTGTTGCCAAAAGTGAAGCTTTTCTCTACTCATTTATTTCAACACCTGTCTCACACTACTCTTTCCCTTTTTTTAAGAAAGTAACACAATTAATTCTTAGGCACAATTGCCTGATTTTTACTTTACTTTAAAAAATAAAATATTGAAAAAAATAGCAATTTTATCAACAAAAAAAATCGAATTAAATTTTTTTATATTTTGTTCAGTGCAAACAACATTTTTTATGTTAAAATTCTTACTCTTTACATCTGCTTGAAACAAAAATAGCAAAAACAACATCAGTTCAATTCAAAACCTTAAAGCCAGTCTCCTCTAATAGTCGAGACCTGTCTTTTTGGCTTGTGTTACGTACCGCAGCTGTTGCTGCTTTTTTTTGTTTTTGCTAATGACCAGTAGCTAAAACGCATCTGCAAATTATTGCGCATCTTGTTATCGCATCTGTTCGATCAAATGTATGTAGAGATACGATGAAAAAAAAATATATTGATGCTTTTTATACATACATTTATTTTTTTATCACTTTTTATTTGTACTAAAGGCAGCAGCTACTAAAGGCCAGGCCAATAGATTTAAAATTCACATGTATTAAGCTTAAAATTGTACCTGTACCTGTTTATTAGAGGAGATTTTTTTTTCTTAGAGTCAGTTCCAAAGTTAGTCAGTTTGTTGTTGTAGCTACATATCTTCCTCTAACATAAACCACTTTTTTTGTTGTAGTTGTTGTAGATTTTTTTTAACTCGTTTGCATATTTTAAAATTGTTAAACATTTTTTTTGCGTTTCTCTACATATTTTTGTGTCTTCTGTTATTTATTGTTTTATATGATTGTTTAAATATTTTTCATTTTTTTTGAGTTGCTGTTGGTTTTGTGTAGACTTTAAGTTTTATTTAATTTCTAGTGGCAGTTAATATTTTTTTATTTCTTTTTAATTTAAGAAAGTGGTAGACCTTCATTTTTTTTTTTTTTTTTTTTTTTTGAATAAATAAATTTTTGAAATTTTTGTTTGAAATTACAAAACGAAATAAAAAGATTGATTGACTGAATCGGTATGAAGTAAATGGAGAGGTGTGGCGAGATGAGTTGAGTTGAGTAGAGAAAATGTGTTAATAGGTTTATGATCTTTTTATAAACATTTGTATCCGTATGTACATAAAGTTAAACATATTTTTGTTTACGAATGTTACAAAAGCAACTCATTTTTACTCAACAAATATTTTGATGCCAAGTAAAATTTTTAAAACAATTTTATCAAAACAACAAAGCACCCAAAATCAAAAAAAATTATAGTAACCAATAATGGAATCACTGTTCTTTGAATAGCTTAGCATGTTTATGGAAAGATTTTTAGCAATATTTTTTATTAAATTTTTAAACTAAGGTAAAAATACGTCTCAAAACATTTGATCTTAAAAAAATTACGCAATGTGTTATATTTACCCTAGTAAAAATTTCTGTTTTTTTTTTAATACAGTCAACTTTAGATTTCCTTTCCTTACAAATCAATTTAACTCTTAAAAAATTTATGTAACGTTACATCCCGTCTTAACTGTTCATCGATTTCAACAAGATATAAACATAACGCCGGCAGAGGAACGGCATTAATTTGTCATAGGTGGCGAATACGTATTTATGTTATGCTCTGATTGAACATAATATGTTGTTTGAATGCTTATAGTAAAGCATATAGGCATAGGACGGTTGAGCAAAAGATGGCGCTGTTTGCAAATAATACTGTCAAACGAAAAAAAAATAACAACGTCATTGTATGTTACCCCCATCTACATTAGACATAAAATGTTAAAAATTAACAATAACATCATGTTAGTGTTAAGTGTAGATTGGCCATGTAAATGTTTTTTCCAAGTCTAAACATGGTTCTTAAAACATTTGTTATAAAAACTCTTTTATAGCATGACAATGACGTTGTTGTTGTTTTATTTTAGTTTAAAATTATTATTTGTAAACAGCGCCATCTGTTGCTCAACCGTACTACTACTATCTGCTGAGCAATAAGGATTCAAACAACATTGTTGGAAAACAGAAAATTATGTTCAAACAGAAAAAGACATGAACAGGTATTCGCCACCTATAACAACATGCACAAATTAATTCCGCTTCTCTGCCGGCGTCATGTTTATGTTTTGTGGAAATTGATGGCTAGTGAAGACGGCCTCTTATAAAAGATCTTTTATAACAAAACATTTGTTATAAAAGATCTTTTATAACAAATGTTTTAAAAATCCTTTTATGTCTAATGTAGACGCGATTTTATGATCATTGTCACCAATTTGCGACTTATAAATACAATTTTGCAAGGTTACACACGATAACCAAAACGATTTCACGTGGCTAATTCACACAACCACCAATATCTGTACCGCAGTACAGCTACTTAAGGAAGCCAATCAGCCTGTAAGAGAGTGAAACTCAACCACTCGAAGACCGAGTACTAAGGAAGGCCTGATTGTCTTTAAAATATAATGACGCGCGGCGTTGTTTATGAAACCAGGGCAACTTTACCCACGTCTAGATTAGACATAAAATGATGAACATTGACACTAATATCATGCTAGTGTTAAGTTATCACGTCTTAACATGATTGTTAAAATATTTGTTATAAAAGCTATTTCATAACACGACAATGTTGTTGTTATATTTTTGTTTGAAAGTTTTATTTTCAAACAGTGCCATCTGTTGCCCAACCTTACTACTATCTACTGTGCAACAAGCATTCAAATAAGATTGTTGAAAAACAGATAATTACACCCCGTCCCGTTAGACATTAATATGTCTTAAAAAAAGTGAAACTTCATATAAAGGAAACCATTATTACTGATTTTTTTATATGAAGTTTGACTTTTATTAAAGCATGTTAATGAATAATGTAGACAGAGGTCTATATTTAACAGACAATGACATAAACACATATTTGCCATCTATAACAACATGCACAAATTAATTTCCTTGCTCTGCGGCGTCATATTTATGTTTTGTTCAAATTGATGGCTTCTTACCCTCCGTCTCCATTAGACATCAACATGTCTTAACAAAAGTCAAACTTCATATAGAAAAAAAAACATTATTTTTAATGACTAATATAGACAGGGGTTTACGACGAAAAAACAACCGAAAACTGTCACAGAAAACAGTGCTGCCAATTTAAAATTCTCCCCTTAAAAAAACGCTTTATACTGGTTAAATGAAAAAAATCGCCATAAAACTGCATTTTTTTAAATTAAAATATTATCCTTTTATTTTTACACACCTTTTTTTTAGGATAACAATTTTTTTAATCTCTTATAATTATTATTACTTCTTCAGTTATTATTTATTTTATTATTAAAATGCTACATACCTTTCTCAAAAATTGCTGCAGCTGGAAACTGCACGTAATCCCAACGTAATCCAATTTAGTAAAATTTCATTATGCTACAGCTCTTTGAGAAATATTAACCACAATTTAATACCAGCCCTTTTTAAAGATCCTGGTAGGAGTGGCACAATATTTATTCGTTTTACAAAAATCACTTTTAAATCCATGTAAAGGACATGATCACAAACAATTTATGCAATTGGCCTGCGTAAAAACATACAAAAAACATTTCTTGGCTTTAAATTTTTCTTCAAAAATCTGGCATTCCTTTTTTATTTGCAGAATTTATTTTACACTGAAAGAAAAAAAGTAATAAAAACTTGTTAACTTTATACTCGTAAATTCAGAAAAGCAAACTCTTAACAAAAACATAAAAAACAAGAAAACTTTTATTAAATAAATATTAATGTTAATAAAATTAAATTACAAAAATATGCAAATCAAAATTTATGACTACAGGGGCAATAAAATTAAGATTTATGACAATTGTATGTCTTATTCGGAATTGTCGTATTTGCTATTTGAATATTGAAAAAAAAAACAAAAACTGAAACATGTGTGCGTTTCTATTTAAAGAAATACTGGTATGAGCAACAATATTCCATTTACTTAAGGCGACTGTTTAAAACATCACAACGACAGTCTATTGAAAATACATATGTATTTTAAATACAAAAAATTGTAAAAGACAACGTCAGCTGTATGATTATACTTTTGTAAAATCTTATGTAACAGTATTTAATCTTTTCCTTTTTAGCAGTTATTATTGAACAGCAATTATTGTGCATAATTGTCATCACAATTTAATTAAATTAATAAACAAAACTCTACAAGGGAGTTTTAATTGTTACAGTGGGTTAAGCTCACAAACATAAAGTTTTGTTAGAAGAATAAAAAAAATTGTACCGTATTCAAGACAGTTCTGTTTTTATTTATTCAGGCGTGTAAACAATAAGACATGTCCGGCTACAGAACGAGGTACATTTTTTTATTATTGTAATCACCTTAAATGTAAATGGCAGGCATAAAAAATATGGAAATGAAATTAAAATTTTTTTAACTGCAAAAAAAATCGGCCACTGTATCGTTAGCTGAAATGCAGAACGAGGTAACTAGCAAAACTTCTGTAATTGATTTTCTGATTATGCCATCATATGAGCATATCTATGTGATTTTGCAATCAAATTAAAATATTTTATGTTACATGGTTTGGCATTTCACCTAAAACAACTCAAATTCATTAGTGTAAAAAAGCAGTGCAATACAGTACAGAGTGCAGTACCGTACCCCCAGACTTGCTGTTGTCATCGAGAATTTTTTAAAAATTGAACTACATATATATTTATTTTCATACTATTACTTTTCAATAAAAATGGTTTTGCCCCCTAGAAAATACAGTCCTTCAATGCTCAAATTCCACAAAAGTCCGGAATTGAAAACATGAAAGTAAAAACCTAAAAAAGTAACCAAAGAAAAAAAAAAATTTTAACAAAAATCGAAAAATCCCCCAAAAATCGAATGTTCAACAAAATTAAAAAAAAAACTTGCAAGTTCAAAAAACTCAATTAAAAAAAAATAAAAACAAAGCAAAAACCTGATAATTCACAAAAAAAAATTCAGCAAAAAGTCGAAATTTAACCAATAATCGAAAATTTGCGGGAAAAACTATCGCGCATTTTATTTTACCGGCATAGAACTTTTAATTGTCAGCTCAGTTTTCTATGACAGCTGATTTGAAAGTTTTACAGCCAAACATAACCGCCCGTATCCATTAGCCATCAACATGTCTTAACAAATGTCAAACTTCATATAAAAAACATTATTTCTAATACTTTTTTTTTTGATATCAAGTTTGACTTTTGTTAAGACATGTTAATGACTAATGTAGATGGGGTAGCAAGAGGCCGTCTTCACTAGCCATCAATTAGAACAAAACATAAACATGACGCCGGCAGAGCAACTGAATTAATTTGTGCATATTGTTATAGGTGACGAATAGGTGTTAATGCCTTTTCCTCTTTGAATATAATTTTCTGTTTTTCCAACAATGTTGTATGAATGCTTCTTACACATTAGATAGTAACATTGACGTGGCAGATAAAAACATAACATGGACAGTCTACACTTACTGCTAATATGATGTTAGTGTTAATGATTATAATTTTATATCTAATGTAGACGGGGGGTAAATAAGAGCGCTGAGCACTAAATTTCAAAAATTCTTATCTAAATACAAAATCTATGAACCGAACCTAAGTTGGGCGGCATCAATACTTGGTTATTGGAAAATCCGAGTGACCCCTCATTAGCCATCAAAATGCCTTAACATAAGCCAAACTTCATGTAAAAAATCATTAAGACATGAGTCATAAAGTGCACACATCGATTAACTTCACTTTTTGAAAAATCTTAGATTTAAGTGTCAAAGCACTTGGAACAGTTATAACTTTTTATATTTATAATAAGTAATTTCTTTCAGAAGTCATTTCGATTAACTCCACACTCTAATGTAAATCGTTTCAGTAACGCTGTATCCGTTCTGGCAAATATGCTTTCTCTCAATGATATTGTTAATAAAATCGCATTCGTAAAGCGATAACAAGAAGCGCAATGCAAACGGTTGTTAGTATCATGGTTGATAGAATACAAGGTTACGCTATGCGCATGTTTTCCCGTTAGATGACGTTGTTCGGCCACTTTAAGGTTGCCAAGTCTGTACTCAACAAATTTCATCAAATAAATCAAAGTAATAGGCAAAAATGGGCTACCCTGAAAATTTAATCTTATAATTTATACTCAAACTCTCATAAAATTTATATTGAAACTATTTAACTCACAATTATTATATTTAACTCACAATTATTATACTTCATCGCATTTCTCAACTTTTTGTTTTATGGAGTTAATCGATGAGTGCACTGAACGATTCACATGGGGACGGGGCGTGAAGTTAGCTGCAAACAACTGACAGAGTTTTTTTTTTTTGGAAAACTGCTAACGTCGGAGGAATGTATTGTCCAAAATTTTATTTAAAAATGTTGTTTAGTGATGAAACACTCTTTTGGTTAAATGGCTTAAATGGTTGTGTAAAGTTGAAGTTTTGGTTTAGCCTATATGTACGCGCTAGCCGAGGCGGCCACCTACCTAAAATCACATTTAAACATCAATGCCATACAATTATCTACTTAAAATCGATAAGTATAAAATCTCTGCCTCTATAAAAAATTTCTTGCCTTCATCTATATCTATACACACAGAAAAAATGTTTTGCTCCAATTAAAGGTTTTAATTAGTTTTAGATACAAATTTAATTTAATGTTTTATTAATTCAATTATATTTTTAATTGGAATTTTCTTTTTCTTTCTTAATTAAGTATATAATTGTATCAATTAAAAAATTAACTAAAATTATAGCTAAAACTAATTAAAACCTTTGTAGGTGCAAAAAATTTTTTCTGTGTACATGAAAAATATTTTTTTTAAATTTTGTTGTTGGTGCAGATAGTAGCCAAAATGGACTAAAAAATCAGGAATTTTTTGAATTTTTGTCAGTCTATGTGTTCGCAGGACGTAAAAGCTACTAAATGAATTTTAGTAAAATTTTGTGAGGCGGTACTTTAGTATCTCAATTCAAATATAAGATACGTTTTGTCCGTATAAAAATCCAATTTCCAGGATAAAATCGAGAAAAAGGAGTGAAAGTTCGCAAATATACCGATTCAATCGTACCGCAAACTTGGCAGCACCTTTTATTTCTGTCACCCGGAAATTTATTATTACAAAACTCTACAATAATTTTTAGAATTTTATATAAATTTTAGAATTTTATATAAAGTCTGTTTGTGGGTAATTACCCAGGGATGGATACCTGTATATAAAGTAAATACATAAACCACATCAGAAGCGCTAAAAAAGTAACAGGCTTGGGGTGTGGATTGATTTCAAAGCAAAATTCAAATAAATATTGCAAGGAACTTGATAAAGTGGCGACACTGCTAGTTGAATTGACGTGTCCAGTATTTTTTTCATCGATATAGTCAATGTAATCTGTGTTTTTCTGTAACATATAAATTGTTATTTCGTTATCCTATTGCCCGTATTTTTTAAATTTTATATTTTATATTTAATTTCATGATCTGCTTAACAAGCTTCAATATAATTATAGAATAGAGTTGCGTTGAGTTGTTCAGTTAAACTGATTAGATCAAAAAGTGTAATGGAATGTTGATTGATTTAAAATGATATGAGAAAATCATAAATTATTTTAATTATTTTATTAATAATATTTCCGTTTTTTACCAGTTCGGTATGGAAAACACAGAGGCAAAAAAAATATATGTAAGTATGTCTGTAATATATTTTTTCAATTGGTGACATTTATGCAAAGAATTTTGACACATTAACGCCCAACACATAGCCAGCAGTTTTCATTAGATTTTATTGTAAGCATTATTTGAATAGAAGAAAAGAATTTATAATATTAAACAAATACTTCAAACTAAACTTGTCAATATCAAAGTCAGCTGGGGGTCGAAGCAAAACAGCGGGTTGTCATAAACCAGAAATGTGGTTGGCAACTAAACAAAATTTCATTTAAAATTTTTTAGTTTAAAAATTTTTTTGTTAACTTTGTCATAAAGCAACAAACATTTGTTGTCTAGTTTTTGCTTCTCTACATACATACATATAGTATGCGTATATATGTGTATTTTTTGGATCAGCCTTATTTGAATATCAGTGTCGAAATCTTTTATAGATTTTAATTTGATAACATTTATTCATAGTTGGGGTTAGTAAATCTTTCTTTAAGATATGGAAACAAATAATTGCTTAAATAGTAATTTTACTGCTAATTGGGCTTTAATATTTTTACAGAGCCTTTATAATTAACGACCTACATACACTCTGTAAAATAATTATAGTTATTCCTTTTGTTTGTTTAATTTAATCCTCCAAATATTATAACATGTGTTTCTAATAAATGTTGCAAAAAAAAAAAACATAGGAACAAATTGGTCCCAATTAAACTTTTAACAAAAATTCAGGGTTCAGAATTTTTCATTTATGAGCGTATAAACATTTTCAATATTTCTCATAAATGAGATTTCTAAAATTTTATATTTTTTTTCACCGTTCTAAATGAACAACAAAAAGGCCTTGTTTGTTTTTTTAGCATACATACATGAACGGTGAAAAACGAAGAATGTATATCATTCACATGTGATAAGTAATGAATTAGCTCATTTTCATTATTGCTCTTTTACATAAATGTTTTTATTTTTTTTTTTCTTCATTTTTGTAAGTTTTTATTTATGATTGTTCATTAATGAATTTTGAAAACTTTGTTACTGCATACGCCGGCAGTTACAAAATATGTGCATTTACATACACCCATACATGCGTACATACATATATATATACATTTATGTGAATACTTTAAACAAACATTTTTCTATGATTTATTCATTTATGAAAAATTAACAAAATTGTAAATTCTCATATGTGAGCACTTGCGTGAAAAGCTAAATGTCTTTTCATTTATTCATTTTTGAATAGAAAGGAAACAAAATAAATTTTCTCACTCTTCATTGAACAAACACAAAATTTTTAATATTTTCTAGTCACTCACACATGTAAAGAAGCAGATAAAAATAACAAATCAGTTGCGATCAGCGAGTCAGACTCACACAAGTAGAGCTCTGTACTATGTTCAGTACAACTTTAAAAATACAATTTATTAATTCTTTCCTATCTTATGGGGCGCCCGTTAATTTTTAATTAATTTTAATAATAGAGCATAGCACTAAATACCCTGTTTAAATATCAAGAGTCTGTCTGTAACGTTTAAAAGACAAGGTGAAATTTCTCAAACACGCGACATCTAGGGAACACTTTTTAATTTTTATTTAACTTATTTTCGTCGGATTTTGTTACAGCAGATATTTTAAGATATAATCTGTGTAAGTTTTAAGTGTCCGCCTATTACTAATCAAATATAAGGATTCTATGAAAATATTAGGAGCCTATGTATTGCGGTTCAAGAAATAACGCAACATAACTGCAAAACATGTTATTGTCGAACACCCTTTAATTGTTATAGGGGTGTTAGGAACACATCTACCGTCTACCTATTGCGGTTCAAAAGATAATAATAATTAAATATAAAAATATAAAAAATAAAAATAATATACATACATACATACAAATCACGTCACTATCGAAATACCCTTTCATTTTTAGGTTTATTTGTTTATACTTGTTTATACAGCAAACTAAGTTTTAATTAATTTGTACATTTTAACTGTATGCCTTCAGTAATTAAAGAAACAAACACATATACGTGATAAACACGTCTCTATCGGAGCACCCTATAAGTTTTAGTATTTGCTGCAATAGCAGCAGCAGTTATACATCTTCAGTGTAAATTTCAACAGTCTACCTATTACGTTTCCATAGATAAAAGGAGCTGACAGTCGGACGGACAGACATTGTAGTGAAAACAATAGAGTTACGTTATTACCCTTTGGGTACGGAACCCTAAAAATTGAAATGTACATACACACACATATCATTGAGCAGTGAGTGAACATTTCGGTACTCTGATTATAACAGCCATTATGTGGAAATGTGTTCGATCGTGGTCGAGAATAAAAAACGCAAAACTTTAATTAATTTAATTTAAAGAATTGTTAAAATATGGAAACTCATCAATCTCTGGTGGCATGCTCCAGTTTTGCTAACTCGAAACTGTCTAATAACTTGTTAAATATTAATATTGTTTAATTAGAGGAATTACTATAAATATAATTAAAGAAAATTTAATTAAAGGGGGAAAAATTAAACAAAATTTGGGTAAGATAATTACACATATTTTGTTCAAAATTCAACAAAGGTTTTATAAAATCTGTGGCAATAAGGATTAAGTGCTTAAGTCGACTTAAGCAAAATTTTAGTTACTGGCACCTTTGCAATCTCCGTAATTGAAAGTACCCATGTGCAAATTTTCAATTATTTTGTACCATTTTTCAGGAAGTTATAGCGAAATTACTTTCTGCTTATCTTTTTTCAATGTCTAATCGCCTTTGGAAAAAAGCCTAAGAAACTACTAACTTATTTTTTTAAAGCATAAAAACTTCTTTCACAACTTATTTATTGCAACGCTTGCGTACTTTTGATAGATATAAGATTTTGTTCCAAAACATACCTTTGACTCTCTTATGTAAAGTTTTAAGATAAGCTATTTAAAAAAGAAATTAATTTTAAAGTTTAAAATTGTTCTCCTACAAAACTTAAAAATCAGACTTAAGCACTTTTTCCCTATTGCCACAGAAATATAGTTGTCTAGTTTTAGGCCGAAAAAATTCGTTAAAGTGTTGCCTACTTTTATGTGCATAATCTTCAACAAAAGTGCTTTATAATGTACGTACATGTAAATGTGTGAAAAATAGGTAATGAAGAATATCCTCATTTTATCTCCAGATCATTTTATTATTAGTAGAGAGATACTGTGGCCCCCTCTTGTATATAAATACGACCACTGTTTAATGTAAAATTTTATAGGAATATCTTTAAAATAATCTACTTATTGTTTTGTAATGGTTTTGCAAAAAGTTTAAATTGACCATTAAAGTGTTGCGCACATAAATTTAAACTAATTAATTTTATTCAATATTTTGTAATACATTTTGAAAAACTTACCTTTTTTAAATAAACGTTAAAATCCACAAATCTTTCGGTTGCAAATATAACAATTTCCAATTATAACTGGTTATAAAAATTGCATCCATTATCACTTTCACAAATTGAATTAATTGAAATCAATTAAAATTTACATTAGAAACACACACTTTTAAACACAACAAAAAATAAAATAAAAATATTTTCTTTTTTTTACAATTTTTAAAAAAAAACTATTTTAAAAATATTTACATTATTTTGCCATTTGCTGTTTTAAGTAATTTTTTATCACATTTTAAATTTTTTCACTGAAATTATTGGTAAAAAATAATAAACAATAATAAAATATCTGCTGTAATAGAGTAGTAACATTTTAAAAATTATTATAATTATTATTTTTACATTTTTCTTGCTATAAGTATCAACGTTGTTTTATTTTTAGTTAAAAAAATAGCAAATATTTAAAAAGAGCACGCTTTTAACTAGTGATCAATAGAACTAATCATGAATAAAATGACAAGCAACAAAATATTATTTTAATAAAAGTAAAATAGTAGTAGTAAGAATAGTAAGAGTAGTAGTAGTAGAAATATTACTTAGCACAAGTATTAGTAATGGTAGTAAATTTTGATTACATATTCACTTTTAAAATATTTTTAATTTATTATTTTCGTTGTCTAAACGAAGAAGATGGAACAGAATAGATATTAAAATGAAATAAAAAATACAACGATCATATATATAGAATATAAAAATAAAATGAAACCGACAACGTAAAATGTTAGTTTAACTTGAATAAAAACCCTGATTTAAAGTGTAATGAAATAAAATTCACTTTAGTGCGCGAATACAACGCCTGCCATCTGTCTGTTTGTGTTGTCTAGTTGTCTTTAATCGATCTATAAGAGAGGCAAAGTTTAACACACACACACACACACACAGATAGAAAAAGAGAGACTTTAAATCAGAGGCCGGCAAATATAGCTCGCATGTGCGCTTGCTCTCTCGACATGTAGATGATGTTACAATTACATACACATACGAGCACTCCTTAATATGAACAGCGAAATGTTGTTTCTTAAATAGCCGCAGAGCTGGAAAATTAAATTGTTGCAAATTATAAATTTTTTGGAATGGTTAGTTTCCCATGAAAATCCGTCTATAGAAGTACGTTACTTAAAATATTAATTATAAAAGATTTCAAACCTTTTTTAAGAGTTGGACAAAAGATAATTACAAGACAACTCGCCTCAATAATGTCCATTAGGGTAGTCACTCACTAAAAGTCGATATCGGAATTTTGTTCCTGCGAACCTTCCAAATAGCTCAATCTATGCAGAAGATTAGACTAGAAGTTTAAGCAAGATCGGAGTATGTTGACATGTGCCACTGGGCAGTTAAAGTTTCGAAAAGTACGATTTTTTGCCTGTTTGGCGGCATCTTTTGGCCGTAACTCCTGAACGACTAACACCTATCACATCACACGTCTATGCATCACAATAAAATTTAAATAAAGTTGGATACATTTTTTGTGTAAGAAATAAATCATGTCAAATCAACATGGCACTCAATATGACTACTTCAGATTTAATTGAAACTTTTTTTTTTATTTTCCTTGACTCTCTGAATCCAAAAATTATTTAAAAAAAAATCTATCTTTTACAGATCTTTAGCTATACAGTTATAAAAAAGGGAAAATATCACTTTTTTGAATATGCGCTCGAGATTGAAATATATTTTTAATCCCAGTTTTATAAGCACTAGAAAATTGAGTAAAATCTCATTTTAAAGAGGAATTAATAAGATTTATTTTCATATTTTGTTAATTTTTTTGTAAAAATGTCTTACCTTAGACACTAGTTGGTTTTTTTTTCAGTTTGTAATGAATCATTATAAAGTTTTTTTAACATAACTTCTGATCCCACTGTGGTCGCACTCTAAAATTTATATAGTTCAGTCACTAAGCCACATTAAAAACGATATGTAAATTAAGAAAAAAAAACTAAAAATAAATATTTTTTAAAACAACAATTTTGTTGATGAAAGTTTTATAACCTAACTTCTGATCCCACTCTAAAATCTGTATGGTGTACTCACTAAAGGCCAGGATTCACTGTTCTACACAATCGTACGATTTATTCACAAAAAAATCTAACAGAATTCTGTCCTACTTAAAAAAGCGTTTCAAAATGGCGTTGTAGATGCCACAAAATAAGATTTAGCAACTCTGATCGCATGGAAAAATTCTATTTTATAATTTTTTTAAAGATTATCAAATCGTGCAGACTGTCAAAAAGTCTGTCACACACATACACTTTTAATCCACACTATCATACTTTTTGAGCACGCATGCAATTTTTGACAAATCGTACGACTGAGTATACTAATTAATAATGGCCTTAAGACACATTAAAAAACATATGTAAATTAAAAAAAAAATAATTTAAATTTTGTTTTAAAAAATTTAATTTAAATTTTTTTAAATAAATAAGATTAAATTTAAAAGAAAATATAATTTAAATTAAAATTTAACCTTAAAAAAAATAATTTTTTAAATTTAAATTAATTAGTTTTTAGTTTTCTTTTTAAATAAAAAAATAATTAAAACAAAAATTTTAAAAAAATAACTTTTAAATCAAAAGTTTTTGTAATGAAAGTTTTATTAACATAACTTCTGATCCCACTATGGTCCCACTCTAAAATTTGTATGGTGTACTTACTAAGCCACATTAAAAACCATAAGTAAATTAAAAAAAAAATATATATATATATATATATATATATATATAATTTTTCAAATAAAAGAAAATTAAATTAAGAAAAATTTTATTTTTTATTTTTTTTAAATAAAAAAAATAATATATTTTTTAAATTTAAATTAAATATTTTTTACTTTTCTTTTTAAATTAAAAAAAATAAAACAAACCTTTAAAAAAAATTAAAAAAAAAATTATTTAAACAAACCTAATGAAAGTTTTTTTTAACCTAACTCTGATCCCACTCTAAAATTTATATGGTGTACTCACTAAGCCACATTGAAAAACATAAGTAAATTAAAAAAAAAAATAATTTAAAATTTTGTTTAAATAAATAAAATTAAACTAAAAAAAAATATAATTTAAAGAAAAATTTAACTTTAAAAATATTTTAAATTTAATTTTTTTTTATTTAAAAAAAATAATATTATAAATTTAAATTAATCATTTTTTAGTTTTCTTTTTAAATAAAAGAAAATTTAAAACTAACATTTTTCAAAAAAATAAAAAAAAAAATATTTTTTAAATCAAAAGTTTTTTTTAATGAATTTTGTATTAGCATAACTTCTAATCCCACTAAGGTCCCACTCAAAAATGGTGTATGGTGTACTCACCAACCACATTAAAAAACATATGTAAATTAAAAACTTAAATTATTTTTTTTTTTTTTTTAATAAAAAAATTTTAATTTAAGAAAAATTTTAAAATTTAAAAAAAAATTTTAAATTTTTAATCTTTTTTTAAATTAAAAAAAATAATTTTTTTAAATTTAAATAATTGTTTTTTTAGTTTTTTTTTTTTTGCAAATTAAAAAAAAATTTAAAACAAAAATTAAAAACAAAACTGAAAAAAAAATTTTTAAACAAACATTTTTTAAATGAATGGTATCAAATTAAAGCTTATTAAAACCTCTTTGAAATGACTTATTACTCAACAATTTGGAACTGGAATTAAAATATATTTTATAACTGTGTAGTAAGAAATAGAATTAAAGTATGTAGGAAATATAATTTATTTTAATTATATTTGAATTTGGGAAGTCAAGTTTCAATAAAATCTGGAATGTTAAATTTAAAAACTATTTTTTTTTTTGTTGATTTGAAATGGAATGATCATGAATGAACGAATCACTGTGGGTAAAGGATAATTCTAAAGCAATTAGTCAAACCAGTGAATTAATCCCAGGTAGGAATTCAAAACAAATTTTTCGAAACAGTTGACGCAGTTTTTGACGCAAATTATTAACAAATTTACACTCTTGTATGGCTATACAACTGATACAACAATACAAGGAAGTTATGAATTGAACATATATTATTAATCGGTATAGTTAAAAGTTTCATATTTACTTGCTGTTTTTTTAACAATAATTAAAAATAAACATTAAAAGCAATATTTTTCAATGCAATCAATTGTCAAACAAATTAATTAATCCCAGATATGGATTCAATATAAATTTTCAAAACAATTGAAATGTACGTGTAAGATTTTATCGCAGTTTTTAATGCCAACTAATGACAACAAATTTACACTCTTGTAGGGCTATACTATAATACAACCGATACAACAATACAAGGGAATAGTGAATATTAAACATATGTATATTATTTATCGTTATAGTGAAAAATTTAATATTTACTTGCTTTTTTAAATTATTGTTAATTTTTTTATTGTTTTTTTTTTTTTTTATTTTTTAATTATTGTTAATAATTAAAATAAAAAAACATAAAAAGCAATATTTTTTTATGTCATCGTTTTTTCCAAACCACATTTTAACCGAGAATGTTGCAGTTTTATATTTTTATCCCATGTAGTTATTGTTTTTTTATATTTTTTTGTTTTTCATTTTGCTGCAATTTGATATTCAGAGTCTAAATGTTGATATTGACACTTTACGCTTAAATGATCCACTTTTATAATAAATTTATTCAGCACTGGCAACAGCATTTAAGCGCCTTTTCTAATACAAAAGAAAAAAAAATCGGCATCAGAAACAAAAGTGGTTTTAAAAAAGTATATTTCTATCTTTCTGTTTGTATGTAGAAATTCTTGAAAATATGTATGTTTATGTGTGTAAATGCCTTTGTTTGCTATCTATTATTATGTATAACAAAGTTTCCAGACTAAATGGCTTACATTCATTCGCCATCTAACTAGCCATTCAATATAAGAAGTGACTACACAAGTGTCTATCACTTAGAGGCAGAATGCTAAAGGAATTAATTTTTGTCTTTACTGTACATCCGTACATGGCCAAAAGTTTTACTATATTTTCTACAAATTTTATCCGCTTTGCATTACCGCTATATTCTAAAATTTTGTAGTCCCATGATATTAAACATAAATTGTAATGGTTGAATAAAATTTAAATATTTTTAAAAACATTTTAACCCGTGATTTGTGCACAAATTGGTGCACCAATCAACGATTTTTATTGGTAACAGATACAAATTTAATTAATCTTTTATTTGATTCAATAGTTTATTAAATAAAAATAGTCGATTTTTCTTTCTTAATTAAATATATAATTTTATTAATTGAAAAATTAATTAATTTAATTAATTGAAAAATTAATTAAATTTGTACCTGAAATTAATTAAAACCTTTAATTGGTGCAAACACTTTTTTCTGTGAAATAACCAAATTTTTAGATTTTGAATATTTTTTTTGCCTCAGATAAAGGTTTTAATTACTTTAAGTTATAAATTTATTTAAATATTCTATTAGTTCAATTAATTATTTAATGCGAATTTCATTTTGTTTCTTCTTAATAAAAATATATATTTAATAAATAATGAAATTAATTAAAATTATTGTTATAGTTATAATTCCGAAAATGAGTCTCTTTTATAAGAAATCTGTCGATTTTTAATAAACTTTTAATAACTTAATGATTATTTTCTCGAACCAGCACTTAGATGATCCCTACACAGAAAAAATATTTTCAGCAATTAAAGCTTTTAATTGGTTTCAAATTAAAATTTAATTAAATAATTAATTGATTCAATTATTTTTTTTATTAAAATTTTTTTTTGTTCTTATCAGTTAGAAAATTAATTGAACTTTAATTTAAAACTAACTAAAAACTTTAATTGGTGCAAAAATGTTGTTCTTTGAAATAACCAAATAATTAAATTTCGATTTTTTTTTTTTGCACCAATTATGGATTTTAATTAGTTTCAGGTAAAAATGTTACTAAATTAGTTGAATTATTTATTTAATTCGAATGTGCTTTCTTAATTAAGATTATAATTTAATCAATTAAAAAAATAATTAAAATTAAATCTGAAACTAATTAAAGCTTTTAATTGGTGCAAAATTTTTTTCTGTGAACCAGAAAAAATCAATTCAGAAAAATCTGTCAATTTTTAAGGTAAATAATTTAATAATTTTTTTCTTGAACCAGCACTCAGTGAAGGAAGTTTCCTCATCCAATTCATTGCAACAGAACTAGGAAATTGGGTTATTGAAAATAGGGAGTAGTCTTTGTGGACATTCGATTGATTTTTCCCACATTAAAAGTGACAGAAAAGACCTCTGCAGGAAAACTACACATTGCTCTTCGATTTTTAAGAGAGTCAATAGAGTTAGATAACCTACTTTCACCTATGGGCTTCTTCGCTCTCTCCAGCATGCCGACGACTAGCTCCAAAAAACAGGCTTTAGAGCACCGGCTCATACATGGGAGTTGTATTTAATTTTGGCTGTAGGTGGCATAAATAGTAAGAGATTAGATAGAGTGAAGTATATGTTATACCGTTTCGAAAAACCGAAACACTTAGAAGCTTTTCGGTTTTTCATGCCAATAATATCAAGAACTTCCTTCGAAATTATTTTTTTTTTTGTCAGGGTATACCGAAGCAGATCACTAATTTTATGGGTCCATTTTTTACCCCTTTCGTTCTTCAATGATATCTGATATCCTTATACTTTCATTGAGTCTCGTGCGGTCTTGACTATACTAATTTTAAACTGGCGGCTTATATATGTCGACATTTTCTTGCATCACAGAGTCTGTAGCAATTGATAAAAATTGTTTGAGTCTAAGGTGTCCACAGCACCCACATTATACCCAAGCACCTTGTTGGTCTTCTAATATACTAACACACTTCATCCTAGCCCACCAAGGCACCCAATTACTTAATATTTAAGCATTTATATTTTGTTTCTTGGCCTCATTATAGGCTCGCTCTTTTGCTCAATAAATAGAAATGACAAATGCTGCTGTTATCGGCAAACTCAGAACAAATTTGTGTCACCAATTAGTTTTAAAATAAAATTCAATTAATCTTTTAATTGATTCAAATATATATTTGTTTAAAACAGAACAACAAAAAAATCCTAATAATAATTGAATCAATTAATTATTTCATTAAATTTTATTCTGAAACCATTTAAGACCTTAAATTGGCAAAAAAAAATAAGGTTATTTAGAAATATAAGAAATATTAATACAAGGATTTTGACCAAAATACTGAAATTCGAAAATCCCAAATAAGCTAATAATTTAAAACAAAAAATCCTAAAAAAATAAATTCCCTCAAAAAATCAGTGAGTTACCAAACTTGACTATAATTAAATAATTAAATTTAAAATTAAATAATTAAATTTAAAATTAAATAATTAAATTTAAAATAAAATAAAAAAATAATTAATTAAAAATGAATAAGTTATTTCGAGAGCTGTATCAGATGTCTTCGAAAACAATGTAGTACAGAGTGCGTGTTTTATTTAATATTTATGCGAGTGTGACTGTGACTGAGTGTGGTGAGTGTGAGTATGAGGAGTATTAATTATACGACACGAAACACAAACAAACGCACTCATACGAATATCAATTATAATTATAATAATAATAATAATGAAATGGTACGAAATAAAATGTAAATACTCGCTCGTTACAATTAATTATTGTACCTACATACAAGTATTTATGTACTCAGACTTCTTTGTATTTGATATTCATGTATTTACAGCGTGTACTCATATTTTTGTTTTGTTTTGTTTTTTTTTTTAATTATAAGATAATAATTCCGCAAGGCCGGGGGTGGTTGGGTTGGGTTGTTTGTTTTGGATGGCTGACTGAATGGCTTGAAATTTAAACTGAGGCTGGCTGGCTGGCCTGGCGTCTATACAAAAGTAGTTGTTGTGGTTAAATCTTTTGTTCTCTTTTTTCTTAATAATATTTATATACAGATATATGTACGTAAGTGAATTATTTGTTGTTATTTTTATATTATAGTTTATTTTTTTTTTTTAGTTTGCTTCTTTAGAATACTGTTTTATTAAGTTTTTGTTCTTGCTATTTCATATCATATCATGTTATTGTTTTATTTTATGTAATGAAGTGTTGTTGTTTGTTCGCCTTTAATGTATATTTTTTATTTCTGTATGTTGTCAAGTAATAAATTTATAATATCTTATACATTTTCTGCGTAATGCAAAAACAAAAAAAAAAATAATCTAAATTTAGAAATAAAGTAGCAATTAAGATTAAATCAGTACATATATACATATATGTGACTTTTTCACAGTTTAGTTTAAAGTAAAAGTCCCATTTGGTCCTTTAATTTTAGCTTCTGCTACTCTTTTTAAAAAAGTACGAAAGAAATATAAATCGAAAAAATATATTTTAACTCGAATTGAATTAGGAATGGCCCATTAGTGATGAAAATAGTAATTACCACCAATAAATAAATAACTCTGGTCACCAGGGACCATGCCACCCTACACCATGCTAGGTCATCTTGTGCTGACTATCACCGTTATGCACAGCGACAAGAGCAATCAAGCATATTTTCTTTTTTATGGCTTCGATAATTTTCAAAAATAATATTTTTTGACAATTGTTAAATTAAATTCATCTATAAACCACTGTGCAGGATTAATAACTTTTTATTTTGGAAATAATTCGGCAGCTCATGGACCACTAAATACATCTCAATAAATTTCATAAAGTCATAGCAGACGTCATGGTCGAATTATTATTTTAAGATTTGGCCGCAATTTTGATCTAATTCAGCGTCCTGATATTATATCGTTCCAGAAATTAAGGGTGCTGTAGCTTAGTTAGCACACCAACTACTACGCCTTAATGTTGAGTTGCCTGAGTTCGTATCCCAGCCGCACCATAAAATTGGTTTGTTACTTATTTGTTTTAAATTCTTACTAGAATACATATACCACTCCCTCCTTCGCTGGTATCACTTATAGCACTAAATCGCGTGCAATTACAGAGTTGCTTTCATTTTTTATTCCACCAACTGCCAAATTTCTACTCTAACTCTTCCCACAAAAGTAATACTGTTAATTGGCAGGTATAATTCCCTGGGAGCTTCTTCTCTTAAAAAATACAAAAATTCCTTCGAATTCGCCTTTAATTTTCAAAGTAATCAACAAAAATGTCTCTTAGTTGCATAGTGCCACAAACATACATATGTATTTATAAGAAAACTATAACTGGACCATTTCTATACATAAATTATTTGTTGAAAATTTTGTTGCTGGTGCAGTTAGTAGTCAAAGTGGAATACAAAACAGCAATTTTTAAAATTTTTTCCTGTCTGTCTGTCTGTCTGTCTGTCTGTCTGCGTTCGCATCACGTAAAATTTACTGGAAAGATTTTTACAAAATTTTGGGAGGAGGTATTTTAGTATCCTTTCTTATTTCCCAGAGAAAGTGGAGAAAAAGCAGTAACAGTACCCAATTTTACCGATATGCATACTCTAAGGCGGTATATTTTAGAAGGGATATACGTTAACCATAACTGAAGCACTAAAAAAATTAAGGATCTTTGGCATAGATTGCTTTGCATGAGCATTATAACATTCCATTGAATTCATTTCTGCTCATTGCACACGAGTAACAATGAGTGAACAATAATAAACAGCGAAGACCAGTGTGCTAAATGTGATGAGCTTGCAGAGTTTACATAAACAACTTTGAATAAATCGAGTAAATGTTGAACATAGTAGTAATGAACTTCGGCGTAAAATACCCAACATTTTTTAACAACAACTTACGTTCATTTTAAGATCGTCATATCTTAAGAAATATTAAAAACAAAAAACCCCTAGCGCAAGCAAAATGCTTAGTGCTTTTAGTGCCTTATCCAAGAGTTCTACACAACTACTAAACAAAACACACTGAATGTTTCGAACATGAGGCGAGTAAAAACGGCGCCCACTAGTATGGAAAGTTCGTTTTACTCTTAAAGGGCATCGTTATCAAAGGATTTCTGATAACGATGCCGTGCTTATATAGACTTCAAAATTTTTTCTCTGATACGCTGGCTCTTTTATAGCAAACGGCTTTTATTTAAATGTAAAAATACACCATCACTATAATATTATAAATCACCACGAAGTCTTCCTTAATATTGTATTAAATGCTGCTTAAAATTCCTCTTAATTTTTGTTCCACTTCCACATTCACTTCAATTAATAACAACCAACTGATTAAAAAAAAAATAAATAAACAAATCCATCCACCTGTTGATTTATTTATAAATACATCTTTCATTGCAATGCTACTACTCAACTCATACACATATATTCAAACATAATTTGTTGTAGCCTGTCGTTTTATGTTTCGATTACAAATATTGAAAATTTTATTTTAACTGGTTTATTTTAGTTTTTTCTACACATTTTTTATTCACAAATTTTCGCAGCTTCATTTTCAATTCTGGCTTTATAGTATCAGCGGTAGAAATATAACGAAGTTCGTTCCAACGTATTTAATAACTCAAACACACTGGTTTATATTTAGTTTATATGTTAGATTTTTTTGTTTTTTTTTTTAATTTATCAACTGTAACTAATGAAAACCATACATACAAACTTTATTTACATGTGCCCCATACAAACTTCATAGTATATATTTACAAGTATTTGGTTATAGATATTCTTGTTGTTTAAATTTAACTAAAAAAAATTAGTACAAACTTGCGCAAACCAGCAAAAAATTTATAAACTTTTAAAGTATGTAGTAAAATAAATTATAAAATATTTAACCGCTTTACGAGGTGTGTTTAAATTGAAAATTGATTTTACGCATGTATGCATGTATAAATTTCAGCTATTTTTAGTTCGAAGGAAGTGTATTTTCGATATTCGAAAAAGGTGGCAGCCATGTCGTTTGATATTTTCGACGTGTTTGTTAAAAGAAATAAAAAATAAAAAATACAACCAAACCGTAATGTTGGCCTAAGCAGTATATTATCTAACATTGTCGCTCTAAGTGAACAACATTTGATAAGTTTTCTGAAAACTTCTCGTATGTTAAAAATTAATTAAACTTTTTTTGAGCTTTTGTAATTCATGATTAATAAGACTACTATAAATTATTATCAGCGTAAAATTAATGATGCCGTACTTTCTTATCCTAAACAAGTAATAGTGCTATATTCGAATCTTATATAGCCTTCACCAAAGTAATGTCAAATATTCCCTTGCTCTGTTGTGTTTCCCCATTTCACAATAATATACATGCGGATTTTACTTATATGATTTTCAATTTCATTATTACAAACATAATATGAAGATATAGATTTTTTTTTAAATTCTATAAAAAATTTTTTGTCGAAAATTTTATTGAAAATTTTTTGGAAAAATTTTATTGAAAATTTTTTGGAAAAATTTTATCGAAAATTTTTTTATAAAAATTTTATTGAAAATTCTTTGTAAATATTTTATCGAAAATTGTTGTGAAAACTATCGAAATTTTATTTTAAAAATTTTGTCGAATATTTTATTTAAAAATGTTATGGAATAATTTTGTTAAAAATTTTATCGAACATTTTTTGTAAAAAAATTATCGAAAATATTATAATTAAGTTTTCTAAGCTTTAGGTCTTTTTGATAAAAATTATTAAAAAGGTCAAAAATTACAATAGTTTTTTATCGAAAATTCTTTGTAAAAATTGTATCGAAAATTTTTTGTAAAAATTATACCGAACATTTTTTGTAAAAATTTTATCGAAATTTTCTTGTAAAAATTTTATCGACAATTTTTTAGAAATTCTATGTAAAAAATTTATCGAAAATTTTAAAAATATGCTCTTTAAGCCTTAGGTCTTTTTATAAAAATTATTAAAAAGGTAAGAAATTACAGTAATTATTTTATCGAAAATTCTTTGTAAAAATTTTATAGAAAATTAACAGACTAGTGGGCTTAAATTTTTTAAATTTTTCTAGTGCTTTGGCAAAGTTGATTTCAATCCGAACATACACGGACATCGGTCAGTCAACTTCTCTAAGTATAATGCTCCAGAATATATATAGTTTATGGGGCCGGAAATGAATATTGTAAAAATTACACAGGAAATGACAAACTTACATATATACCCTTTCTACCAGTGATAAAGGGTATAAAAACGTAAGTAAGACTTTAATTTAAATTTATTGTTGCGATTAAGTGTTGTTAACCATAGAATTTGAAAGCTAATAATTGAAGTTTAAAAAACGTGTGCGATCGTTAAGCTCTGGTTTGGTAAATATCTCTCTCCATTACTGGAAATTTGTTGGAATTCTATGTTTGAGTAGACATGGAAGGCTCGAAAAAGTAAAGAGGTCAGTATCTGAACGAACTCCGTTTTTTTCTTGGCTGGTCTCAAGCCATATGCAGGTTTATCTCTAAGGTACTCCTATAGCAATATGCTTGGATATAATCGAAGTGACATGTTATGAAAAATTAAAGTATCATCTGGCTAAGATAAAAATCGAAGAATATGAGATCTGAGAATGCACAAGGTCAGATTGTGGCTGTAGGACCACGATTGAAGACATATTAAATGTGGATGGGATAGGAAAGCTTTAAACAAATACTAACAGTACAAGCGAATTAATTGTGAGGAATAAGTTCGCCAGTTCAAAAAAATCATGGAGTAAACTTAAACTTAAAACTAAAACTATCCTTATATTTAATTTAAATACAAATAAATAAACCACGCCCACTGTCCCAATCCAGTCTGTATTATGCTAGACTATGCACATTACTTTGAGCGTTACTTGCGCAAAGTTTCAAGACTCTACTTCAAGACTCTCTAGTTCTCTAGGTACACGATAATAACTTTTAACTTTGTATAGGGATACCACGCCCACTGCTACAATCCAGTTTGTATTTTAGTAGACTATGCCCATTAGCATAAGGATTATTCGTGCAAAGCTTGAAGGCTATATCTATTACAGTTTTCTAGGAACACGATAATTTCTTACGATGTATAGGAGATACCACGCTCACCAATTCAATTCAGTCTGTGTTTCTCTACACAATGTGTCTTAATATGGGGGTTACTGAGGCAAAATTCCAAGACGCTACCTATTGCAGTTCTGTAGATACAGGGTAATAATTTTTTGCTTTGTATGGGGGGTTCCCCGTTCACTGTCCCAATTAAGCCTATTTTTCTCTAAAGTATTCGCATGGGAATCAGGGATACTTTTACCTACTTACAAGACCGTACCTTTTATAGTACTCTATGTAAACGTTAATAATTTTTCACTTTGTATGGGAGGTACCACGCCCTCTATTCGAATTCATTATGTATCTTCTTAGACTATGTGCATTACCATAGAGGAGTTAATCGTGCAAACCTTCAAAGCTCTATCTATTGTAGTTCGCCAGAAACACAATAATAATTTTTCACCTTGTGTGGGAGGCACCACGCCTACTATACCAATTTAGCCTTTGCTTAGCTTGACTATGTATGTTAATATGGGAGTTACTGGTGAGAAATTCCAAGGAGCTATCTAATTCAGTCCTCTAGATAGAGGATAATATTCTTTCACTTTGTATAGGAGGTACCACACTCTCTCTTCAAATCCAGTCTATCTCTCTCTAAACTATGTGTGTTAATATAGAGGTCATGGCTGCAAAAATTTAAGGCGACTGTTACCAAGCTACACTATGATAAATATTTACTTTGTATGGGAGGTGCCACACCCAGGTCGAATATCAAAAAATTTAGTACCCTATTTTACCAACCGTATATCAAGTAACAAATTTTGAAAATTTCAGAAAGATCGGTTGAGTGCTGTAGGCAGCTATAACTTTCCGACAAACAAACAATCACATTTTGTGCTTTATATATAGTATATAGAAGATAGATAGATAATACATATAAAAAACAGTAACTTTCTTTCTGTCTGTGTTCGCATTGTAAAAACTACTAGATGGATTTTATTACAATTTTGTGAGGAGTTACCTCAGTAACCTGATTCAGTATACTTTTTTTCCGCAAAAATATCTTATTTCCAAGAGAAAGTGGAGAAAGACCAGTGAAAGTACCCAATTTCACCGATATGCATACTTTCAAATCAAAATCGAACAAAATATTGTCAGGACACATCTAGTCAATAATAAAACCACGTTTCACTTTTGAAGGCCCTCGTAACTTTTTAACCTTTTTAACCTTTTTTGCTTTTATTATCTGTTGTAATACACCTTCAGTGTTTATCTAAAGGGTCCGCGATCTAACGTTTTTTTTTTTTTTTTTGTTATTCAAATAGTGCTTATTTGCACTTTGCTCATGTCTGATTTGACAGATAATTAGTTTTATCCTTCCGCTGAACGAATGTGGTTGTGTATATGCTTGAAAAACGCTGGGAAATATTGACTTACAGAAGATGGCGATTTTGCCACAAAAAATTATCTTTTCAGATGAAGCTCATTTTGATCTTGGCGGGTATGTAAACAAGCAAAATTGTCGCATTGGGGGCACAGAAAATCCGCACGCATACATTGAAAAGCCGATGCACCCAAAACGAGTCACTGTTTGGTGCGGATTTTGGTCCAGGGGCATAATTGGGCCATTTTTCTTCGAAAATGAGCAAGGAGTGGCCGTTACAGTCAATGGCGATCGTTATCGGGCCATGTTGAACGAATTTTTGCTCACAAAAATTGAACAGGAGGATATTGGCAACATTTGGTTTCAACAGGACGGCGCTACGTGCCATACAGCCGAAGCTACACTCGATATTTTGCGCCCTGTTTTTGAAGATCGTATTATCAGCCGCAGAGCTGATGTCGTTTGGCCAGCTCGGAGCTGCGATTTGACACCGTTGGATTATTATTTGTGGGGTGCCCTCAAAGATAAGTGTTACGCCGACAAGCCAGAGAGAATTGACGCTTTAAAGGACAATATTCGTGAAACCATTGGTGAAATACAGCTGCACACAATAGATAATGTGCTTAAAAATTGGACCGATCGTGTAGGCTACTGCAAGGCCAGCCCAGGCAGCCATTTGAATGAAATTATTTTCCATTATTAACTGGAAGGATTGTACTTTCAAATATGTGCCGAACCTCTAAAAATTACCTGATTAATTATTTAGAAAATATTGCTGACTTTAAAGTAACTAATGAAACCACCTAATTTTTAGCAATTAAACCCAATACCCGATTTTTTTGATGATATGGCAACACTTGAATTTAAAACCATTTATAAGTTCAGTGTAGTTGATTTGATATGGTGAATTTATTCTTGTTTTTGTTTTACTTAGACGTAATTAAAATATTACACTTGTTGTGCTTTTTGTTTTTGTTTTTGTTTTCTTCTTCTTTTACTTGAGCTATTTTAGTAGAACAGGAACGTAGAGCACAAACAACAACTACACACATGTAAAGACATTTAAAGCGAGAGATGAAAGCAACAACTAAAGCTTAAGAAAACAACAAGAAAAATGAATAATAATGATAATAATATTATAAGCAGAAAACTGAAGAAAAACTTGTTCGCAGGAATTTTCTAATAAATCAATTAAAACAACAACAACAAGAACAAGAACAAAAAGACAAAGAAATTCTTCTTTTTTTCACAAAAAAAATTAAAAAAAGAGAACGAACAGCAACCAGCAGATGTTAAGAGAGAAAAATGGTTAAAATTATTCAAGAAGGTTTTTAGGAAATGTATAACAAATTCATTAACAAGTGAGTAAGTGAGGGAGTGAGGGAGTGATTTAACTTTCAAAACAATCTGGCAATATCTGTGGTTTGTTTTAAGGTGCTTGTGTATGTGGTGTATGTGTGTGTGTTTGCATGTGTAGGTTTTAGGTTTAGCTTCCTGTTTAAAACGTTAAAATTTTGCCTAGACTACACTTAGGAAAATAAACACTTGAAAAAACGTGATGCTTTTTATATTTTTAACAATTAAAACTCATTGTTATTTGTTTTTGAATTCAAAAATGTTGATTGCTTAAAAGACAAAAGCTTGATCAATTGTTTGTTAAGTTTTTTTTTTTTTTTTTTTTGTCTAAGATTGAGTTGAGATAAAGTGAGGAATTTCTTTAGTATATTATTTTCGTTTGAAGGCAATCCATAATATACTCGTATGGCTTTAAGTCGTTATCTTTTAGTATTTTTTTTTATTTGTATCTCTTGTATTTTTACGTAAAAAAATTTATAAAAATTTTTGGTTGTTGATTTTTTTCTTTATTTTAGATTTTGCATTTATGAAGTGATTTGCCTTCTACCATCAACTTCATTTAAATATTTATTTTTTTTTTTTATTTATTTTGTTTATACATTTTTAAATTAGTAGTAAAACCACTTTTTGGTTGTTTCTTATTTTTTTAATAACATTAAAACTAACTGGTTATGATTTTTAAGCACTTTGATTTTTTTTAAATAAATTTAGCATTTTTTTTGTTTAATTTTTTTCTTTTTGTTAAATAAACTAAATTTTTATATTTTATGCCAGCACTGACAATTTCTGTTGTTGTTGTTGTTTCTTATAAATTTTTCTTTCCTTTTTATCTTGTTAAATTTAAATTAATTCTCCTTTTACCATAAACTTTCATGTTGTTGTACAAATTTTATTTGACATGATTGCCAGCTTCATTTGAAAATTTTCTCATTTTTTTTTCTTTTTTCTTTCAAATATATTTTATTTTGTATCTTTTTGATAAAAATATTCAAATTCACTTAATTTTGAACATACAGAAATTTGTTTGCATTTTTTTGTATTTTTTTTTTAATATTACTTTTCCAAGTTTAATTTGTGTGTGTGTGTGTTTTATAATTTTAATAACGATCTGAAAGTTAGTTTCAGTTGATATTTTTTCGAGCGCGTCTCACACGTTGTTGATTACGACTGACTTAAAATAACAGTTTGTATCAGTTGTTCAGCTTCACGTTGTGCTGCTTTGTTTTTATATATTGGGTGCAGGCAAAAGCTTTTGTCCGCAGCTCTATAGTCAATAAACAGTTGCCTGAGCAAGCTCATCTAATGGGTGTGATCATAGGCTCATGAAAAAGTGGTCATACTCGACGACAAACTAGCTTACTGAACACATGCCTACTCATACCATACTATTAGTGAGCAAACCTCTGTTCGTGTCATAAAAGCAATGAGTAGACCGAGTTAAACGAACTTTCTATACTAATAATCGGAATACATACATATAATACATCGAAAATATCGCCGAACAAATCCAATTAACTTAATACTAAATTGCATTGATTGACTTTGAAAATTACTTTTCGCAATGTTTTTAGGGTTCCGTATCCCAAGGGTAAAAACGTAACCCTATTGTTTTCGCTACAATATCTATCAGCGCCTTCTATCTTTGGAACCGAAAAAAGTAGACTTTTGTAATTTTCACACAAGTTGTATTACTGTGGCCGCTATAACAAATATAAAAACACATAGAGTGTTCCGAAAGAGACGTGTTATTCGCGTATATGTCTTTATTTTGTGAATCCTAAAAGGCAGAGACTTGAAATTTAGAACCAGTAAAAAAACCATGTTCGCTATACAAACAAGTATGAAAAAATAAACCTACAAATTAAAGGGTGTTCCGACGTGACGTGATTTTCATGTATATGACCAAATTTTCGTCCTATTGTAGATTCTTAAATTTTTCACAGAACCTGTGTTGCCACGTCCGCTATGAAAATTAAAGGGTTTTCTGACAGTGACATATTTTTCATGTTTATGCCTAATTTGTTGAACCGTATTAGGTAGACTCTTAACAACATTTGCTAAAATTAAAAGGGTGGTCCGATAGTAACTCGATTTTCGCGAATTTGACTTTCGTATTTTTAATCGTAATGTAGGCGAAGTGTGTAAATTTATGTCCGCTATAGAAAAAAAAAATTTGACCGCTATAACAAGTACAACAAATAATAATAAAACTAAAGGGTGTTACTCATATTGGAACAGTAATTTGTACAGATTACATTTTACAATATCTACTGTAACGGCAAATGAAAAAATAAAATTAATAAAAACAAGTAAGAGTGCTATATTCGGCCATGCCGAATCGTATATACCCTTCACCATAGCAAGTCTAAATATTGTGTTACCTTCTGTAAATTTTGTAAATTTTTTATATATTTTGTAAATTTTTTAAAAATTTTATAAAATTTTTGGAGAATTTTTTTAAACATTTTTTTTATTTTTTTTTTTTTTGTAAATAGTTTTTGGGAATTTTTTTTTGAATTTTTGTAAAATTTTTTGTAAATATATTTTTGAAGTTTTCGTTAAAAATTTTTAAAAAAAATTTTTTTTTAATTTTTTTGTGATTTTTTAAAAAAAAATTTTTTAATTTTTTGTTCAAGTTTTTTTGTAAAAATTATGAACTTTCTGCAATCTATATTGCGTTAGAATCGTCAGACTAAAGTAAAAACTCCTTTAAAAAAATTTCCTCATATTGACCCCCCTAATGGGCCTATTGACTGCTCGTGGATATCAGAGGACACCCTGTGGGTCTATTGGCTATCTCTTTGTATTGCTTTCTATAAAGGCCTGTAATAGAAATCAAAACAGAAAAACCTTACCAACCTAAAAATAAACACAAAATCGTTGCTCGCAGGGGGTTATTGATCCCCAAAAATCTCTATGCACTCCTTGCGATCTACCTGTGGCAATCTAATATTTACATAACAAAAAAAAAGCAAAGGAGAATCATTCAAAACGAAGGAATTAAAAAACAACGTGTAAAAGTATAGGTGGGCGTGGTTTTTTTCTCGCAGCCTCTAAATTAATGATCTGATGTTGCTGAATTACAATCCCAAAATTTTCAAAACTATGCCTGGCAGACTGGTGGGCTTAAATCTTCTGTATCTCGTCTGATGCCTTGGCAACCGACATTACTACCTGAATACAGACAGACGGACATCGCTTAATCAACTTTTCTATGTATAAGGATCGAGAATATATATACTTTATGGAGTCGGAAATGAATATTGTAGAAATTACATATAGAATGACAAACTTATTTATACACTTTCCCGCTGTGGTGAAGGGTATAAAAGGTTGTGGAGTATTTGAGAAATTCTTTTCTAAACGTTCTAGGCAGATATTTAATATTTAAACAGGTTATTTAGTATTATGTTTTAGTATAAAAAATAATTAAAAATTAAAGGTTGTCCCATGGAATATAAAAAAAAAAAATTAAAACTTGTACTTTTAATGTTATATATTGAAGGTAGTACGGAACCGTACGCGTGTGAGTCTGATTCGGCCATGACTGATTTCTTTGCATATTTCACTTCGACTCAAATTGATTCTCTAAACATTTCTTTAAAAAGGGATCCTTCTAATTTCACTTTTTAACGAAGTCTATTAGATAATTGTTGGATTCATTAAAATCTTGCCAAATCAGTCTTTACGTTTATCGATGAGAGATTTTTCTTTCCAATTTTCAATATTAAAATAGAATCGTCGTCCATAAACTTTTATTTCCTACCCAAATCCATTGACTAGTTGCTCTTGTATCATTTTCAGCTGATCGTGTTGACTGCTGCCTGCTTGCTAGCAGTTTTCGATAGTTGTTGCTGTTGTTGATGTTGTTGTAATTGTTGTTTTGTTATTGTCGTGCTGTACTCGTATGAATATTTTGCTCAACTCATTTGCTTAACATTGCCACAGGCCAACATAATATAATACTATTATATTTTGTATTAAAAAAAAAACAACGAGAAAAAAATTCAAAATAAAACAACAAATATTTTAAATAAAATATATACAAAATACAACATCACTTGAACTTTATTAAACAGTAACAGCAATCTATAGATAATTTTGTAAAAAAAAGAGTTATAAGTTGAAAAAAGGAAGAAAAAACTGAAACTTATAAAAACTTTTCCAAAGATTTTTCAATGTGAAATAAAAACTGATACAGTTACACAAAAATTTAGATTACAAATTAATATTTGCTATTGTTTTTTTATATTTTATTTCATGGACACTGTAAAAGAGTGTAAAGGAGTACATTTTTTAGTGTAAAAAAATTTTTTTTTTTTTTTGTTATCTCAGTGGAAGAGATTGTTGTACTTTTATGTCATTTATATAGGAAATGGTAGCTGTGTGTAATAATGATTAAGAAACTGAAACGCATATAAAATTATTAGATAGCAGTAAGAAGTAACTATGTAACTATCTTCAGAAATGTCATAATTGAGATGCCTCACACTAAAGATTTCTGTAAATAAAAAGCTTTAATAAATTGAAAAATTGGAATCTTGTAGAAGGTGAGTGAAATTTATTTAAGCTTTTTAGAGGACTCATATCGCAGCGTTTGTTTATGTTAGTTCGAATTTTCTTTATCGATCTTTGCATTTAAAAGAACCCAAGCAAGAATTAAAACGTTGCGATATATAAAGTATACGAATTATGCTTATATTTTTCTCAGTGTAAAATTTTAGAAAATAAATATCTAAAAAATAACTCAACAATTGCAATATAATTTAGATCTTTAACAAATTTTCCACTAATATTTATGTAGATTAAAATATGTATCTTTGGTAAAAATAAAGCCAACTGTTTTTTAACGGCCTGCTAAATTCTTTCAAAAAACACTTGTTTATCTTCAAGTTACAAACAATGAAGAACTTAAATATTTAGCAAGCATTTGGTTTTAATCTAACATTAATGGCGAAATTCCAAGCTATCTGCGCTGCGCGCAAAAAATAAAACTTCTAATATCTCTACCAGGTGCTGTGATTAAGTATCTTTATTTAAAATATTTAAAGCAAAAATAACAGCAACAACAACAACAACGAAAAAATCTTTAATACAAACTTGTTTTCTAAGACTCTTAGCGATAGAAAAATGTTATAAAAAAATTAGACGATTGAAAAAATAAAACAAAAAACTTGAATTGATTTCAGACTTATAGCTACAACAACAACAACAACAACTATTTAAAAAAATCATACTAGCTTAAAATCTACTTATAAATACAACACGTTTTCAAATTTATTAATATGTTTTTTTTTTTAATATAAATTTGAATTTTGCTTTTTAAATTTGATTTGTTAAGAAGCCTTAATCTGCTTATTTTTCAGATCTTTTAAGATCTAAGAACTACTACTAGGCGTTTTTTTCTTTCTTTTTTAAGTTATTTTAATTGCTCTGCTTGAGAGGCAATGCGTTCTAATGCTAGCTTTTTTAAATTACTTTAAAACACGGTTGCCAGATTTTATTTCTCTCTCTCCCCTAAAAGCAAATAAAAAAAACCCCTAAGCTTTTTTTAAAAAAAATCCCCTAAAATAATTTTTCTTGATTATATAAATAAATTTTTTCTCTAATTTTCAAAAAATAAAATCCAAATTTATTAAATAAAAAATATCCCCTAAATTAATCCCAATTTTCACAAAAAACCCCCAAAACAAAAATTTTAGTTGTTTAAGTTTTCATTATATTAAAGAACATAGCCTTATAGAAGCCCTGAAGTGAGAAGGTCTTTTTAATTTTTCTACTGGGTCGTTACTTATGTACGAATTTTGTTGTTTTTCATAACATATTACGCGCATAAACCAAAAATCATCTTTCTAATACGTTGTTTAAATAGTTTAGAAGAATCTATCAAAAAGTTGATTGTTACATATTTTTAATTTATTGGTTGCAAAACTAGGAGGAGACCAATTAAGCATCTTTTAAAACATAAAAAAATCCGCAAAAACCACCCTAAATATTTTCTCCCCTAAATGAAAAAAAATCCCCTAAATCTAGGGGAAAATCCCCTAATCTGGCAACCGTGCTTTAAAAACATTTATTTCGAAACACTTTATGGCGTGAAAGGTTACCACCCTGATGGTAGATTTTTTTTCAACTAATTCGCCAAAATCGTAGTGAAAAATCGCCAAATTAGTTTCTTTAGATTTTGATGATAATATAAATTTTTTTTAAGGTAAAATTTGTAATAAATAAAAAAAAATATAATCGAAATTGCCAAAAAAAATAGAACAATATTATATTTTATATTTTTTAAAATAAAACAAAAATGATTAGAGAACACGAGCAAGATACAATTTCTATTTAAAAATTTATTTTAGTGTAAAAATTGTAAAATTTGAACTTAATTTTTAGCGAAAAAAATTCAAAATTGTTTACGATGTATATGGAAAGTGAAACGGAACGTTATACCGTGACGTAAAACGTTATATGGGAGGAAGAATATTACTCTCTCATGTGTATTGAATTTATACCGTACCAGTATGTGTGAAGACATTTATGGACAATTTTTTGAGAGCTGGACATCTATGTATTTCTTCCTCTATTCTTACTACTTCTATTCTTCTTCGAATTTTTTCTTCATTGCGGAGTGCAACTATTACTAATTTCACATAGTGACACACATGTTCCCAATTACTTCGAGATGATAACATAATATGCACAATATTTTTCGGGTTGACACTACACTCTACTAACTCCTCTAAGTTTGTTCTTTCTCTGCGAAATCTGGGGCATATGAAGAAAACATGTCTAGCGTCCTCTTCCACATAACTAGTACAATATGAACAGAACGGACATTTTTCATGTTTATAACGATGCAGGTAAGATTTGAAGCAACCATGTCCACTTAACATTTGTGTGATAAAAAAAAGTTCAGGTGACCATGTTTTCTGTCAAGCCAAACTTTTATTTCGGGAATTAACTGATACGTCCATTTACTCTTGTTAGATTCCGACCATTGCACCTGCCAGTTGGCAATATTTATTTGTCTTGCCGCTTTGGGACTATCAACACCATTTGTAATTTTCGCTGTATATGTTACTGATCTCTTCGCTTGAAGGCAGATTGGCATTAGACCAGCAATAACAAAGGCTGCTTCATCCGATACAGTGCGAAAGATACAGCAGACACTTAGGGCAATAATCCGATAGACCGAATTGATAAGCCTTGCATAAGATACTCATTTTAGCGAATCCGACCAAATGGAAGACGCATACAAGATAATATTTTTTACAACCTTAGATAACAGTTTCCTCTGAAGATACTTTATGTTTGGCATAATTCGGGATAACGCCAAATATGTTTGGTTGGCCTTGGAACTTATATACCTAAGGTGATCTTTAAATGTAAGACGACAGTCAATTACGGCTACTAATAAGCATTGCTTCTGTCTTATGATCGGCCAAGGTTAAATCCACAGAGGTGAGCCAAGATCGCACAATTTGTATACTAGCACTGGTAACAACTTCCGCTTCTTGTAGCTCCTTTGCCACATACACCAAAGCTATATCATCCGCAAAACCAATGATTGAAACTCTTTCCGTCAACTTAAGCCTTAAAACTCCATCATACATAAAGTTCCACAACAAGTCCAAGGTTCCACAACAAGTCCAAGGTCCAAGAACCGAACCCTGGGGGACGCCCTTTGTTACTCTGTTTTTCTTCTTTTTCAGTATCAAATATCAGGATTCTGTTACGGAAATAACCCCTTATTATGGCCAATAAGTATGTAGGGATGCTCAGTTTAACAGGCGAGTTCATAATGACCTCCTAATTCGCAGTATTAAAGGGATTTTTTACATCTAGAGTAACAACTACACAGTACTCCTTTGCATCATTTCGCCAACACTATCCCTCAATTGCCCTTGATGCAGTTTCCACAACGACTTTGATGGCATCGTTAGTTGACCTAGCTTCTCTAAAACCAAATTGGTTATTTGATAAACCTCCAGCCGTTTCAATACTAGACCTTAACCTCTTGCATATGATGCCCTCGAGCATTTTCCCGTTTGTGTCTATTATACTGAGCGGTCGTTAGAAAGATGGATCATATAGGAGTTTCCCATGCTTTGGTAACAAAACCAATTTCTGTCTTTTCCAAATTGTTGGAAATATCCCTTGTCTCAAACATGAATTTATCAGGATTATAAATTGGTCCGGGCAGCATTTAAAGGCTTCTTTTAAGACCTGGTTTGAAATACAGTCTAATTCTGGAGCTTTTTTATCCTTAAATTTAAGGATTACACTTTCAATCTCATCTTTTGTTACAGGAGGAAGGCTATATATCTCGCCACGAACCGTTTGGTCCCAAAAAGTTGGACTTCCAGGAGGGAACAGGTGTTTTATAAATTCGCTTATGGCTGCCTCTTCTGTAGGTACTGATGGATTCAAACATTTGAATTCTTTGTAACCAGTTTGTAAGTAAGACCCCAAGTCAATCCGGTCGACCTTGGTTAATTGGCCTTTCCTCGAATAGCTATACTGCTGTATTGCTGTTGGTGATTGCTTTAATCAGCCGTGTGTAATCGTTTTTGGTTATCGTGTATAATCAAGTAATTTTATTTCAATAAGTCGGACATTGTTGGTGCACCATTTCTAAACTCATTTTCTTAACTCCAGGTGTTCCATTAAACTCAACTTTTCACTGAAGCAGAACCATTAAACTTAAGTTTTCACTGGCGGAGTACCAGCAAACCCATTTTAGTCTCACTGCTAATACGAAAGTAAGGAAGCTGGCGCTTTGGTATTGTACCTCTGGCATTTAGCAATTTTTTGTTTAGAAAACAAAAAAAATTTACTGTTAAACATGTTCAGTTTGGTCTATAATTTTACCATGAATCTACTTGCAAACAAACAACGCCTGCAGATTATTGAATTTTATTATAAAAATTCATGTTCGGTTAAGAAAGTGCATCCATATTATGTTCAGTTTGGGCGATCTACTCAGGCGACTATTCGGAATCTGGTGAACAAATTTACATTACTGGACACTAAACTACCAACACGCATACGTAGAGTGTGGACAGGAGAAAATATCGCAGCTGTATTCGCCAGTGTTGTTGATGACCGTGAATTATCGATTCGGCGCCGTTCGCAGCAATTACAAAAACAAATTTTTATCCAAAAGGGAAGATCTGGATTTGGCTGACATTTGGTTTCAATACGACGGTGTCACATGCCACACAATACGCAAAACAATGGCCCAATTGAGAGGAGAGTTCGACGAGGAGTTTATTTCACGTTTGGACCCAGCGTATGAACCATTTGAGTCATAGCCGCGGTAAACTTTTACATGAAATCATATTTAAACATTGAATTGTATCGATCGTTCTATCGACTCAAATAAGGATTTCATATATTTTTCTCCAATTTTTTTTTTTAATCAAATCCGAAAGCTCTTAAAAAATCTAAGATGTCCAGACCTAACTGGCATAGCTCACAGCTACATTAAATTATTCTAAAAATTTTGATTTTTTCTTTTTAAGTGAAACTCTCCATTAAATTTTTATGCTTTCTGCAAGGGGGATAATATGCCACACTTTTACGTTTGTCGTTCAAACCGGCTTGTTATTTCTTTTTTATGTTGATACAAATAACTTTCCATCTTAAAAATTCTTCGTTAATAGAATAAAAAATTAAAAATATAAAAAGTTGGATCACAAGGCTTAAAAATAACTCATACGTTTGATAACCGTACACATACATATGTTTATTCCATAAAAATTAATATTACTAATACGCAAGAGTGTAATACACCCCCATAATTCAAAGGTTTAGTTGGTGTTTTTTTTTTTAATTTCTTAAATTAGTAACAATTTAAAAACAAAATTCTACCGTATATTTTTATAATTTACTTGCAAATAATTTCATTAATAGTTTTTTTATATTTTTATTATTTTTCTGTATATACATACTTTGTTGTTGTCATAATTACAACGTTTTGTTGCTTTTTTATAACTTCTAATACTCATTACATCTAACAAGTGTGAAAATACATGGCAAATTAAATAATTCTACAGTTAAATCGATAAAACCTCATCGTATTGTTTATTTATATTTTGCTACTGCAACTTGTAGTAACTACAATAAATCATAATAATTATAAATATATTTATAAAAACGCTACTTTAACTGAGACACAGCTAAATTTTAGTGATGGGAAACTGTTACGAGTTTTTATTGTTGTTATTTTAATAAGGGGTTATTAATAAAGATACAGTGGTTTCCAAAGATTTATTTTTCGAATTTTAAAATAATTGAAAGGACATTTGCAAACTAAATTTTTGTTAGATTTTATCACGTGTTGGCTTGAGAAAAAGACATGCTATCTGTTATTATCTGTCTCTCTTTCTTTCTTTGTGTTCGCATCACGATTAAACTACTGGATGGATTTTAACAAAATTTTGTGAGGAGGTGCTTTATTATCCTGATTCCAGTATAGGATACTTTTTTATTTCGCAAAAATGTCTTATTTCCTAAAGAAAGTAGAGAAAAAGCTGTGAAAGTCAGCCGATTTTTTTTACCGATTTAAAGATACTACATAGTTTCAAGCATCTTTTATTTTCGAAAGCAGTATATTTTAAGCAATGTTGTGCAACTCATTTCCTGCCTGTTTTTTACAGACAGAATTTTATTCAGGTATGGGTACCTTTATATAAAGTAAATACGTAAATCTTAAAATTTGGTGTGGACTACTTTTAAAATAAAATCGAACAAAACATTGTCAGGATGCACACAACGTGTGTGGGCACAGCTATTTTATCACAATATAGTAACTAGGAATTATGGGCGCTACTTATTAACATACAAATATGAAGTGATAAGAATTAAAGAAAAACAAATAAACAAAAATCAAGTGACGATAGATGATGAGATCGTTTGGAATTTAATAAAAAAATTCTCATATTCTATTGTCTGAATTTGTTTTGTTAAAAAGTACCACAATAATTCACCAATACAGCAAATTCCGCTAATGTCTATATAAATTTTTTCAACACCTAATTCCTAAAATAAAATATTCCTTTAGCCCAAAATACTTAGTAAGCATGCCGCTATACCGTTTACCGTTGACTGTAACGTCTTGACCAGAGTTATATATGAAGAGATATGGATCATTGATTCCTCCTCTGTCTAATCTCTGTTTTCAAAACTATTTTAAATGACATGCAAAAATAATATCCATTAATATTTCATAATACTAAAAACCACACAAAAGGCAAACAAAAGTTTGTTACAAATTTACAATTATATACACATACACTTACCAACACAACTATATGAAGCTTGGAAAAAAAATTAAAAAGAAAAATATTAGCAATGATTGTGGTCGCGAACAGATATAAAAATAGCCAGCGACACTTATACAATATAAAATGAGAAAATGTTGACAATTAAAAATTTAAATTAGAATTTATTTTTAGAACAATTTATCTACAAATAAACAATGAAATTTAAATTAATAAATAAAATAATAATCGTGTAAACAATAGAAGCAATATTGAATTGAGAATAGATAAATTAACAACAAGTAGTTTCTCGTCTAAACAACAAATTATAATAACCAGCCAATATAAATCATATGAAAATTTAAATCATATGTGGCAGTTAAGACAAGCACTTAAGTCAGTCAGTCAGTTAGTTCAGCTTGTAACAAAGAACCTCAACACACAACAGAACGCCCATGGTTGATTCTTTTTTTTTGTTTTTAATTTTAAGTCTTGTTTCTATCTGTTGCAAACTAAATCTTTTATTTATAGCCTAGAAAAGAACACATCACATAGAAATAAAATATATTTAAATACTTCTTGCAAAAAAAACCGACTTTAAAACAGACAAACTTAAAATCATGTTTCTTTAAGACGGTAACTATTGCGACACCCTGTAATTTCCGAATTCAAATTTTATACTAGTTATAGCGGTCGTAGCAATACAGGTTCATTGTAAATTTCAACCGTCTGTCTGTAACGGTTTAAAAGTTTGGTCATATACATCTAATTACATAAACTATTGCGACACCCTGTAATTTATAATTTTAAATATTTATACTTATTATAACAGATATAGTAATGGACATTCTGTCTAATTGTTAAGTGTTTATCAATAACTGTTTAAAAGATAGGGTCATATATATCAAATGACGTCACCTATTGGGACACCCTTTAAATTCAAATTTTAATAAAAATAGTTTTTAAAGAGGACTTTGTCATACAAATTCTTTTTAAATTTTAACTTTGTGTCCATATACATCAAATTACATCAACTATTGGGATACCCTTTAATTTCCAATTTTAAATATTTTTACTGTTGACATAGTAGTGAACATTCTGTCTATTTTTCAAGTGTTTGTCTATAACGGTTCCAAAGATGAGGACATAATGGTCAAATTACATCAATAATGGGGACACCCTTTAATTTATAGATCCAAATTTTATACTTGTTTTAATAGCGGACTAAGCAATATAGGTTCTTTGTAAATTTCAACTGTCTATCTATAACAGTTGAAAATATTGGCCATATATATTACTTTTACATTAACTATTGGGACACCCTTTAATTTCCAAATTCATATTTTACACTTGTTATTTTAGCGGACTTAGCAATACAAGTTCTTTGTAAATTTCAACTGTCTGTCTATAACGGTTCAAAAGTTTGGCCATATATATATATCAAAATAAACCAACTAATGGGACACCCTTTAATTTCTAATTTCAAATATTTATACTTATTATAACAGACATAGTAACGAACATTCTGTGCAACTTTCAACTGTTTGTCTATAACGGTTCAAAAGATAGGAGAATAAAGGTGAAATTAAATCACCTATGGGGTCACCCTTTAATTTTTAGTTTTATTTTGAATTACTTTTTGTTATAGGGAGCTACAGTGATGCGCACTTTTTTTAATTTTAAATTGGTGACCTATAAACTTCATAATACACGTAAAAAACATGTATGTTGTATGGGGACACCCTTTTAAACTTCATCTTTTAAAATGGGACCAATCTGTAGCCATAACCTTTGTAATAGTGCAAAAATTTTTAAAATCCGTTCAGAAATGACCGAGTTCTGAAGGCACAAACATACAAAAAAAAAGCAACACACAGACGAATTGATAACCTCCTTCTTTTTTTGAAGTCGGTTAAAAAGACTTTTAAATAAAAAATATATAAAAATATATATTTTTATATTTAATATTTTAGTTGTTTGTTTTTCTTTATTTATTAGCAATCTGAGAAAAAATTATTGTAAATTAGTTTTAATTAAAACTGAAATTGCTTTAGCATATTAAGAGACTTTTTTTTCAAAAAAGGGAGTATTAAATATTAAATATATCATGCGAACAGAACTCACAACCCCCCGCTACGTTTATATTTTGTTTGATAGCCAACAGCTTGTAAGCACAAAATGGTGCTGTGTTGTTGTTCTTCTTAAAATATTTTCTTATACCCTACACTACTATGTATAATGAAGTGGGATGTACATTATACCTAGAAATCGTATTTAATTCTATACTTAATTATTTGTGTAACAAACGATAAAATAACTACTGCCCATATCTAATTAAATACGTCATAGTGTTGCAACTTGTTAAACATGTTTTAAATATAATTTATTAAATAAAAAAATATTATTTGTTTTAATTACAAAAACTTACTAGTTTTTACAAATTTATGCAAAAATTTCTTTAAAATCTTACATCTATTATAACCCTACATCTGCGGGGTACCATAAATATCTTTCGTTTCTGTTTCTGAAAGCTGGTAATTTCTGTCAGAAAAACGGATTACTTACTTCATCGTAGTGTGGAAAGAAAATAGACTTCTACTAGAAGTGTTAACCAGATTACTCAGGGGAAAATTGTATAGTCGTAAAAAATTATCCTAATCTACAGTGGAACAACATGTAGATTCTGGATAAAAGTCGAACTCCAGATTTAATTAAATGAATGACAAAGTTTTCTCAGCTGGGGTATAACTCACAGTTGCCAGCACGATCTGCTACAAATATTTGTTTTGATGGGCTCTTGAGATAGCAAACTCGAAGCGTCACGTTATAATTAATTTATTATAATTGAGGAAGTTGGTGGAAAAACGACCTCTGTTCTGTTCGCGCATTTTGAGATAATCGACTTTAAACTAAAGTTTTATAGGTTATTATTCAATTGTATTACTCATTGCATTTACATATTACGTAAGATGTATTCTTCTAGACTAAGAATATAGCCTCTGATTGTTTGTAGATATTTTGCCTTAAACGGTATTGGATATAATATGAAGCAGTGCCAGAGGTCGTTTTTCCATCAAACTACTGTTTCGTAGTTTCTTATCGTTGAGAATTAAAATTATCATAATTCAGCGGAAAAACGAGATATAGACATCAAACAAAAACCATTACAAAGAGGATTAAATAATGGATCATGTTAAGCGTTTTGCCACCAACCTCTTCAATTAATAAATTTATTTCTAAGTACAATAGCGACTTCCCTTTTTATTTTTACGAACACGCTGTCTGTGAGCAACAACGGAGGTCCAATCACCGCAGGCCAATCTGTCGACGTTGCTTTACGCCAAAAGCTTTAAATCTAGCAACAGCAGCAGATGCAAACCATCTTTGCTAAGCCAACTTACTCCTTGAATAAGACAGCGATCCTCCGGGAACATATGGGATACTACTAGAAAACTAGGTCTGGCTGTCTGGTTATTCGGAAGATTTAGGCAGTCAACCGGCAGGATACCACGAAACCAACCTACTTCTCACCTAGGCCATCTAACAACTACTAATAAGCACAATTATAATCTGCAGGATACCACGGAAAATAACTGCCTTACCTCGTCAGTCGATGTACCTCGACTGAAGGCCCAACTATATAATGCATAAGCTGACTTAAGCCAACTTAAGCAACTACGCCAATACATATAAATCATATGTGGCAAACTATAATGTAATTAACAAAATTCTACGTTAAGTTTCATCATATTTTATTTGCTTAAGAAAGGTATGAAACTGATAGCTCTTTCCGTAAGGCTGTTTCCTGACAATAGCAAATATCAAAACAAACACAGTATAAATTTACGGTTTAAACAAGGCACGCTGTTTTTTACAATGTTGAACAAAAAAAAAACATCTAAAGCATAGCTAGCCGAAACTCTCAATAAATGAAATACATCTGTATTGGATAAGATAATATTGTCCAGCAAACACAAAACTAAGCATTACAAAAACAATAAATAATTTTGTCATTAAAAATGCTTTTGGTAACATGCAATGCATTTTATGTTACCAAACATTTAAAACAGAAGAAAACCTTTTCAATTAAAAGGCATTTTGACTTTTTTCACAAAGAAATAAATAAATTAGAAGAGAAAAAAAAAGGAAAATGTTTCTCTTGAGCAAAAAAACCTTTATATGCTTATTTGGCTTGAAATCTCTATTTTTAATTTTTTATTTTGCAAAATTTCCTCATTTTGCTCTTCTTCCAGAACCCATTCTTTAATTTTTTGCATATAAAGGTTTTTTTGATCAAGAAAAAACCTTTTCCTCTTCTAATTTATTTATTTCTTTGTGAAAAATGTCAAAATGCCTTTTAATTGAAAAGGATTGCATGTAACCAAAAGCATTTTTAATGACAAAACAAAAATTTTTATCTTCCATTATATAACTTTGTTTGCTGGTTTATTTTGAAATTTAATCAAAGCTGAAAAAAGCAGTAAGCATCCGCATATGTTCACTCGTTAACACTAAATTAACGACTGAAATCAAACTGAAATAGAAGAGAACAAGCGTCGGTGAGAGTTTTTTTTATTGTTTTTGTAGCACAATTGTGTATTGAAAGTGAAGATTTGGCTAGCTATGATCTAAAGTGATGTCGGGTAAACCCCAGATTTGCGAAAAGACAACACTACAGTAACGAAAAATTGATTTAGTGGTGACTACTCCATAAACTCCGGTTGATCCATCTACAAAAGAAACTTATTTCTCGCGCTGCAGGGTATAGTTCCCTTGTCTGAAAATTTCTCTCTTGCTCCTTTTCCATTATTGTTATTATATTACATAATATAATAAGCAATAGAGAACTTTGCATTATTTTGTCATAACATTAACACTCCTCGTGATTGACTCTTTAGCAAAGGCCCCCAACCAAAAAAAGTGATTAAAATGAAAATGCATTGGTTTCCTAAATATTTAGCAAAGTGACACAAACCTACGTTGTTGAAAGCTCGTATGCTACTGATTTAAAATTTTTACATATTTTGTTCTCTTTGTGAGATTCTGGTTGAGATTGTGTATGTGCTCACAGACCCTTAGGGGTTTGCGTGGGGGCTCTTGCTCTTTAGCCTTTGAAATTTATAGGTAACCTAACCAAACACTACGGAAATCACCATCCACTTAAGCTCAAACCACTCAATTAAAATTACAAATTGCAAGTAATTGGTATTGGAATTTTTCAAATAATATCCACACAGGTGAAACCCTTTTACAGTTATAGATATTCGAAACATACTGGAAAAATTACACGTAATTGCATACACTTAACAACTTCTTTTAACTAAATGAGAGTTTTTAAGTAAGACTGAAACAGTGCTGAAAAACATAATTAATTTTATCTGATTGTTAAATTCTTAAAATAAAATCCGTACTTCGTTTTGGGCGGCATACAATACTTTACGAAAAAATGTAGCTAAATTTTAAATTTTGAAATATTTTACTTGCCTTGTCTAAAGGGTATTTTATATTCGTATTCCTCTCACATTGTAATAACTGTATAACAGTTTTTAATTGTAATAAAACTTGTAATAAAAATTTATGTTTTAACAAATCGTTGTTTGCACATGTGCAACCACTATTCATAAAAACTAATTACAAATTCTAAAACAAAACGAGCTATTTTTATAACATCTATGAATAAAATTTAAATGCACCCGTTTTATTAATGCTTAATTATAAAATTTTTATTATATGAATCTTCTAATAGATTTAATTTGTGTGGTATGCATCAGTATATAAAATCATGTAACTGCTGCAATGTGAAAAATTTATTTTAAGCAGACCTTAAATAAAAATAATAATAATAAAAAAACAATTAAACAATAAAATGTTGAAAACACTCGTATGAATTTTAACAAATTTAAGACGCATTTTCGTAACGGGGGACGTATGATTAATTTGCAATTTTTTAGTACAAAATTTGTACTTAAATACATAGATTAATAAACAATGAACATAGTACATAAACAATGAAAGCAATAAATTCTCATGGTAATTTTATCACGTTTAATATTTTTATGATTTCATGGAAATCTATTTAATAATTTTGCAATTAATATGCAGCTAATTTATCTAATGAAAACTGGCGCTAGCTGTACTTTGATGAGTAAAGAATATATTTTCTTTATATTATTTTTTGTTTCGACATAAATATATCAAGCTTTAAATATATTGCGATTTGATTTGTAATACGCGTCTTATTTGTTACTATTCTGAGATTTCTTGGTGTCAATGACCACTTAATTGGTTGTATGTTTCACAATCACTCAATCAAAAGGTTTAAAAATAAAATAAAAGAAAACAATCTAAACAATTGTCTAAACTTATTTTTCTCTCCTTTTCTCCAACTCAAACAGTCCTCTTCTTATTGATGTAAAATATAATAAAAAATAAAAGATTGATAAAAAATAACAACTCGAATACCTGCTGGTAAAGAAAAACGAGTAGATCATTTAAACAGCAGATGCTAGTTTTGTTGTTAAATACATTAACACTAAACATTGCAATCACTTGACCAATGTGCTCCTTTTAACGTATCTACCTCCTAAAGACTTTTTTCGAATATTTTTTTTTTCAACACTTTGCTTAATGAACAACAACTGTGTAACGACACACATGCAACATGATGCAGTTATTAAAGACACTGCATACAATAATAGCAGCAGCTAAAGAATACAAAGACAAAAAGACAAAAAGAAACAACCACAAGCATCAGCAGAAGATGACTGAAAACAATGTTGGAATCCTGGCATAAATTTATGTTGCAGCAGCAACATTCAGCACAGCAAAACCAATGAAATAAATCCAATCACTTGCAATAATAACAGCTTGTATAGTAATTTAACCAACAACAACAATCAGTGGTTACACAACTAACAGTTGCAACAAACTATTAACAGCACGTTAAAGGTGTATATTGTTTTTTTCAAGTCACAAGTAAAAATTACAAAATCTGTTTACTCCTCGAAATACAAAGATGTAAAATCAAATGACAACTAAACTGAACTAAAACAAACCAAACAAAACTAAACTAAAACTGAACTGAAACTAAAATATAAATATCTGCGGAGCGAAATATGAATAAAAGAACGAAATATGAACGAAATAAAAATGAAATAATATTGAACTTGAGCAGAAATCACACAAAACTGCAGCTAAGCTTAAACTGAATTAAATTTGAACTTAAACTTAAACATAAGCAAAAGAACTCATCTAGTACTAAGCTACAATCGAACCAGAGTTGTGGTGGAACTAAACTCCAAATAAAATAACACTGAACTATAACTGAACTAAAACATTACTCGAACTAAACTAGAACTAAACAAGAACTAATCTTGAACTAAACTAGAACTTACCTAGAACTGAACTGGAACTAAACTGGAACTAAACTGGAACTGAACTGGAATTGCACTAGAACTTAACTAGAACTTCTCCAGAAGTTAACTAGAATTTAACTAAAACTGAAATAGAATTTAACTAGATCTTAACTAGAACGACACCCAGCGTAGGGGATTTGGATACCAACCAACGACTCTGATTGGTTTTAACTGGGTATAACCCAGACCTATCTTGGTCCCTCTTTCATCTCAACTGTGGACAAAGACCTCCCCGTGGTGTCACCTGGGGTAGCTACCTCTTACACCCTTTAGAGGTGAAGAACGATAAAAATGTGGGTTGAGGCGTCCCACCCTTATAAAAACTAATATACTATGTAAAAAACAAAGAAAAATATTTAAAAAAAAACCCTAATGTTGACGACCCCACCAAACGTTTTAAGGACCACTATCTGCGTTTCTGCACCTGGAATGTCCGGACTTTTTTTATATAGAGAAGGTGCAGTATGAAAAGTACAATGCCGATATTACTGCCTTACAGAAAGTGCGATGGAATGAGAAAGGCGTCACAACCACACCCAAGGGTGACGCATTGTACTATAGCTGCCATGAACTTGGCTGTGGATTTGTGGTTAGTCGGAGACCCAAACACCTTGTCTCCAAATTCACTTCGGTGGATGAGAGGATAGCCGCAATCCGTATAAAAGTCAAGTTCTTTAACAACAGTCTTATATGTGCCCATGCCCCAACCGAAGACAAGGACGAACAGACGAAAGATGTATTCTACGAGCGCCTAGAAAGAACATATGACCGCTGCCCCGACCACGACATTAAAATTGTCCTTAATAAAGAAGTCCTAGGAGATTTTAATGCAAAAATAGGAAGGGAGAATATCTTTGGTCCTAGAGTCGGAAAATTTAACCTCCACGAAGAAACATCCAATAACGGAATGAGACTAACAGATTTCGCGGCGGAAAAAAACATGGTAATCAGCAGCACCAGATTTCGTCATCTCGATATATATACATAAGGCAACGTGGCTTTCATCAGATCAGACAACCAGAAATCAGATTGATCATGTTGTGATAGACGAAAGATAGACGAGGAGCAAATATTGATTCGGATCATTACCTTGTGGCCGCAAAGGTTCGCACCCGGATAAAGTTGCGAGAAACGTACGGTCTGACACAGCGTGGAAGCCGGACGTCGGGAAGCTGCAAACAGAACAGGCGACAATAGCATACTCCACTCGACTAACCCAATTGTTTCAAGAAAGCACTCCTTGTCCCGAAAAAAGAGAGAAATGGAAAGAAGTGAGTGTGAACGAATCGAGATGTACAGGAGTTAGAATGATGTCTGAAAATTCTACCAAAGAGTAAAAGAACAACCTGATGGCGTTGGTACAAGCATAATCTCCTGTAAAGATGAAGAAGGTAATCTGCTGACAGATACTGAGTGTGCGCTGAGGAAGTGGGAGGAACATTTTAACACACTATGGGTATCAAATAGTAGCCGTGACGAAGATACCCCAGAACCAATCCCGGATGATGGTATTGAGTGTATACCACCTCGCCAAAATGAGGTCAAAGTAGCAGTTACTCGGCTGAAGAATAATAAGGTAGCAGGAGCCGATGGGTTGCCAGCCGAACTATTTAAGACCGAAGGCGACACGCTGATAAGGTGTGTTTGGTTTGTTTAATTTGGTTAGAGGAACGCATACCCGATGATTGAAACCTCAGCATATTATATCTCGTATAAAAAAAAGGAGACAGGACAATATGCGCCAACTACAGAGGAATGAGTCTCCTTCACATCGCATACAAAACAAAATACTCTCCAGCATACTGTGTAAAAGATTAAAATCTGAAGTTGGCGAGATAATTGGGCCATATTAATGTGGCTTTAGACCTGACAAATCCACCACAGACCAGATATTCACCTTACGTCAAATCCTGGAAAATACCCAAGAAAAACAGATCGACACCTACCATCTATTTGTCGACTACAAGGCTGCTTTTGACAGCCCCATACGCTCAAGGGTGTTTCAAGCCATGTCTGAGTTTGGTATCCCTGCAAAATTAATACGGCTGTGCAGGATGACCTTAACTGATACGCGATCTTCAGTTAAAATAGGAAAAAACCTCTCCGAGCCATTTAGTAGCAAACGAGGTTTCGGACAACCTCGATAGTGTATCGTGTGACCTTTTTAATATCCTGCAAGAAAAGGTTACACGGGATGTGAATAGAACTGGCACGCTATACACTAAACAACACATTTTACTCGCTTACGCTGTCGATATAGACATCATAAATCGAACATTGCGAGCCGTAACTGCCACCTTTGAAAAAATCGAAAAATAATCTGCCAAAGTGGGTCTGGTAGTAAGCGCCGATAAACCAAGTTGATGGTATCAACGCACAAGACGTCCAGTAGATTCGGGCAGACAGTGGTAGTTGAAAACTACAACTTTGAGATAGTCAGCGATTTTATCTACCTCGGTACCACCATTAACAAAGCAAACAACATCAGTTTTGAGATAAAGAGAAGAATAATACTGGCCAATAGATGCTACTTTGGACAAGGTAAGCAGTTTAACAACAAGGCCACCTCTCGACAGACAAAAATCACTTCCTACAAGTCACTGATACTACTCGTGTTATTATATGGTTCCGAGGCATGGGTACTTGCGAAAGCAGATGATGCAATACTTGGAGTGTTCGAGAGAAAAATTCTTCGTAAAATCTATGGACCAATCTGCGTTGGCGGAGAATATCAGTGTCGTATGAACCATGAGCTGTACGAGCTGAATGAAGACATATAGTTCTGACTAGTTCCACTCTTCCTGAATTAATTGTCTCCGAGACCAATCTTGCAGGATCGCTAGCCAATGACCCGGAATCCAACACAATCTAACTCTATAATTTTCCGTCAGAATATCAAGAGTCTTTTTGTGCATGCCTAGTAGCTTTTATTTGATGGATGATGAGTGCTTTCAAGGCTTTAAGCGCCGCTTGGCTGTCGACGTACAAAGTGATCTCCTCTGCTTTTATTACATGCCCAGAAACCAGGTCAATGGCCTTCGGGACCATTATTTGTCAAACCAAAAGCTTAGTTCTAGGTATGTATGTTCTCTTTAAAAAATTTTCAAAATATATGAAATGAAATTGAAAAACTAGCAATATTTCCTATTTAAGATTTGGCCAGCCTAACTGGAATTAACCTCGTAACTCAATATTTAAATAATTTATTCCTCTATAGACTGCCTGATAATTAAACTGACTCATTATTTTGAGCAGATTTGCAATAGTCGTTTGTTCCTTTTTGTCTAAAAACTCTTATTAACTGACTTTGATATTATTAAAGCAATTTTGCTCCTTTCGATTTTAACCTCCCTTTCTATACTGAACCAAGCAATGATGTTGCAATTATCATTTGTGTTGCCGCATTTTAAAAGAAAGCGAAGAAAAAGCGAAAAGTAAAAAAATTAAAAATAAAAAATAAATATTTTTTATTTAATTAAGGAAATTGGTTTTTTGAAAGCTCATGCTGTAATGCAAAGAAAGACGTCATCCAGTCTAGCAAAATATAGTTAAGAATGTCTTAATAAATTTTATAACTTCATACTCAAATCTCCTTAATAGATGTCAAATAAACACTAAACTGCATATGTGACTGTATTAGCGAATGAAGTAATGGACTTAACACAAACATTATTCATTTATTATGCTTGTTGAGTGTTTAAAAATGATGTGATCGGTCATAAGTCATTGTTATAAAAATTAAAAAAGAAAAAAAAAATCACACGTCTTTTTTTCATTCGTAGATACACAAACCAACATTGATGTAGTTTAATGCTTCCCCTTTCGAAACAGATGTACAGAGTAAGAGTTTGTTGCTTTGTCAGAGGTGAGAAAACTTGGGCACGAAAGAAATATGACACGAAGGAAATAAGAAACACCGTTCAGCTTCGTTTTAGTTATATATTGCATATAGTCTTATATTTATATTTAACCTAATAAATATAATAAGAAGTTTGAGGTTAGGAAATAAAAATCCAGGACAATATTAGTGTCGAGCGAACTTTTCAAACCGCCATTGTGTCTTTTAGGTTAGGTTGCACGGGTCGCCGGCTACGCAAAAGGGTAAAAGCCGACTCACTTGGGTCCCTTAGGTCCCGTTGTGACGCCCGATAAAAACTTTTCGAGGAAAAACAGGGATCCTAAAGGTTGCCAATTATTCTTCTGAGTTTACCTATTGTCTGCTCTTTCTTTTTTTTCACAGACGGACATAAACTTTATTCCCTTGAATTATTTCCCAAAACTTGCCACTTTTCCTGACCTGCAAATTTGCATCTTTACGACCAAAGTTCGCGGGCTTGGGTGGTAGTTCGTTGCAGCTCAGAAAATGGGTGACATCAAAGTTGTGCCAATGCAAATTGATAAAGAAGTTCCTCACCTTGGGCTAAAATGGTATGGCCCTAACACATCCCTCCTCTAACCGTGGTATTCTTCTAGCATAACGTTGTCTATGTTAACTTAACTTATGTTAACTTATGTTAACTTATTTTCTCTAACAAAATCCAATAAATTGAAAGGCAGAATAGAGCTAAAATCGCTATATAAAGCAGAAAGTAACTAACATGTCATCACTTTTCCACGAAAAAAAAAACAATGACAGTTTGTTTGCAGCTAACTTCGCTACTTAAAGCTCTGTCAAACTCGGGTTTTCCAATTACCGCACAATTTAGATTCAATAGATTTTGTACTTGCATAAGAATTTTTGAAAATTAGTTAACGCTCAGCGCGCTTATTTCCCCCCCGTCTACATTAGACATAAAATAATAAACATTAACATTATGTTAGTATGAAGAGTAGACTGCCCCCTTTATTAATGTTTTTATTTGTCACGTTAATATTACTATCTGATGTACAATAAGCATTTAAATAAAATTGATTTAAACCAGAAAATTATGTCCAAATAAAAAATGATAAGATAAAATCGCTAGATAAAGAGGAAAATAACTAAAATGTCATCCCTTTTTCACAAAAAAAAACAATGACAGTTTTTTTACAGCCAACTTCATTACTTAACATTCCTCCAAAATCGGATTTTCCAATTACAAAGCGTTACCCCGACTTCATTAGCTACCAACATGTCTTAACAAAAGCTAAACTTGATATAAAAAAAACCTCCCATCTACATTAGACATAGAATGATAAACATTAACACTAACACTAACATCATGTTAGTATTAAGTGTAGACTTCCCATGTTAATGTTTTTTCCACGTCTTTCATTTGACAGTTTTATTTTCAAACAGCGCCATCTGTTGTTCAACCATACTTATACTATCTGCTTTGTTATAAGCATTCAAACAACATTGCAGGAAAACAGAGAAAGATTGTCAAAAAGAAAATGACATAAACAAGTATTAGCCGTCGTTATCACGCCGTCTTCACTAGTCATCAATTTGTTATAGTTAGATGTTTGAAAATAAAACTGTCAAACTAAACTAAAACAACAACGTTAGTGTCATTTTCTTTAAATAACATTTATAACAAATGTTTTAACAACTATGTTAAGACGTGGCAAAAATATTAACATGGGCAGTCTACCCTTAACATTAGCATGATGTTAGTGTTAATGTTTCTCATTTTGTGTCTAATATAGACGGGGGTCTTGCTCAAAATCTCAAATCGATGACTAATGGATATATGTACTTGTGATGTTTTGACAGTTAGTTACCGCTTAGCGTGCTAATATAGGTTTGGCTGTTAGTTAAGTTCTATTTGATGCCATGTTAATTTCAAACTAAGGATGAGTTTTCCCGTAAGTAATTTTAAGGTTTCTTTGCTCTGCTCTAAAGCACATTGGCACATGGTTAATATTTTTTACAACGGGCAATATGTCAAACTTCTGTTAAGTATACACACATCTTTGTGCGTTTTTATTTTTCAATTTTTTTTTCTGCAGTTTGTGTTGAAAGCGCACAGAGAAAAACAATTAATTTTTCTACTTAAATACTTCATTAGTAGCCAGCGGCATATTGTGGCATGTACATTTAATTAATAAATCAACGCGACACTTTGTATATCTTTCATGAACCTCTCACAGTTGCAGACACATATACATGTACATACGTATAACACACATCAACAAACAGCACATTCCAATAGTCTCTAGTGTAAACGATATGGTTGGTAGTGTTTTGGAAAGTGTCACAGTTGTGCTGGTTCATTCAACAAAATCTTGATTGCGGTCATTATAACGCAGATCTTTTTTTATACCTTTCATTTTTGTAGTTCGGTATATATGTACTTATAATTTGTTCGTGATTAAGATCAAGATCTGTTGGTTACAAAAAAAAAAAATAATAATAATAAAAATGTGTGGGACTTTAGAAATATGAGTGAGCCATTTAGGCAGATTCTTTTTTATAATAAGCGTTTTTTTTTTGATAATAAGCGTTGTTTTAAATACTTATACGCCTTAAATATATTCTTTTAATTCGCAGCCTGCCGCCTTAATTCTATTTTTATTTTTTTCTTTAATGTGTGTTTTTAACAGTGTTGGTGTCGTTTTGAAATTATTTTAGTATTTGAGCAGCAGCAGACAAATTGACGCTTCTTTTGAGTTAACTTAATTTGCCTTGTTCTGTTAAAAAAAAGAACACATGTTTTAAATATAGATCGTGATCTTAGTTGTGATCTATGCTTGTTATATTAATAAACACTCATGCAGCATATTTACTTACCAAGTATGTATGTATGTATGTATGTATGTATGTATGTATGTATGTATGTATGTATGTATGTATGTATGTATGTATGTATGTATGTATGTATGTATGTATGTATGTATGTATGTATGTATGTATGTATGTATGTATGTATGTATGTATGTATGTACGTTTTATTGTTATTTCTTATCCCCTTGAAAGTTGTTGTCATCATATTTTGCCCCCTTTCACATTACAAATAGTTGGACATTAAGTACTCGTACTTTATAACGGCACTTTGCTGATAAAGAAGTGCCAGAAAAATAGTTTAGATTTCATGTCAACTAAAAGATATTTTTTATGCGCGTAGCATTTAGAAAATTAATTTGAAAATTTTTTGTAATTTTTTATGACAATTTTACGGAAGCGGATGGACATTAAATTTTCCCTAATCTTTTAAGAATTTTATATACGAGGGGAATTCTATAAGTCTTTAAAAAAAAATATTGATTTCATAATTATTCACCCATATCGAGCATCTTTTTCCCTCGAAAATTTTTTCTTTTCCCTAAAGTTGCAATCGTGAATTATTTCCATGTGAAAAAGCTCGCATGTTTGAAAAAATATGGCATCGCCGATTTTTATTCCCGTAATTGTTTTCCCAAAAACTTTGTAAATTTTTTTACCATCATTTTGATTGGGAATACAAAAGGAAGCACATGTAAGTAGTTTTCTTGTTATTTTTTAATTTGATTTTTAAAATATATCTAACATATATTCCAAAGCTGCTTTCTAAAATCGGAAATATTGTTGAAACATTTAAAAAATAAAACTGGTGTGGCCTACACTCAACTTTACCATACCAAATGGAAACAGATATTTTTATGGATATATTGAATAAAAAATATAAGTTCAAAGTATATTTAAATCGAAAAAAAAAATATTTTCGATTTGGGGTGTTAGGTAAACTAACCCTCGCCCCTTCCCGATTATGGCCAAAATACAGCTCTTCATCTCCATAAACCAAAGGCACCTACTGAATTTCATTTTGATATGTCATACGGTATGACCTGTAGAGCTTTCACAAAACTTTGGAGTAAGTAAACTACCCCTTGCCCCTTCCCGATTATGCCCAAAATTTATACAGCTCTTCATCTCCATAAACCAAAGCTACATATTAAATTTCGTTTTAATATGTTATACCTTATGACCTGTAGAGCGTTCACAAAATTTGGGGGTAAGGAAACTACCCCTTGCCCCCTACCGATTATGTCCAAAAACTATACAGCTCTTTATCTCCATATACCAAAGGCACATACTAAATTTCGTTTTGATATATCAAACGGTATGACCTGTACAAACTCCACAAAAATAGTGGCATACACACCCACCCACCCACAGACATCATCGCAAAAATAGTCAAAATGGATTCAGGACACCTCTAAACCTATAAATCCGTCAAAATCCCGACCTTGATTTTTTTCATGATTACTATACTTTACCTTATACTACGTATGGTAAAGTAATTATTAAAAAATACATACTGCCAACAATTTTTTATGATTTCACTTATTTTACTTCCGGTAAACACAGTGGATTTGACGCATCCCTCGAACTTCGGCTTTTTATTTTTTCTAAATTGCTTTTTTCTTCTAAAAGTTTAAGATGGAGCAAAATACTTGCAAAATACTTGTCAATTTATTCAAAAATTTACAATAGTACGCGAACAAACTAAAATTGGATTAATTCACAATAGAATGTTCGAATTGCACAGATGTTTATTTTATTCCCTAACAAGTGGCGATGCCAATTTATTGTTCATGGGAATAAAAAAATTATTTCCTAAAATGCATTCCCTTGAGATTCACGATAAGGGTGATTAAGATAGCCTATCAATAAGAGGATTGTGGATTCGATTCCCAATAAAGATTCTGGGTGTTTTTCCCTACAGCAAGTACAGGTCTTTGCTACTCTGCTCGATAAATTAAATTAGAATATAATTTATAATTGTATTGCAATATTTAAATGCCTTTGCAAAGTAAGATTTCAAAATATATAATATAAAAAAAATAGTGAATTTTGAAGGCTTTTACTTGGGATTCGTCGTTTTGGGACCGTGTTGAAATCAGGAAAGTTGAGTATATCGCATACGATTTTAATGACTTTATACGATTTTGAGAGGTTTGCAATATATATTGTTGTGTGGCTAAACGAATAAAGATTTTGTATTGATTTTTGTTTTCGTGAAAGGCTATATAAGCAGCTACTTCCATAAATTTTTAGAAAAATTTTATTTTATGTTTTTATGATAAAAAATTTTGTTCGAAATTAAAAAAAGGATTTTTTTTGTTCACTTTTTTGTCAAGAACAAAAAGTGAAAAGGTGAAAAGGTTTTTGATAGTAAGGGCCATCGCTATTCCAAAAATGTTATATATCACTATAAAAATATTTTTCTATTCGATAATTTCCAAAAATATATTCGTTTTTAAGCTTAAATGGCGAAGAGAAGAATATTAATAAAAGTAATATTTGTAATTTATTACTTAATAGTATTTAATTTAGCTGAGAATAATTAATTTATTCATAACAAGCTGTACTCGCCACTACGTCCGTACTTATTTTGCTTTGAAAATAATCTACTTCAAGATTCTTAACTACATAGTGCTCTAGATAAGGTTTATGTAATTACTTTATATATAGAGGTACCCATCCCTGGGTAATCCCTCAGAAACATAGGCTTTATATAAAAATCTGAAATTTTTATAATATTCCAAAATTATTATTGATTACTGTAAATTGTGTTATAAATTACTCGTTGCCAAAAATAAAAGTTGCTGCAGTACCATTGAATCAGTAAAATTGCGTACTTTTTCTACTTGTTCTCCCTCCTTCTTGGTAATGCGATATTTTTATAGGAAAATCTTCTATATTTGAATCTCGATACTAAGGTACCTCTCCATAAAATTTAATTATAATTCAGCCATTAGTTTTTACGTGATGCGAACACAAACAAACAGACAGGCAGAAAATCACAGTATTATTATAAGGGGTGATCCATTTCGAGGTTCCCCACTTTCATTAAAAAAAAAATACAGAAATTTCAAATTCAATGGAGAATGTTTATTATCATTTGAAAGAGCGAAAGTAACCGTCAATGGCGACCGTTATCGCGCCATAATAACCGACTATTTTATGCCTGAAATTTAAGCTCGTGATCTCGGCGACATTTGGTTTCACCAAGACGGCGCCACTTCCCACACATCGCATCAATCAATGAATTTATTGAGAGAACATTTCGGTGAGCACATAATTTCACGTTTTGGGCCAGTCGATTGGCCACCAAGATCGTGTGATATCACACCGTTAGACTTTTTTCTGTGGGAATATGTAAAGTCTAAAGTTTATGCGGACTAACCCGCTTCTATACAGGCCTAGGAGGAAAACATCACGCATGTCATTCGCCAGTTACCAGTAGAAATGCTTGAATGAGTCATCGAAAATTGGACTCAACGAATGGACCATCTATAACGTAGCAACGGCCAACATTTGATAGACATAATCTTAAAAAAATAAATGCCAAAGAATGTTCTTTCAAATGATAATAAACATATTCCATTAAATTTGAATTTTCTGTGTTTTTTTTTTTTAAGTGGGGAACCTCGAAATGGATCACCCATGTATAGATAATAAATAATTTACTCTAGTAACAATAAATTTTATTTAAAATAATAACAATTAATTTATTTGAAATAACTTAGAAACCCAAAATATTTTATGACCGACAAAAGATTTCTTACTCGTATCTACCCATGCAAGTTGAGCAAAAACAGAAAAAAGGGGAAATTTTGAAAAAATCGCCAAAAAAAATGACGCATAAACGCGCATGGTTTTTATCTACAGTATAAAAGTAGATATCGTAAATTCACGTGGATATTTCGGTAATAATTTTTATGGTATTAAGGCGTATGTAATCCATTTCTTTTAATAATTACATTATTTTTGCAAATGATATTTTATGTCACACAAATGATATTTTATGCCCACAAAAGGAGGCGGTGCTAAAAAGGGCATTTTGGAATCTTCAGGATGCAAGTTTAGGTTTTTGAATATTCGCTGACTATAAAAGTTGTTAAACAAAAGTATGGGAAAACTTAAAAAAATTTAATTTTTCATGTGTAGGATTAGTTCTTCTAAGGGGAACTTTTTTCTCCTTGGTCCGATTTTTCTATATTTATTTATAGCTTTAACAGCCAAGTGTGCCAAGTTTTATTAATCTAGGGGCACTCAGTAAATTTAGCCAATATAAGCTAAAAAAGTAATGTCTGGCTAGATTGGCAAAATACCCATATGTGCAACGTCAGAAAAACCTTCATTGATTAGTCGTCCATTCAATTCTTCAAACAGTTTTGAAAGAAGACCATTTCATTATATTTTCTTAGAAAAAAAGAGCAGTTACGTCGTTTTGAATTTACAAAAAAAAGTAATTGTTGTTACGTCCTTTTTTGGCAATAAAACTTTCATTTTTTATCGCAGAAGTATAAGAGATTGTCAATACACGCAGTTTAATCGCATTCATTATAATCAATCAAAAAGACGATTTTGAATTTTTTGCTAGTTACGCCCTTTTGCATTTCTGCTAACGCTGAATGCATATAAAAATAAAAATAAATTAACTTTAAAAAAAATACTATTAGTATGTCAAAATAAATAAATTTATTGGCTCTAAACCTCCTGATTCTAAATAAATTTGTAACTTTAAAATTTTGTGATATTCTCTTCTGTTGAGTAAAATAAAATGAAAATTACCCTAAGATGGCTACAGCCACAATGGTGGTTATGTTTGTTGCCATGTAGCTATGATGGGGTCAAAATAATCGCCTTCATATAAACGTGTGTATTACAATTTTGACAGCTTTTAGTCGGTGGCCTGTTGCTGTCTATGTGTTTTTTACTCATTATTTCTCAATGTTGTGTAAAAGGTTAAATAATTAAATTAATTATTCCACTTTTTTTTAATTCAAATTAATTACGTCCTCATTTTGCTTTCGTATGCAGTACGAAAACAAAATGAGGACGTAAGTTCATCATTTATTATTTTAACAAAAACTTTTTTCTCTGCGCTCAGAAACGTGAATTAAAAAATAAATATATAAATAAATATTTTTCAATAGCAGTCGGTTAAAGTCATAAAATTTCATTTAACAAACCGAAACTAGAAAAAAAGAACCATAAAACCATATTTTTTTTTTTTTCTTTATTAAATTCAAACACACAATAATCATTTTTTCGTCTATAAAATTAAGTTGCGGCCAAGTCAGTATATAGTAGCATTTATTAAAAATGACTTAATATGTTTTTATAGCATAATTTTGAATATTTTTTTTCTTACATGTTGTTGTTGTAATATAAAGTTTTACGATCCATATAAATTGTGTAAATTGCTGCTGCTACTTGTGTAATTGTATCAGTTTCTGGAAAATATTAAACATTTGGTTCATGCCTCGTTTTTTTCACATTGAATATTATTGAACAACGTTTTATTTTTTATTATAATTTTATATTACAACACAATTTAACATAATTGTGTATTATTTCATTTTATTACGAACACCTAGAACATGATTTTTTATGTACGGTAATGGCAAGTGTGATTATAAAAATTAATTTCTTATATAAAATGTAGAATTAGTTCTTATAAAGGGTGATCCATTTCGAATTACTTTTTTCAATAGCCTTTTTTTGACAGATCACGTGTGAGTCGAGTCATGCTGTCATGTTATTTTTGTTTAGTATTGTTTGGCATTTCGTAATGGTAACCCTTACGCCTGAATCGCTTCGCTCTATGGGCTCTTGAAAAGTGCCAAGAAGATCCGACATTTCCGAGGAAAATTTTGTTTAGCGATTAGGCCCATTTCTGGCTCAATGGGTGTGCAAACAAACAAAATTGCCGCATTTTAAAAATGATGCTGGTGCGAACGTAACCGTCAATGGCGACCGTTAATGTGCCATGATAACCGACTATTTGATGCCTGAAATTGAAGTTCATGATCTCGGCAACATTTGGTTTCAGCAAGACGGCGCCACTTCCCACACACCGCATCAATCAATGGATTTATTGAGAGCACATAATTTCAAATTTTGGTCCGGTCGATTGACCTCCAAGATCGTTTGATATCACACCGTTAGACTTTTTCCTTTAGGGATATGTAAAGTCTAAAGCTTATGCGGACAAACTCGCTTCGATTCATGGCTTGGAGGAAAACATCACGCGTGTCATTCGCCAGTCACCAGTCGAAATGCTCGATCGAGTCATCGAAAATTGGACTCAAGAGATGGACCATCTGCGACGTAGCAATGGCCAACATTTGATAGACATAATCTTCAAAAAATTGAATTTTCTGTGGTTTTTTCTTTAAAAAAGTATGGAACCCGCTATTCTCACGTCAAAAATGTTCCCATCAAACCTGTTTTTTTTTAATAGACTATACGTATTAACACGATAACAATTTTTCACTTTGCATAGGAGGTATCACGCCCTCCATTCAAATTCAGTCTGTGTTTTTTCTACACAATGTATCTTATTAAGGGGGTTACTGATACAAAATTCCAAGGCGCTACCTATTGTAGTTCTCTAGAACAGGATAATAGTTTTTTACTTTGTATGAGGGGTACCACGCTCACTGTCCCAATTCAGCCTATGTTTTTCTATAGTATACGCGTGGGTATAGGGTTTACTTGTACCCACTTTAAAGACCATACCTATTATAGTTCTCTATGTGCACAAGAATAATTTTTCACTTTGCATGCGAGGAACCACGCCCACTATTTCAATTCAGTCTGTGTTTAACTAAACTATGTACGTTAATATGGCGGTTATTGGTGCAAAATTCCAAGGCGCTAGCTAGTGCAGTTCTCTAGATACAGGATAGTAATTTTTCACTTTGTATGAGAGGTACCACTTCCGCTATTCCAATCCAGACTGTGTTTAGCTAAACTATGTACGTTAATATGGTGGTTATTTGTGCAAAATTCCAAGGCGCTACCTAGTGTAGTTCTCTAGATACAGGATAATAATTTTTCACTTCGTATGGGAGGTACCACTACCGCTATTCCAATCCAGTCCATCTTTCTCCAAACTATGTACGTTAATATAGAGGTTACTGGTGCAAAACTTCAAAGTGCTACCTATTACTGTTCAAGAAACACGATGATAAATATTTACTTTGTATGGGAGATGTCACGCCCACGTCGAATATCAAAAAAATAAGTACCCTATTTTACCATCCGTGCACCTAATAACAAACTGTGAAAATTTCATAAAGTTCGGTTCATTGGCGTAGGCAGCTATAGCTTTCCGACAAACAAACAAACAAACAAACACATTTTGTGCTTTATATAAATAGATAATGTATACTTCAAATATGCCAACTAGCAACAAAACAGTTAAGGTTTTTGGTTATGGATGGCTGGCAACCCTTTTTATATACATACGTTCTTTTTGGTTTTCTAGAAAAGTCTTTTTAAATAAATCAGTACATTATTTTGTTAATATAAATTCAACACAACGTCTTTTATTTAGAGGACACATTAGTCCACATAACGACATTTGCTGTTGAGACACCTTTTTTAAGCATTCACCAAAGTCCCCAAGACCACGTTCTAAATTTAGAGAAATGCAGAATAAAGATGAACGATCAAAAATGTACTCCAAAGGGGTTACCGCGTAATTCGATTTGAAAAAAAGTAATTTGAATTCGTATGACTTATATACTGTGTTTCGAAAAGGATTTCTTTCGAATCAAAATACGCAGTAACCCCCTAGAACCATTGCACTTTCGCAGAGGCTCATGTCTGCCTTTTTGGCATAAAAAATTATTTATTAAGATATAAAAAAAAGTACATAGTGGATTTGGGCCAACACATGTTTAAATTATAATTTTTAAATAATTTTCAAGATTTATTTTCTTAATTAAATTATTGTAGCTTCTTGAATCATTTTCATCATCTTCATCATAATTTTTGTGATTAATTTCATTTTTACACTAAAATGTGATGAGACAATCATTGTGCGTGTGTATTGAAAATAATACTGTCACCATCACATTTTATTTTGACGGTCAGTAGCCGATATGTTGGGAGGGAGTATCACGGGAAAACAACAAAACCAAAGTTCAATTGAAATTTGTTTAATTGTAATGATATGTATGTATGTGTGAATGCAAGAGTTACACATATGTACTTAAGCGACACATTTTTTCAACTTAATAATTAAAAACAAATTTGAACAGACAGCCAAGCCAGTCAGTCAGTCTTGGTAAAGGAAAGACAGACGAATCTAAAGATCTGTATATCAGATACTTGTAGATACCATCCTCATTTATGCAAATTAGACTAAAAAATATAGGTTTTATATACAGTTGTGAGCAAAAAAATACAATAACGTTCCATATGATCTAAACTTGTGTAAATTTTTTATTTTAGTAAACAACTAGCAGTGCGTCATGGGCGTCCGGACAATGTTTTGCTCGATTTTGCTTTCAAAGTATTCCACACCAATTGTAAAACTCTTACTTTTATACTTCTTCAGTTAAGTTTTATGTATTTACTTTATATAAAGGTACCCATCCCTTGATAAAATTCTAAAATTTATAAAAAAAAATCTAAAATTCAATTCAAAATCCAATTGTAAAACTCTTACTTTTATAGCGCTTCAGTTATGGTTTATGTATTTACTTTATATAAAGGTACCCATCCCTGGATAAAGTTCTAAAAGTTATAAAAAATTCTAAAATTCAAAAAATGATTGTAAACCTCTGTAAAAGGTGTTTAAAATATTTGTAATAACAATGTAATTCCACAAAGTATAAATAAAATTAAATACAAAGTTTATTAAACTGGCGCCATCTGTTGTTCCACTTTCAAAAATAAAAGGTGGGTTGAAAAAAAAACCGTGTTGAATATAAACGTGTTGAAAATATCCCAGTCTTAAACCGAAAATTTCAGTATCTTTAAACCGGAAGTTGCGTTTTTCCTGCTTTTACTCCACTTGCTCTTGGAAATAAGATATTTTTGCGAAAGAAAGTATCCTCTACTGGGACCAGGATACTAAGGTATTTACTCACAAAATTTTGTTAAAATCAATCCAGTAGTTTTTACGTGATACGAACACAAATGAAAAGCAGACAGACAGACGGAAATGAGTTACTATTTTATTATATGTATGTATAGATATATATACAGCATTTTGTTTTAAAGTTAATTACACAAATTTAAGTAATATTATTATACCCTTCACCACCGATGAAAAGGGTATACTTATGTATGTATGACAATGTACATTTGTTTACCGTTTCGTTTGTAATTTCTACAGTATTAATTTCCGATCTTATAAAGTATATATAATAAACATTGGAAGGCCGATTTATAGATCCTTACACGTGTTTGATTTGAAATATCATTTCTGAAGACCCTATGTAACTTATAAATGGCGAAGATTTGGTGAGAAAACGGCTAGCGCTTCTATTATCATTTTTTTATGTTTATTCCAAGGCCTTTGTTGATTTTTGTATGTTGTTATTGTATTTTGCTTAATTGTATGAAAAACCAAAAAAAAAATCTGAAAAAACAACAAATTAGAATCTCACTTACCAATTGATATTTCACGAAAATATCACATTTTTACATAAATTTCACCAAAATTTCCAAAAATATTAATTTCATTAAAAACCGAAATTTTGAAAAAAAAACAATAACAAAAAACTATGAATAATTCAACAGTTCGCTAAAAAAAATCGAGCTTCACCAAATAATCACTTGTTCACCCAAAACATACCAAAAAATTCATATAAAAACAAAACAAGCCCTAGTTCGATCCTAGCAGATTTCAATTTTTTTTTTTAGAATAAATCGAAATTTTACTAAAAATTGATTTGAGTCATCACAGGTGGGTCATTCCGTTAGTATTTTACGACCCTATATGGAACCTTATACATAGGAAAGTCAATTGAGCGATGCCCCTCTGTTCCAGACGAACAATCGGGTTGAAATCAATTTTGCCAAAGCCCCTTAAAAGCTACAGAAAAATTAAGTATTAAAATCTGAAAGGCATAGGTCCGAAAGATTTGCTATTTAAATTCAGCAACATCCATAAATGGTGGATAAATGGTTAAAAACACCACCTGGTGTTTTTAATGGTGGTGAATGAATTAGTGTGAAGGAGAAGAAGGGAAAGACGCACAGTACTACAAAACTAGAAATGTGTTTGTACATTAAGAGTGTTATGGTGATACAAGATTTATGCACGAAGAGAACAGATATAATTCAATGTAGTAAAAAATCTGTAAAAATATGCCTCTTTTATAGCGTTTTACTATTAATGAGTCACATTTAAATTAGGGCTGGCAATTTCTGCTACTTCTACTTTTAATTACTCGATACTACTCAATACTTATCAATTGGGTTCTCAATACTTATCAATTTGGTACAGTACTCAATACCTTTGTTTACATGAAGTTCAATTTTCTATTTAATTTGTTTCTAAAACTATGACGTTAAAAATATCGAGTAACTACTTTTGAGTAAAAATAAAATATAAAAATATGAAATACTCAGTACTCGATACCCACAACTCAATACTTTGCCAGCACTAATTTAAATATCATACAATTTATCGCAGCATTTTTTTGCTCACAACTGTATATAGTATGTGTGGTTTCGTTATTTGTACTCGAATTTACAAATATTGTTTTATGGCTGCTGCCAAAGATGACACCATATAAATTAGTTGTATTCAAAGTTCAATAGTATTTTAATTGGAGCATTTTGTGTAATAAAATATTTACTAAGAATTTCTGTGTCTAATTAAATAAAATTGAGCACGAAGTGTCTAGCAAAAAAAAACCTTTTTGGAAAAGAAAATTTTTTGAATTTGTGTTTTTTTTGGAAAAAAGATTGACTGCAAAATAACTTTTGGTGAAACAAGTGTTTTCTAGTAAAACCAGTGGCTTTTTGTGGGGAAAATATGACTTTTTTTTGGAAAAAATTACTTGTTGAAAAAAGTGACTTTTTGTAGAAAAAAGTGACTTTTTGTAGAAAAAAGTGACTTTTTGTAGAAAAAAGTGACTTTTTGTAGAAAAAAGTGAATTTTTGTGGAAAAAAGTGACTTTTTGTGGAAAAAAGTGACTTTTTGTAGAAAAAAATGACTTTTTGTGGAAAAAAGTGACTTTTTGTAGAAAAAAGTGACTTTTTGTGGAAAAAAGTGACTTTTTGTAGAAAAAAGTGACTTTTTGTGGAAAAAGGTTACTTGTTGTGGAAAAAAGGGACTTTTTGAGGAAAAGTGTTTTATTGTAAATGTTGTTATTCACTGTAAAATACTTGTTTTCAACATAATGAATTTGATCAAGTTATTATTGTTTAATATGTTTTATGTAAAATATAATTTTCCTCACTTCAAATATAATTTTCAACCTTATTATATCTTTTGGATAAACATAATGCTGTTTTAATTATAATAGGTTATGGGCCCAGATCCCATAAGGATATGATATGAAGTCAAGTCGTGTAAGAGTCCTTAAGTTAAAAAATATAGAAGCAAGAAAATAATTGATAACACACTGTGTAATTTTTTAAGCCATGGCAAAATAACCATAAAAGACCAAAAAAAAAGACCCCTGTCTCCCAGTTTTGCCCAAAGTCCTACAGGTTTTTTTTTATGGGCCCTCAAAGATGATCATTTACTCAAGCTCATATTTCGCGAACCGTTTGAAATGTTGATATACTCTCTGAGGCAAAGTCGTAGTTCCTGTCATAAAGAACAAAAATTGTAAACATATAAAATCAAAAAACTTCATCTTCAAGGTCAAAATCGCAAAAGAAGAAATCATGCCGAGAAATTTTTCACTTTTGCGGCTACCTAAGCGCTACCTAAACGGTGTGATGTACTAAAAAGTTGTTTATTGAGATCTTAGGTTCATTTTTGTAGTTGATTGTTTCCTTGAATTTTGAACGGTTTGCTACCTATGGACCTGAACAGGAGAAAAAAGGTAAAAAAATTGAATTTTTTAAAGTTTTTTGCGATTTTGAACTTGAAGATGAAGTTTTTTGATTTTATATGTTCACAATTTTTGTTCTTTTTGACAAGAGCTACAACTTTGCCTCAGAGAGTATATCAAAATTCCAAACGGTTTGCAAAATATGAGCTTGAGTAAATGATCATTTTTTTGCAAAAATGACATCGAGGCCCCAAATCTTTGAGGGCCCATTAAAAACATGTAGGACTTTGGGCAAAACTGGGAGACAGGGGTCTTTTTTTTTTGGTCTTTTATCACGTAGTGGTGTCCGTATATGGTTATTTTTTTCCGTGTTGCACTGTGTAATGAACACATTAACTGGACGTATTCCATTATTGAATGGAGACAATTGTGGTACGTGGAAGGCGCAAATGGAGGCGATACTACACAAGAACAGATTGCTGAACATTGTAATAGGAAAAGAAAGAGCGCCAAGTCTAAGAGAACTTCCAGAAATGCCAACTGATATTGAAACCCGTGCATATGAGCAATCCGTAAAAGCTCGGCAACATTATTTAGATAAGGATATGGATGCAAGAGGAAATTTTAATGGCCGTAGAGACAAACATTGTTACAATGGTAAAAATTATGAAAGGATTTCAAGAAATATGGAGTTATCTGTAAGATACATTTTATCATAAGTAAATAAGAAAGAAGATAGAGTGCTACCGTAAGTTATTAAATATAAAAATGTTTGAAAACCAAACAATTTCGCAATTTTTAATTGATTTTGATGTACATATATGTTTCATGTATAACGGAAATTTGAATCGATATTGATGAAGACCTGCGTGTTGTTATAATGCTTGATGCTTTACCAGAACGTTTTTCAGCTGTAAAAGCTGCTGTGAATACTGCAAACGAATTTCCCAAATTAACTATTTTAAAATCAAGATTATTAGAAATTGGAGACAAAGAAGAGAGTAATGATGGTAATTCCGCGTTAAAAGCTAAGTTTTGTAAAAACATAACCAACAGTTAATCTAGAAAATTTAAAAATCAAGAAGAAGGTACGTTCAAAAATAAATTTATTTATAAATGTTTTTTATGCGGAAGAAAAGGTCATAAAGGCAAAGGTTGCAAGGCATTTGTTGAAATTGCTCGAAGTGCTGAACAGAAAGTAAGACCTGGTGTATTAAATGAAGTATTAGTTACTATGAGAGAATCAACATTCTGCAGTAGTTCCCATGAAACATGGATAATTGATATTGGTGCGTCATTCCACATATGCACTCAGATGTCTTTATTTGAAAGTATAGATACTCAATTAAAGGAAAAGTTAGATTGGCAGATGATAACGAATTAAACATAAAAGGTATTGGAAAGGTCGAGATAGTTGTAAATGCAGATGGTAAAAATCAAGAAATAGGTTTATGTAATACACTTTATGTCCCAGATTTACGATGCAATCTTATTTCAACCAGCAAATTGACTGATAATGGTTGGTTGTACAGTTGTTATAAAAGGCACAAAATTAGTAGTTTATAAAGAAAGAAATGAAATAATATAATACAGGCCTGTCACAGAAATTTTTCGGAATGGTTTTGATTACGGATTTTCAATTCGATCGAATTTGTTTTGCCTTCTTCAGACTTTTATTGATTTGCTCCATTCCGATAAATTCTAGTTTTGTGAGTTTTAAGTTAAATGTGGCAATATTGCTCACACATTAAAGAAGAAAATCAAAAATAGAACAGGCAAATATTTATATTAAATTAACAAAAAAAGTTTCAAACAAAAAAATGCCTGAAGTTTCAATCGTTGCGGTTTTGACTGTACAAACACGACAACACACCGCCGAAAAATTGAGAAATCTTATCCAAACGCAGTGTAAGTGTTCTTATTTTTGCCATAATCAGATATACCTACTGCATATAAATGTAATTACATATGTATGCATTTTAAGGTTTATAAGTTATTATAGACTAAGCAAAGAAGCGTTTGTAATGGTTTCAAAAAAACTGAGTCCTCATGTTAAAAATTCTTCAATTCCACCAATTATACAAGTGACGACCACTTGTATAATTGGTCGTTACTGTGACGGTTTTTGGCCACAGGCTCGTTTCAAGGTGTTATAGGTAAGTATTGTGTACATTTGTCACAAGAACATAAATGATTAAATATATTACTTTCAGCTAAGGACGGAGTACGGTTTCAACGTTGATATGGAGGGTAATAAATGCGGCGGAGAATGTTTTATGCCCACACTGGATAAAGCTGCAGATGACAGATGGCAGAAGAAATAGAAAATTCAAAGGCTCATTTTTTTAAAGAATTTCAAATACCGGGCACACATGGCAAGCTCTGTAAGCCATCTGAAGATGAATCTATTTGGTATATGAGCAGATCACGGAACACTATTCTTGACAACTATTCAAAGGGCAATACAAATCTTGGCTATTGGGTGATTCTGGCTATGATTTAGAACCATATTTACCATATTGCTTCAATTATTTCAAAATAAAATAAAAAATTTAGCTAAAAGCTTAACAAATTTTTTTCTTTATTGAAACAAGAAAGTTTTAAATTTGTTTTTGTACTATCACATACAAAAAATACGAATTCGATCATGAAATTAAAAGTGGTTTCATTTCGAGAAAATTTATCGATTTTGATTTTCTGAAGAAGCTTTTTCGGAATTGAAAAAACTTTCGATCGAAATGAATTTCTGTGACAGGCCTGATAAGGTCATAAAGTGAATAATTTATATTTTGTTTCATTATTTAAAAATACTGAAAATATGACACATAAAATAGAAAGTTTAAATAGTTTTAAAGCAGTGCTTTGGCACCAAAGATATGGTCATTTAAATATGAATCAATTACTAAAATTGCAAAAAGGATAAGGGATTACCTAATCTTTCATCTTGTATACGCGGAGAACAAACACGTTTTCCTTTTCCTACTAAGATTGAAAAATCAACTTGTGAAATACTTGCACTTATTCATACTGATCTATGCGGTCCCATGAGAACCGAATCACTTGGTGGTAGTTTGTATTTTGCAACATTCATTGATGATTATTCTCGAAAAGTTTTTGTATATTTTATTCGAAGTAAAAATGGCAGAAACACAGACAGGAAAAAAGATAAAACTTTTACGTAACGATAATGGCGCGGAATTAGTGGGAGACAATTTTACGAAATTTTTAAAAGAGAGTGGAATTAAGAGGCAGTTAACAACAACTTATACTATACAACAAAATGGCATCGCGGAAAGAATAAGTAGAACATTGGTAGAAATGGCGCGATGTTTAATGTTAGAATCAGGTTTACCAGCAAGTATATGGTCAGAGTTAATAAATACTTCTGCATACATTAGAAATCGTTGTCCAACAAAGTTAAATGGTACCAAAAATTTTAAGACTCTTACGTATTTACCTTATATAAAATTCTAAAAATTATTGTTAAGATCTAAAAAAACGTATTTACAATATTTTAATAACAATGTAATTCCACAAAGTAAAAATACAAATCAAATACAAATTTTAATCAATTGGTTATTTGGCAGTAAAAAAATAAATGTTTTGTCATTATTTTAACCGCTTTCAATTTAGATTTTGTCCTTATTTTAAAACAGCGCCATCTGTTGCACAACCGAGTTTAAAAAAATACCGCTTTCAAAAATAAAAGATGCCTTAAAGTATGGAGTACCTTTTAATAGGTAAAACAAATCGGCGTACCTTCAATGTTTTTTCTCCACTTTTTCTTGGAAATAAGATATTTCTGCAGAAAGAAATAACCTTTATTGGAATCAGGATACTAAGGTATCTCCTCACAAAATTTTGTTAAAATCCATCCAGTAGTTTTTACGTGATACAAACACAGACAGAAAGACAGACAAACAGGAAATGAGTTACTGTTTTATTATATGTATAGATTTAAATGTTAAGGTTTGTGACCTTAACCGACCGACCTTAACTTGATTGTAATATACTAATTCGAAAGCCGGATCTTGCTATCTTGAGTGGTTCGCGAGCGTTTAAATTATTTCAAAAGTAAAAGTTTTTAAGCCACTGTGCCTTATTATGCAAAAGTGCCTTTTTATGAAAAACATGAATGTCCCAAAAAACAAAAAACTTTGTTTTGAGAAGATAGTAACATGTTATTACGGAACTTTTTTTTTTTTGCAAAAATCTAATTCTTTTATACCAGTACATATGTTTATGCAAAACAATTTTGCTATTATAATACCGTATGTAAAATCTAAAAGTAAATCGAAAAGTAAAAAAACTAAAAGCAAAAAACTTTATATACAAAATTATATAAAAACTTTAATAATAGCAATTTAAACAAAATATCTTTAACTAAACTAAAATAATTATTTAACTTTTATATTAATTATAAGATTATCTATGGCCCCACAAAATTTTCAACCATAATGTTTCAAAACAATTAATTACTTATTTACAAAACCAACATTAAATGCAAGTCCATTACATTTGTACCCGTATGACCTGTCACAACGTGATAATCATTTTGATTTAATTGTTTATAAAAATTATAAGAATCATTTGTTTTAATAAACTCCTCAAAATCTTTAACATTTTTACAACCTTGCCTCAGAAAGTCTGAAACAACCTGAGAACTACCTATAGCACCAGCTGCTAGACAAGGACCATCAATGCCGTCGGTGCCGGCGCTAAGAAAACAAACATTTTTTAATTGCGGCTGCTGAAAACATTCGCTGGAAATTCTTAATGCCAATTCTTGATTACGGCCACCCACACCATTACCAGAGACCTGTAAAAAAAAAAAATTACAGTTTTTCTAATAATTATTGTATTATAATTTTCGCTTACCTTAACAGTAGGTTCTCCGGCCATAATAAGCATTAAAGGTTTTTGTGACTTTTCACACATTAGCAAAGTTTTAAGAAAATGTTGAAATATGCGTGAATCAAAGGGAAACGTTCTAGTTAATTCTTGCTCTTTTATAACACCATTTTTGAAATTGTAAATGTTTTTAATAAAATCACAATACATGGTTGTTAGGAACGACACCTCACCTTGTATTGTGGTAGAAGCTATAAAGGGGTTATAGTTTAGTTTTAAGGCCTCATGTACAGCGGCTGCTGTTGCCACTCTATTATCACCCACAACGTAAATGGAATTATTTTTTAACTGTTGAACATTAGTTGGATTTTCCATTTGCAATATAATTTTTATATGATCTTCTAAATCTTGCCATAAGTTAAATTTCTTCAATACTTCTATGGCCGTCTGGTGTTTTGTTTGTGAACGCCAAGTGGGGCCACTAGCTATAAGGTCAATTGGATCTCCCACTATATCGCTAATAACAAATGATATCACCGCATAGGCTTGCGAGGCAGCAAGAGCTAACTGTCCACCTTTTATAGCTGACAGAGCAATTCGTACAATATTCATTTCTTGTATGGAGGCACCACAGTTGGAAAGTTTTTTAATCAGTTGCATCTTTCCTTCTAATCTTAGGGGAGGCTTTGGTAGAGGCAATAGTGCTGAACCACCGCCAGATATTAAAACAAAGAGTACATCCTTATGGGTCATAGATTCTGCCAATTTTTGTATTTCCTTGGCCGCTTGCAGGGCATTTTCATCCGGTTGATTGTTCTCAGCTCCTTCATAGACTTTTATTGCTGTATTGCTTTTCAAAGTCATTTCTTTTATGCCCTCAAACTGTTGGCGACTACCTTTGGGTATACTTATTATTCCCTCGTGCAGAAACTTGCCTAGAGAATGTTCCAGTTGCACAGCCATGCCTAAAACTGCTTTACCAAAACCCACTACGTGGCATTTTTTATCTGTTATATCCACATATTTGCCCTGAACTTGTATACACGTCTTACCATCAACCAGCCGTGGTTCCAAATTATAATTATTGCCTGCTGATAAAAGATGGTGGGGTTTTACTGCTTCCACAGATTTTAAGAATATACTTTTTAAATTCTTCAAATGCTTTAGCTGACCGCACATTTTGAATTGAGTGAAAATGAATTTGGTTTGCCTGTTTATTGTAAATTAATTTCATGTTTTATTGCATTTTAGCTAAACATTTATTTAAAGTATTATTTGATAAGAAACAGAAATTGATAACAAAAAAAAACAAAATAAATTGAAAACAATAGACAGCTGTTGTTTAAATGCAACAGCTGTTATTATTTTGCTCTTAATACAGCGGTTGATTTCAGCCAAGTATGAATAAGTAAATCACAAAACCTTTTATTTAAACAACTTTTGTATAAATTGTGTCCCTGCTAACCTCTTATTGCTTTACGTTTCTGTAAGATGGCACCACAATATCATCATATATACATGCATATGTATTGCACAGCCTAATGAAACCAGGTGCTCAGATATGTATAACAGCAAAAAATTTTGCTGGATAACTGCGCTAGTGACAGCTCATGGAAACTTTAAGTAGTTTCTAGCAAAAATGACAATCGAAGAAGATAATATTTGCAGACTATGCTGGATGAGGCTGAGACGGTAGCGCACATTGAAAAGGAAGTGAGGTTGTCGTAAATTTCAAGTCAATTGCCTTTAATAATTGTGCTCTGAAGGAGGTCCAAAAGGAGACCCATTCCCACTGCAATAATAATGACTATGACTTGGCCACCTAATTTACACGTGACTGCCGAGGTAATTTACACAACAGAATTTTTCATTTCATGCAATTAATTGCATAACCTTTTTCTGAGCAAAAGCTGCCGACGGATACGCAAAGTAACTTGGGCAAGATTAAAGAGATATTAAAATATTGCATATAAATGTTTCATCGTGTAAATTAGCTCTTAGCTCGACTCACACTATTCAACTTCTATAAGGCCGGGCCACAAGAAAGGTGAAATACAGGTTTTCTTATGAGCGTACTCACAACCACTACGTCTCCGACAACGTAAAGTACGAAAGTTGGGCAACTTTTGACGTACATATCTTGAGCAGTTTGAGAGCAAACAATTGGTTTTTCTTTCTTTTGATTAAATATTTGTGCTGAGTGGGAGTAAAAATAAAACGAAATACAACAAAATAAATTAAATAAATAAAGTAAAATGGAGAAAATAGCTTGTCAAGTGTTTTCTTTCCAGATTTAATATCCGTGGGTTCTTTAATCACAGTTGATTCTATGTGCCTTTCTTCTCTGAACTAACACAAAGAAAAGCTCAGAAGTATCAAATATACTTAGTACCCATCTTCCTTTTGTAATTTTTGTTTCTGAAAATTTTTTAAATTCTCTTTTAAAGTGGCATTCGTGTCCATTATTTGATTTTTTCGTGTCCATTGTTTCTCAAGCCTAAAAAAAGCGAACAACAAAAACAATAGAGAGTCGCAGCAAAGTTTTATGTACATGAGACACCCGCTGCCATTCGTCTTTCCTCTCTCCTCTACAAACTGATGTATAGCAGAACAAAAGTTTCAATGTGGGGACGTAACGTAACATAACCTCACCTTCATAATTACACTTTATACAGAAGTCATTTATCTTAAAAACCATTATCATTGCATTATACCAGTGTTTACGAAATATAATACCTAATATTGCTCGCAATATTTCCACATGGTTTTTACGACTAAACAGGTAAACTGCTTAAAGAAGATCTGTATATAAAGATAAAATTCAATATATAAACGTGCTTATTAACTTAAAACTTGTTTACACCAACTGTTTTACCTGAGGGCCTCTTTAGGCGGATAAAGCAATGTCAAACAGTAAGTTTCCTCAGAAAAATGCAAAGAATTGTTGACCCGTTCTAGATTTTGATACACGATCTAACAACCAATGTTATCATAGCTTCTTTCTTAATATTACGGAGACATGATATGTTAATAAACTATTTTCAATAACCGACAACCGACGTTTAACGTAATAACAGGTAGAAAAAATGTTTTCGATGAAATCGGCCACAACGCGCCTCTTACTTGTAATAACTTTTTAATGTATGTAGATCTGTTGATTTGTTTCGGGCTCTATTCAATTAAAGCGGGCCAAACCATCACTGATGCAGGCGCTTCGCTAGTTTTAATAGAGCTGGCAAACTTTCGATAGTTACCATATTCGATATTTAGTTAGAAAACTATCGATAGTATCGAATTCTTTCAAATATTATTAAATTTCATTTGTTAATAATAGAAAAATTATAAATAGCGAACTTAATTTAGTTTAGTAATAGTTTCTTTTATTAAAAAATAAAAATTTAAGATTTTGGAGAGATGCCTATTTTTGAGATGAGACCTATGTACATACGTTTAATAAAAATATATTCATATAAATTCTAAATCAAAATTGTTGTGTCTCTATAATAATATTGTTCATAAAAGTAGTTTTGTTTATAATTATCGGGGAACCCTAGTTATATCATTCTGGAGGTTGTGGATTTGATTCCCACCAAAGACTCTGCGTGTTTCGCTACAACGAGTGAATTTCTGTGTTACTATGCTCGGTAAATTAAGTTGGAATATAATTTGTAATTGTATTAATCATTGAAAACAAATATATATTAACGTATGAAATAATAGTTTTTGCTCTGCTATCGGAAACTGTCGATGTAGCAGTTATAAAAAATAACATAAGGCACATAATTTTATAAACGGCATCTGACTAGCGTTGTTCTGTAAATTTACTTAGCACTGTATCGAATTTTCAACGATAGTAGCACTATCAAAGAAAAAACTATCGATAGTCCTATGGAAGCAGTACTATCGATAGTACTATCGATTGTTTGCCAGCTCTAGGTTCTAATTTTTTTTTCTTTTTAATTTCACTCTTAACCTACATGCTGTTTTTCTCTTTTTTTTTAAGAAGGAGAGAGCTGTCAATATGGGTTTTGCTGCTACAGCAGCATGAAATTGGTAATTACACAGTGCAACACGGAAAAAAAATAACCATATACGGACACCACTACGTGATAAAAGACTAAAAAAAGACCCCTGCCTCCCAGTTTTGCCAAAAGTCATCCAGGTTTTTTTATGGGCCTTCAAAGATGTGGGGCCTCGATGTCATTTTTGCAAAAAAATGATCATTTACTCAAGCTCATATTTTGCAAACCGTTTGGAATTTTGATAAACTCTCTGAGGCAAAGTTGTAGCTCTTGTCATAAAGAACAAAAATTTTGAAAATTATGAACTTCCTAGGAATGATTCTTAACACCGTTTAGGTAGCGCTTAGGTAGCTAAAAAATTTTCGGGAAATTTTTCACTTTTGCGGCTACCTAAGTGCTACCTAAACGGTGTTAAGAATCATTCCTAGGAAGTTCATATGTTCTAGAAAGTTGTTTATTGAGATCTTAGGTTAATTTTTGTAGTTGATTGTGTCCTTGAATTTTGAACGGCTTGCTACCTATGGACCTGAACAGGGGAAAAAAGGTAAAAAAAATTGAATTTTTTAAAGTTTTTTGCGATTTTGACCTTGAAGATGAAGTTTTTTGCAAAATATGAGCTTGAGAAAATGATCATTTTTTGCAAAAATGACATCGAGGACGCACATCTTTGAGGGCCCATAAAAAAAAAACCTGGAGGACTTTGGGCAAAACTGGGAGATAGGTGTCTTTTTTTTGGTCTTTTATGATGTAGTGGTGTCCGTATATGGTTATTTTGCCATGACTTAAAAAATTACACAGTGTGTTATTATTTATCGATCGCCATTTTTCCCGGCAAGTTTTCGAATAAGAAAATTGAAGATATGAGAAATGGTTATCTACAATATTTCGTGCAAATATTTAATTATACGTTTTTATAACATGAAATTTAAATTATAATTTTAAAAAGCGTTTTACACAAAACTAGATTGTAGATATAAAAAACACACACAATTTTGATGTTAAAAAATATTTATTATGTTTTCATTATAGGTATTATTGATTTGATTAAACTTTATCTACTACCTCCAATTCAACCTCTGCCAATTGTCCTCGAGCATATGGGGACCTAGAATTCGTTTCTAGGAAGTATGACCCTCTGGTACTAAAATAAAATAAAACAAATGTTAAAAGCGATCTGATTTTGAATATTGATTTTAGATCTTATGATCTTTAATATTTTAGACGTGATATTTTGATTTAAAAAGGGTTACAGCTAAATCTAAACAAGCGCGTAAGGCGTTAAATAACTATCAAAAATACTCATGAACATCCAAAATGTATAAAGCAAACCTAAATAGTGGCGTCAACGCTTGGTAATTGCATAATCCAATTTTGACAGAGCGTTATGTAGTGAAGTTCGGTGCAAACAAACTGTTATTGCTTTTTGTGTTTGTGAAGAGTGGTGCCATTTTGCTACTTTCTGCTTTATCTAGCGATTTTATCTCTAGTTTGCGCTTAAATTTATTGGATTTTACTAAACAAAATATGTTAACATTACTGTTTATTACAGAGCGTTGCGCTCTTAATTAGGTATGTTCAAACCTAGGCGCTTGACGTCATTACGCCTTACGCGCTTGTTTAGGTTTAGCTTTACTACAGTTATTATTTTCAAATTAAAAATAATTTTGTCTTTGGAAAGGCCCCTCTTTGTTATATTTGTCTTAAACCGTTTTTACGGATAATTATCTTTAACTGCTTAAAAAACAAAAATTAAAAATTATTTTGAATTTAAAGAATTTTTTGATTTGAGAAAAGATACAATCTCATAATGGCAAATGTCTATACTTCTCAGATATAAAGATTTTAAATATTAAGACCAATAGTTCATAAAAACTATTCTTAACTTATGCACATAGACCACAGCGACGACACCGCTACACGACTATAAATGCCGTTGGCTACAATCGTAGCCGTTTAGAGTGACTTAATTACATTGAAGACGATAGATACATCATAAACTCTGATATTTTTGTAGAATTACATATTTCACTTTTTTAATAAATAAAATAACATTTTCAATAAATACATTTATAATTTCAAAACCTCCCGATTCCAAATAAATTTGGAATTTTTAATTTCATTATATTCTCTTTTGTTGAATAAAATAAAATTGTGGCAAACAAAAATAGAAATCAGCCATAATTGGCTACAGCCACAACGGTGGTTGTGTAGCCATGTAGCTATCATGGCGTCAAAATAATTTTCTTCATACAAACGTGTGTATTTTAGTTTTAACAGCTTGTAGTCGGTTGCCTGCTGTCGTCTATGTGTTTAATGCATTATAAAAGGTTTATTAAACAAATTTTGTATAAACATATTTTTATAAGCCCTTTATAAATCTAAATTTTCTTTATCGTCATAAGTTTTTTAATCAAAGTTCAACAACGTTACCTCTCATCCACATAATAACCCATTTTAGCATGCGGTATATCAGAGTAATTATCACATTGGTTAAATAAAAATTCCGTATAATTGCCACAATTATAGGACCAAAAACCTACTTGGGTGGTTATGGATTCGGCATAATAAATATTGGCACGAAAATGATTGCAATTTCCTGCAAAAATGAAATTTTTTTTTGAAAGGATCTCTCGCCTCTTCATTTACGACTAACTTACTATACTCTTCTACCGGGTTACAACCCGGCTGAATGATATCCATATAGTTAGGATAAAAATCCACATGACCCATGCTCAGGCTTAAGGAAAAAAATCGAGGATCCGTGTGTATAACATCGACAAATTCAGCATCTGAGGAATCAAGTCTCTCCGTTAAATTGTTGGTTGCAAAAGTAGGACCAGCTGGATCTAAACCTAAAGATTAAGAATATATTTTTGTGTTTTTTTGTGTAACAAAGCTTTACAATAATAATAATTCTAATTGGACCAACCTGTAATCCTTTTCATTTTAAAATCTAAATGATTTGCCGCCAAACCAGCTATTTGACCTCCCAAACTAAAACCGATTAAATGTATATTTTCTGGTGTATACAGACCTTGTTCCACTAAATTTCTTAGCAGTAAAGCTAAACATTTTGCTACAACCTTGCAATTTCTAATAGCCCATGGATAAAAGCACAAAACTCGCGAAAGATTTGAATAGTCCACACTTATAACGTAAACATCTTCATGTTGCAGCAACAAGGGGCGTAACTCTTCACTCGGCGATAGATTGTGATTTAAGCCCAGTCCATGTATTAAAATTTTCAAAGGCAAACGTTCGGGAAACATTTCAGGTGTTAGATTAAGAGGATCAAGTAAGAGGGGATTATCGGAAGTTTCTCTATGTAAGTAAAATAAAATTTTTGATTAGAAATATATAGAAATGAGAAATAGAAATAAAAAAATTAAATGTTAAACATTTAGATTTATTAAAATACAAATTGAATTGTTAAGTAGTCTTTAGTTCGTTTCTTCTCTCTCAGTAGGGTTTAAAGATTAATTTGAAAAGACAAAGAAAATATTGGGAAGTTTTGGATCCAATATTAGGCGGTAGTATTCATAGCTCAGCAAAAACTATAGCTATATGTGACCCGGCCTATGAAAAGGCGGCTAATGACTCAAAAAAAAAATTTTTGCACTTTTGTTTTTGGTTTCGACAGTTTTTGAGACGCTCTTTCACGTGGAGAAAACTAGAAAGTCCTAACTGTAGAGAAAGAAGAGCACAAATGAAAGAAAAACAGAATTTTATTGAAAATCCAGAATCAAGATAATAAATGGAATTGAAAAATTTAAAAACAGGATTGAACACTGCAAAAACGATTTTACCACAAAAAAGCTGTTTTGCACAAAAAATATTTATTTAGCAGTATTAAGTAGTTTTCTTCATAATGCAAAAGAAAAACTACTAAGAAACTGACGAAATGCTGTGTTTATCTTTAACAGCTAAATTTTCGAAATTTTGTTTTTGAGTCATAAGCCACCTTTTCATAGAGCGGGTCACATATATGGATGTTTTAGAACACATTTTAAGCGACTATAAAATTTTATAACGTAAGATTTTTTCCTTTGAAATTGCCATATTTTAGCTTTGGCGTCTTAAAAATTTGCTCTATTTTTAGTCTGTATGTAAAATTTTTTCATATGTGACCACGCCAATAGAAAGGGGAAATTACCGATAATGACCGATTTTTATCCGGTAGCCAAATTACACACTGAAAAATTCATTCGATTTCTCACAAAATTTTAACCCAATTAAAAAAATTTATCAACCCTTTTTAACGGTTCTATGAAAGATTTCAAAGTTGAAAAAAAAAATTTTGGAAAATTTTATGATTTTTTTCTGTACTCGATTTACATTCAGAAAAATCAAACTTTCCATTTGATGCAGCAGTATATATTAATGTACGGGATATCGAAGCAGACTACTTCTGTAATGGGTCTTTTTTCGACCCCCTTTCACCAGTAAATTTTACCCGAATTGAAAAAAAAAATACGTTAGCGACCTTTAGGTCCCTTTTTCTGTGAGCGGTCACATATATATTTTTATTTTTGATTATCAGTCATTATCATACCTCCGATAACCAAATGAATCGTTTTACACTTGAACAACGTTAGTAAATATTGCAAACTTATCGGAAATGGAATTTGGTCGAAAAATCAATTTTTCTGACGCCGCTCATTATATCTAAGCGGCTATGTCAACATACAAAGTTGCCATATATGGAGGTCAGAAATCCCGTACGTCATTGTCGAAAATCCAATGCATCCACAGAGATCGATAGTTTAGTGGGATCTTAGGAGTGGTGGATTATTGGCCAATATTTCCGATCATGCCTCTAAAAGGCCATTTGAGTCAACGGGGAGTGCTAAAGGGTCATAATTAGGGAATTTTGATGGCACGAAATGTAATATGTGAATATGGATAGTTTCTGGTTTAGCAGGATGGTGCACCATGATACAGATGAAGCAGATGAAGAAGTAATGAATTGTTTATCAATTTTCGAGCTGCAAAAAAGGCAGCTGCCTCCAAAATAAAGCAAGAAAAGTCTTCATATTATAGGAGTAAATTCAACAATGCGATCGACACAAAACAAACTTGGAAGCAAATCCGTGATATTGGCATTATTGGAAAGAAAGTTCATACTAATGAAATAGACGTCAGTTCCCTAAATGAGAAATTTGTGAATATACCTCAACCTCCAGTACAACATAGCTTTTATAATACAGATAATCTTGCTGTTACGTCGCCTGAAAATCCGTTTAACGTTATGTGCTTTCACATAAATGAAGTATTTGAAGGTTTCTGGTCAATTAAGTCCAATGCCATTGGGCCAGATGATATTCATCCTAGATTCATAAAAATTATACTCCCTTGGATCATAAGTTATGTATATCATATTTTTAATACCATAGTCACCACCAGCACATATCCAACAGAATGGAAGTATGCCAAAGTAATACCAGTGCTAAAATCAGATAAAGAATATAGACCTATATCTATTCTTCCCTATCTCTCTAAAGTCTTCGAGCGGATTTTACATAAACAAATTTCCAAATATATCTACTCAAACGAGCTTTTGACTGATCGGCAATCTGGCTTTAGGCCACATCATAGTTGTATCACAGCCTTAACGGAAGTGGTTGAAAATATCCGTGTTAATCTTGATGACAACAAAATTACCTTCTTAGTTTTGTTAGATCACTCTAAAGCATTCGACACTGTGGATCACAATACATTGATTATGAAACTCAAAAAAATATTTAACTTTTCGTCCACAGCGACAAAGTTAATTAAATCATACCTGACGGATAGATTTCAATCAGTTACAAATAAAGACAGAACATCAAGGCCTTTGCACTTGCCTAGAGGTGTTCCTCAAGGGTCTATACTTGGTCCATTATTGTATTCATTATACGCAAATGATTTACCTGAGCAAATCCAACACTGTCGTATTCGTATGTATGCAGACGATGTTCAAATTTACCTCAGTAGTCCCAAGGATCTTATTCATGATAAAGTTAACGAACTCAATCAAGATCTTAATAGAGTTATTACCTGGGCCTCTGCCAATGGTTTACGATTAAATCCAAAGAAATCAAAATGTATTATCATTTGCAAAAAAACCGTATCATTAAGTGATGACATCAATATATACCTGGGAGAGACCAAAATTGATATTGTAACCACTATAAAAAACCTTGGAGTCACATTCAATCGGTCGCTTAACTGGTCCGATCATATTACACAAGCCTGTGGAAGAACATATGGTATGCTCAGAAGTCTATGGCCAAGTCATAACTACACACCACCGAAAATAAGGATGATGTTAGCAAAGACGTTCCTTATACCCACACTGCTGTATTCATCAGAAATTTTTGCAAGTTGTAATTTAAAGGAAAAAAGAAAGATTACCACTACTTTTAACAATATTACACGTTATGTTTACGGCCTAACACGATTTGAAAGTGTTTCTTCATTCTCAAAACGTATATTTGGAATTACACTCGATAACTACCTGGAACTAAAAAATCTAACTTTTCTACATAAAATTATCACAACGAAGGAGCCTTACCATCTTTATAACAAATTGACCTTTACCACATCACTTAGGAATAATTCAATTAGGACCTTCCAATATCGTGATACAGCATCCTACCATCAATTCTTCATCTTCACCATACATCTCTGGAACCGTCTTCCCTCATACCTACAATTCACCAGCAACGCATATAAATTTAAAAAACTTTTGTTCCAACATTACAATGGTAACAACTAAACTGAACACTAAAATTTTCTTTTCTTTTAATTTTGTCAAAATTGTTCGTATTTATATTTATATCTATTTTATACACAAGCATATATATGTTTATTTGTCTTAATTAAATTGATTATAACTTAACTGATTCTAATACTGTAAATTAAAAGATGTTGCATCTTGTTGTATTAGAAAATCACTCAATAAAAAAATACAAATACAAATACAAATCGTGTTACCAGCCGTATTGACAATGTTCGTTGGCCGCTCCATAGATGCAATTTGACGCAATTAGATATTTTCTGGTGGTATGCCGTTAAAGATCGATGCTTTGCAAATAATCCAGAAACGATCCACACTCTTAAAACTATGTGTTCCGAACAATTCGTGAGATTAAATGAGAATACGTCAACAAAGTCTTCGAAAATTTTATTGCGAAGTCATGAATGAATCATGTACCACACAGAAAAAATTGTTTGCACCAATTAAAGGTTTTAATTAGTTTTAAATTAAAGTTCAATTAATTTTTTTAATTGATTCAAATATTAATTCCTAACTAAACAAATAATTGAATCAATAACTATTTAATTATGCCCCCGGGGGCACTAATTGTCATTGCGGTTCATTCTCAAAGCTTTGAGGCAGTGCTATCGGGGAAAATGGGGGCACCAGACGCCAGGGTTCCTTGAACTTTAAGCTGGAAGAACTCCACACGCCAGGGATGCTTGGTCAGGAGGGTGTTTGGCCGTTAGTATGCGAACTCTGGATACCTGGCGACCTGCAGTTTCAATGTAGACTTACCCATGCATAAAGAGCTCTGAGTGGGTGGACAACATGTTCTTCATTAATGGCCTAGGGAAGAATTCAGAAGTGATGGACAGGAACGCCTTGCAAGTGGTGAACAGGTTAATCTCTAAAGTTTCTCCTTTGGCGTTGAACCGGGATATTTCGTTAGGGATGGACAAAATGTTCTTTTAACGCCGCGTCGGAGTCTCTGAGTGAGAGGCAGAGTCTGAGAGGAGACGGGGAAAGGAAAGAGGCTGAGACAGCAGCGCACATTGTGTGTGAATGTCCAGCACTGGCTAGCAGAAGACTCAGAACCACTGGTGGATGACATGGGAGACCTGAGCCTTAAACAAATGCTAGCAAATACAAGAGACTGCGTGATGAGAAAGAAGGCCGACAGTTACCAGTCGACAGTCTGAAATCACTGAAGTCAAGATTAAGGACTGGTTGTAGCACATGACTCAATGTAAGTAGGTTGCCGTAAATTACATTTCGGTTGCCTGTAATCATAGAGGACGGAAAGGGGTCGAAAAGAGACCCATTATGAAAGTGGTCTGCTTCGATATTCCCCCTGCATTACATACATACATACTATTTAATTAAATTTTAATCTGAAACCAATTTAAAAAATTTAATTGGTGAAAATATTTTTTTCTGTGCGTAAAGAATGGAAATATTTTTTATTACTATTAATGCCATATTATGCCAAAAGAAATTAAGATTTTGACATTATATTTATTTCAAAAAAAAAAAAATACTAAATATTTAGTAGTTTGAAAGGCGAATTTATACAAGGTGGCAATGCAACAACAATGCAATGCAGGCACTATCAGAGATATCAGTAACGCTTTGGTGATAATGAAATTAATAAAATCCTGTTTCAATTTTGCGAGGATATAGATAAATATGTTTCAAACAAAGACGCCATATCTCATTAAAAGCGAAGCAGTTCTGATTGATTTTAATTATAAGTTCAATTTAAATTTAAAGAAAAAACTTAAAAAAATACATTTAATTTAATAGTAAAGCGAAGAGCTTTAGTTTGTTTGATTCATGTATGTCAAAATTGTATATTACTTTTATAATATTATTAAACAACACAAGAAATTTGTGATTTTACCCACCTGGTGTACAACCAAAATTGTATATCTACATTCGGGCACTGATCCTCAGCATAATAGCATAGATATCGATTTTTGACTTTAGGTGTAAAAGCACTACACAAATCAAAGCTAGTCACTACAGAAACATAATTGCAGAATATATTTTTGTGTTTAATTTTAAAATAATTTAAACTCACTTTCTGCTAACACCACCGCCACCAACAATTGAAAACTAAATATTTTCATATTTTTCACAATAAAATGAAATTTTTATTAAATATTTGCATGATAGTTTTGTTTATATACTTTTACAGAATTTTGATAAAACAACAATATTTATAATGACCTTTAAATCAACATGTTACATCTAAATATTAGATACTGATACTGTTATAAATAATTTAATTAAATTAAATTATTATTATTTTTTAATAATAAATTTAATACCCTGACACATTTTTTTTACAAATAAAAGGCGTTTTAGAAAATGGTTTTTTCCCTCACAAAATCATTTAAATTAATGCAAGTAATCTTTAAATCTATTTTAAATATACACTTTAGAAATTAATAGGACTTTTGCAGGAGTTTTATGAAAAAGTTGGAAATCGTAGCTGTTTTTTATTATTTTCAAGTAGGGATTCCCCCTACATTAAAATAATAAAAAACGCTACAAAGCAGACCACTTTCTTAACGGGTCCCTTTTCAGCAATCGTAGCTTTACAACTTCAGTTCTTCATTATTCCTATAGAAAGCTTTTAATGATAATTTGGGTCTCAAATAATCTGTATGAATAGTAAAGGGGCTTATAGTAGGGACTTTCGAACTTAAAAAAGTTAATAGGGGCAGTATTATTGAATTCACTGTCATGTATACAGTATGTTTGGCCAAATCACCATGGATAGATATAGCGTTCAACAACACGTGCAACTGACAAAATTCTTTTAACAAAACAATTGCAAACTGGTGCTAATTTTTATCGAAAAATCATCTTTAGCAATGAGACCCAATGCTGAATGAATGGATACCTCAACAAACCAAATAGTCAAATTTGTGACAATGACAATTCACATAAGACGTTGGCGACGCCCATCTATGTCTTCTATAGGTCAATGATTACCAAATTATTGGCCTCAATTGAATGATATGGATGCCAAAATCATGTGGTTCCAACAGAATGGACATTCCGGACGAGCAATTTAAGTGCATGGCCATCATACATGAGATCGTGGCATTTGACACCGATGGACATTTCCTAGTGCAGCTTTCTTAAGTCTAATGTCTCAGAACTCAGAACTCAGAGTAGCACTGTCAAATGGCCTAATGCGAGCGAAGGACCTACAATGACTGAACTCATTAAACCTGAAAAGGTTTAGGGAGGCTATAACATGTACACAGGCTAATATGGTGATGAAAAGTACTCAGATGTAATAAAAGGACCTTAAACTGGATAACTGCGTTAGTGACAGGTCATGGAAACTCCAAGTATCATCTAGCCAAGATGAAAATCGAAGATGATGATACTTGCAGACTGCGCCTCGGAGAGGCTGAGATGGTATGAATGTCAAGCACTGGCTAGCATAAGACTTAGGACCACTGGCAGAATCTTGTTAAATGTGAATGTCATGGGAGATATAAGCCTTGGACACATTAGAAAGAAGGACGTCAGTTAACAGTCTACAGTGTGAAATCACTAAAGTCAAGAGTAAAGACTTGTGCTAGCACGTAACTCAAAGAAAGTAAGGTTGCCGTAAATGACAAAGCGGTTGTCTATGAACATCGAAGACGGAAGGGGATCGAAACGGGATAGATTAAGGAAGTGGTCTGCTTCGCAGTTCACCTAATTTAAATCAGTATGATAAGGTACCTCCATCCAGTAGTTTTTACGTGATGCAGACAGACAGGAAATAAGTTACTATTTTATTAAATGTATAGATAACCTATATTTAAAACAAAATGGTTTAGGAAGTTTGGCTTAAATTAATACTTTCTGACATATCATTGTTATTTTGTTTATTCTTGAAGTTTAATTTTTTTGTTAAAATAATTATGTGTAAAATCATCACCTAAGTCTAAACTGAAGTGTGCTAAGGATCTGAACTGAACTAAGAAACAGGTCGTTCATAAGCTATACAATTCATTCTATTATTATTAACTCCGCTCAAGGGAAAGAAAGTTCCCTTTCTAAAAAAAATTATGAAACTTAAAACGCTAAAACACTACACCCAGGTAACCCCATGGGTCTCACTCACCAATATTGTGAGCCACTAGCTAAAGCTAAAGAGATATAATTTGGTATACAAGTAGGTCTCGGTAAGTGAGTGACCAGACATACCTCAAAATTGCGCATTTTTATCTGTGGTATCGAATTACATACTGACCATATTGAGACAAAGCTTTTTAAAAGTGTTATTAGTGAGGAATAAGTTTATAATCATTTTTTTACAGCAAAAGCATAATTTTATTTGTTCTTTCTTTTCACTTTACATTCGGTTTTAGTATTAAATATCATAAATTAAATTTGTATTTATTGAAAGATTAATTCATATTTATAGGGGAGTTTAGGGTTGAATATTATAGAAATTTTCATTAAAATGTGTTAGTTGACGAAATTCTACAAAATCATGATCCGTCCAATCGACGAACGCTTTTCTTAGTTGGGGTTCAAATTCATTATCATTGATATATTTGTAATCGTAGAGAACCAGCGAATTCTGATGTTGTATTAAAGAATTTTTGTGTAGTTTAGGACCCAAAGCAAATGGTGAACTGCGAGACGTTTTAAGGAAAAAGGAACCAAAAGCACTGTATGTGGATGAATAAAATTATTCGAAACTATAATTTATATTTTGTATGGAATTAATAAAATATATATTTTACCTTCGATTTACGTGATGACCCATTATCGCGTCATTAGAGTGTGGATTGCACAGTCCAAAGATATTATGCAACCAACTGGGGCAGCTATAGGCCCAAAAACTATCACTGCGTATAGATTCAGCATAATACTGTGGAGCTCGATCATGATTACAACTGCCGGGATCTAGTGTTTTTTTGTGTTAAATAAAAAAATAAATAAAAATAAATTCGATTATTCGAACATATGAATCGATTAACAATTTTTTTACGATATATACTTTAGTATCATCCTATTAATATCATGTGTGCCGATGTAGATTGGTAGTGAAACTGAAGCTACTATTAGTGCTGGCAATTTATACTACTTTCAATTACTCGATACTACTCAATACTTATCAAATGTGTACTCAATAGTACTCAATATAATGGAAACTAGCTGCCAATCAAAATTTTAATGTAGTCGTTGAATTGTCTCATCAATTTTTTTCTAAAAATATAACTCTAAAAATATCGAGTAACTCCTTTTGAGCATTGCGTACTCAACACAACGATCAAATACTCGATACTCGGTACCCACTACTTAATACTTTGACAGCACTAAATGCTACTATTTTTGAATATTTAAATTCAATTAGTATTTAAATTGAAAGTTATTTAAAAAATGCTTTACAAACTTCTTACTTGTATTCATATTTTATTCGGTTACTTAAATAATTTTATTTTTATAGCGAGTAAATTGATAAAAATAATTCAGTTCTTTTCTATATTCTATTATATAAAACAATACTTTATATTTTTATTATATGTAGTAATTTAACAGAAGCGATTATTCGATTAATATCTTTGTGTAACCAAACATAATTTTCAAATAGTTTGAAATGTTCTATTCCATTTTAATTATTACTTGGTTTATTTTCGAATCTTATAAATTTAAAATTACTGTTTTAGTATCTGCTTCGCCAACCTAGAGGCCCAAAATAGATTTATAGGACCAGAGATTTATAGGACCATTGAACTTCTGTTGAAATTTCGATCGATATCGAATGCCGTGATTTGCCCCCAGAACCCGTTTTGAAATATTTTTAATTTTCCTTAGTTTTGAAAAGGAAAAAACTGATTCCTAGGTCGAAGCTGAGTTCTGTCGTGATTGGGAAGATCTGACAGGGTTCGGAAAAACAAAACGGTTTATCACGTTATCTCGGTGTACATCCCAAGCACTACTGTCACTCTATAAGAGTGACCTTGAGCATAAATTCAAACTAGTACTGTCACCTGCACGATGAGACTTCGAAACATGTATTTGAGCGCGTCTTCTGCCTTGGGGTCTTTTAGAACAAAATTCCTTCAAGGCTCTCAACTCTCTTTAGGGGATATGAATGATCTCTTACCGTATAAGATTATTGACTGTACAAAAGATCTCTTGACTCGTAGTACTTAGAGCCTATTACTTAATAATAATAATAGCATATGAAAATGGTTTTTAGTTATTCGAAAAATAAAATGACTACTCGTATAATTTAATTGATTACTCGAATAATTTAATCGATTACTCATATAATTTAATCGATTAGTCGTATAATTTAATCGATTATTCGAATAATTTTAACGATTAATAGTTGAAATTCTGTAAAATTCTTCAAAAATATTCTTAAATCATTTTGTTTTTTTTACAAATAAAAATTCGAATATTTAATTCGATTACTTATAAGAAATTGATTCAAAACTTATATAAGGGCATTCGGAGTGATTTTATAATGGGTTACTTAAAATGAAAAATATTATCCAGTTTTTTTAACTCACCATTCATGTCTTCTTCTTGACAGCCTGGTTGATAGGGGCCAATATTTGGATAAAAGTCCACATGACCCATTGCTCTGAGCATACCCCGTCCCAAAACATCTGTATGAATAACATCTACAAACTCAGCATCGGTAGGATCAAGTTTTCGATCTGAACCCACAGTAATGAACAAGGGCTTAGCAGGATCTAGACCTAAGTAGTAATTTAAATTAGTACAATTTTACAGTACAGTTTTTAATTAGTTTCTAATACAAATTTAATTAATTTTTTTATTAAATTAATTATTTATTTAATTAAGAAAGAAAACTTTACTATTTTTACTTAATAAATAAATAAATCAATTAAAACTTTAATTAAATTTTTATCTGAAATTAATTTAAAAAAAACTTTTGATTGGTGCATACATTTTTTCTGTGTAATTGCGAAAAATCAAAAGCTTACCAGTTATTCTCTTCAGACGTCTATTTAGGTAATTGGCAGTTTGGCCCGCCACCTGGGCACCTAAACTGAAACCAATCATATGAATATCTTCATTTGGCACCACACCTTCATCAACCATAGTGTTAATTAAATGAGCCAAACATCTACTGGCCACGGGTAAATTTTCCACAGCAGCAAAATAACAAGGATAAGGAACTAAAGGACCATAATCTACTGAAATAACATAACTATCTTCCACATCCAATAAAACTGGTCTTATATAAGAATTAGGCGAGTAATCACGATCCCCTGTATAGCCATGCAATAAAATGTACACAGGTCGCCTGGGTTGAAAATCGCTTGCGTTGAGATTTAAAGCGTCCAGCTTAATAGGAGAATCTTGCAGTTGGCTGGGAAAAGATAATTAAATAACTTTTAAAATTAAGCTAATAAATGTAGTTAAGTTTTTATTCAAAAACTTACTTGGAATACAGCCAAAATGTAACATTTTCATGGGGACATTCTATATTTCGTGTTACCACACATTTAGGATCGAATAAACCCCAAAAAGGATTCGCTAGACAATGGACTTTTTTTTAAAGATTTATAATTAGAAATTTCATTTAAGGAATACGATGAAGTGATAGCTAACCTCTTAAAAATATCACAAATATCACAAGTTTGAGCATTATTTCTATGTAAACTGATTGCTGTTATGATTCTTTTACAAATAAATAACATTTCGTAAAAATTTATAGCATTTATAAGGTCAATAATTTCTCTTTTTTCAATAAATTTAAATATTTTTTGGAATACTTACCTATCCCAATTGGTTTAACGCCCAAATAAAACATATGTATGGGTCATTCCATATGAAATCAATTTAAAAAAATATTATTTTTAAAGTTACCATTCCAGATTTTATTAAAGCTTTTTTTATTATAGTTCTTGTCTCTCTGAATCTAGATATTGTTTTAAAAAAAATTCTATCTCTTATAGATTTTTAGCTATTTATTTATAAAAACAGAAAAATTTCGTTTATTGCATATGCGCTAGAGGCTGATATATATTCCAATTACAATTTTATTAGCCCTAGGAAGTTGAGTAAAAGCTATTTTAAAGAGGATTTAATAAAAATAAAATTTGACACCATTCATGAAAATATTTTTTACTCAACATAGAATATATGTCGGCCTAGAGAGCGCATATTCAAAAAAAATCTACACTTTTTATAAATTTATAGCTAAAGAACTGTAAGAGATAGACTTTTTGTTAAAATTATATTTGGATTCAGGGACTCAAGGAGTATAAAGAAACAAAAAAGGTTTAAAGAAATTTGAGTTCCATTTTATTAATTTGACATGGAATAACTCATATGTATGTACATTTTTTAACCACATAATAGAATATAAATTTTAATACTCGTATTTTTGGTATGCAGGTGGGAGGGATTTTACTCAACATTTTTTTTTGTTTTTTTTTTGTATATTGTTTAGAATTTTTAAATACCCTCATCTCAACTCACTCGCTCTAATTTCTAATGTCACTCACTGTCACAGTCAATTGAATGTTTTAATTAGTTTTTTTTTGTAATTTAACATTCAGTTTTAGCATAATAAGTTTACGGTTAAGTGAATTGACGAGAAAAAGCGAAGCAAACAGCTAGAATGTAAGTAAATAATCAATTTAATAAAAAATCCCCGTTTATAAATCTAATGGTGTTTTCTTTTCGGACAAAAATGTTGCACATATTTTACACTTATTAAATTTTCGTGTTCTTTTCTACAAAAAATATCAGAGAGTGAATAAACATCATGTCCTTTTCTAAATATGTCGCACCAAAACCAGGTAAATATGCTACATTTTTTACACTCAACTTTTATTCAGGGTGAGATATTGATTGCCCTTTTTAGTATTTTTTTTATTGAAAGCAAGAATTTTATTTTGAATGAAAAATTTTTATGTGAATAAATATTTTATTCTATACGTCACATAGACATAAATGTTTAATGTAAAATCAGTTTGCTTTTGTGTTCTTTTAAAATCATAAAAAAGGTCACATTTTTTAAGGGCTGGGTGATCCATAAAAAGTATTACCTATTAATAAGGCAAAATATTTTTTCAGAAAAGAAAACGCCATAAAAGTTTGGTATATTTTTTTAAAAATAGGTTTTGAGAAACGGGAATTCCCAAAAAAATGTCGGCTAATTTGCCGAGAAGCGGGAAAAGTTATAAAACAAAATCTGATAACATCTTAAGCAGCACAACTGTTCTTCAGATTATTCGACTCAATGGAAATCATCAACTACCAAAAATACCTAAACGCTGTTAATTTGTTTGAAAAAGAATTTGAGTTATTTGAAGCCAGAAACATTGTTATCTAATTTATCTTTATACAGTCATAATAACTATTAATCCTTCCCACGTCAGTGAAAAGTAAAAGGGTTTTTTATATCGCTTAAAAAATAATAATTTAAAAATAATTATTTAAATACTTATTCAGTAAAAATAAGTCCAATCTAATTATTATTAAAAGATTGTTATCACAAACCATTCTGAAACACATTTTAGCTTGTTCTTAACATCACATGATGAGACCCTTTATATAAAGTAAATATATAAACATGGTGCGGATTCCTTTCAAAGCAAAATCGAACAAAGTATTGTAAGAACGCTGACGAAGTGGCGGGCACAGCTGCTACAATAATATGTTTTATTATTGAAGATCAGTTTGTTTAGCCAAGATCAGAACCCTTCTTTAGTATATCTACTAGATATGGTAAGGAAAAAACTGATTCATGGGTCAAAGCAGATTTTTGTCGTCAGTCAACAAGAAATACTTAAAGTTACTTGCGATGGGTTATCGGGAATTGTGGTCTTTGGTACCATCAATATACATTATGTAATATTGAGATCGCAGTTTGCTGTGCTTACCTTACTGTGCTGGACCATAAGACTACGGAACACGTATTTGTTTAACTTGGGGATCTCGTAGAACAAATTTTCTAGGAAATTCAGCCTACAAGGGCTGTTAATAATCTCTCACAGCACAAGATTAATGGCTTAATCCGTACTTGAAAGCAATAGCTGTATAATAGCTGTATTTCCCTTGGGCCGCGGTACTTAGGGCCTACTTAATAATAATAATTTTTTTTTTGCAATAAATGAGAAATATATCTTTATTGGAGAAATTTAAATAAAATAATCTTATATACCCTTCACCGTAGTAATGTTAAATATTCCCTTACTCTGTTATGTTTCCCAATATGTATTTTACAATAATATACATTCGGTTTTTACTTTTATGATTTTCAACTTCATTATTACAAATATAATATAATATAAAGATAAAGATATTTTTTTTGTAAAAATGTTAACGAATATTTTTTATAAAAATTTTGCTAACAATTTTTTGTAAAAATTTTATTGAAAATTTTCTTAAAAATTTTATTGAAAATTTTCTTAAAATTTAATTGAAAATTTTCTTAACAATTTTATCGATTATTTTCTTAAAAATTAAATCGAAAATTTTCTTAACAATTTTATCGAAAATTTTCTTAACAATTTTATCGAAAATTTTCTTAACAATTTTATCGAAAATTTTCTTAAAAATTTTATCGCAAATTTTCTTAAAAACGTTATCGCAAATTTTCTTAAAAACGTTATCGCAAATTTTCTTAAAAACGTTATCGCAAATTTTCTTAAAAACGTTATCGCAAATTTTCTTAAAAATTTTATCGAAAATTTTCTTAAAAATTTTATCGAAAATTTTCTTAAAAATTTTATCGAAAATTTTCTTAAAAATTTTATCGAAAATTTTCTTAAAAATTTTATCGAAAATTTTCTTAAAAATTTTATCGAAAATTTTCTTAAAAATTTTATCGAAAATTTTCTTAAAAATTTTATCGAAAATTTTCTTAAAAATTTTATCGAAAATTTTCTTAAAAATTTTATCGAAAATTTTCTTAAAAATTTTATCGAAAATTTTCTTAAAAATTTTATCGAAAATTTTCTTAAAAATTTTATCGAAAATTTTCTTAAAAATTTTATCGAAAATTTTCTTAAAAATTTTATCGAAAATTTTCTTAAAAATTTTATCGAAAATTTTCTTAAAAATTTTATCGAAAATTTTCTTAAAAATTTTATCGAAAATTTTCTTAAAAATTTTATCGAAAATTTTCTTAAAAATTTTATCGAAAATTTTCTTAAAAATTTTATCGAAAATTTTCTTAAAAATTTTATCGAAAATTTTCTTAAAAATTTTATCGAAAATTTTCTTAAAAATTTTATCAATAATATTTTGTAAATATTTTATCGAATATTTTTTGTAAATATATTATAAAAATTTTATCGAATATTTTTTATAAAAATTTTGCTAACAATTTTTTGTAAAAATTTTATTGAAAATTTTCTTAAAAATTTAATCGAAAATTTTTTTAAAAATTTAATCGAAAATTTTCTTAAAAATTTAATCGAAAATTTTCTTAAAAATTTAATCGAAAATTTTCTTAAAAATTTAATCGAAAATTTTCTTAAAAATTTAATCGAAAATTTTCTTAACAATTTTATCGAAAATTTTCTTAAAAATTTTATCGCAAATTTTCTTAAAAACGTTATCGCAAATTTTCTTTAAATTGCTATCGAAAATTTTTTTAAAAATTTTATCGAAAATATTTCGCAAATATTTTATCGTACATTTTTTGTAAATATATTGTAAAAATTTTATCGAATATTTTTTATAAAAATTTTGCTAACAATTTTTTGTAAAAATTTTATTGAAAATTTTCTTAAAAATTTAATTGAAAATTTTCTTAAAAATTTAATTGAAAATTTTCTTAAAAATTGAATTGAAAATTTTCTTAACAATTTTGTCGAAAATTTTCTTAAAAATTATTTTTAAACATTTTACAGAAAATTTCTTGTAAAAGTTAGGACTTTCCTGGAACCTTTAAAGCAATATAATGGTCAGATTAAAGCACATTGGGTGTCATATTGACCCCCAATGTGCGATCATTTGGTCGCGTCATTTAACAAAAAACGGGGGGAAAAAATCATTACAACGAAAAAAACAAAATGAAAAAATATAGGTGGGCGTGGCTTTTTGGCCTCAGCCTCAAATGGAATGGTCTGATGTTGCTAAATTGCATTAGCGTAATTTTCGGAATTATGCCTTGCACATTGGCGGGCTTAAATTTTCTGTATTTCCCTGGTGCCTTGGCAAAGTTGATTTCAACCCGAACACGGATAGCCGGACATCGCTTAATCAACTTCTCTATATATAACGATCCAGAATATATATACTTTATCTGTCGGACAAGAATATTGTAGAAATTAAACAAGGAATGACAAACTTATATGTACGTATATACCCTTTTCCTATTGTGGTGAAGGGTATAATAAATAGATTTCATAAAGATATAGCTACATACTCGTATGTATATGTAATGGCTTTCCCGATTTTTTTTCTTGCTAAGTAGACTAACTATTTTTTTAAAACAAATAGTCAAATACTATTTCTCAAAACTAAAATTGTGTGCAACTTCTTTTATTTTAACGTTCATAAGACCGTTAAGATTTGAACAACAAACTGCATTAACGAAAGCTTTTTGATTTCCATTTCAGAAAGAGCGAGGAATACAAAAAAGCTTAAGATCCATTCAGCTTTTACATGACTGCTTGAGTGAGCGCACAGGTAAACGAAGAAAAAATACTTAATGAAAGCAAAAGTTGTAAGCCACCAAACAGATTTAGTTGAGCACGCCAACAAAACGGTCTTTAGCGAAAGCAAAAACGGATGTCTTCAAACTACGATTAAACGATATTGATAACGAGTATCAAAAAAATTAAATAATAAAACTTAAAATTGTTTAACAATTAAAACCAACAAACAAGTTATCCATTAGACTAGATAACCATGCAAAAAAAATGAACAATAAACGGATGTAAATATTTAAAAAAAAAAGTCACTAAATTTTAATTAAAGGGGTTTTGTGTCATTAACAAAAAGTGCTGATATCTTGCATAAATTTTAATTTAAAAAAACCAACATTTGGTTAAGTGTTGCATAATATTTTTTGGTGTTTTAGCTGCTTCTTAAAAACCCCAACCAAAATAAACACAGATAGCAACAGTTTAGTTTGTTGAAAATTTTTAATGTCTCGAATTCCAAACCAACTACAACCACTGCCATTTATGTCAACAGATAGAGGCCATAACTTATAAAAATAAAAAATAAACATAAAAGCAACAACATCTTAACCACAACTGCTTACTACCTTACCAATCATATCCATGTATGTGTTGAAAATACAAATCAAAAATAAAAAAACCTCAAAATTCATTTAGACAACGTGATTATTTGCACAGAATAATTATTTGAAAAAGCAAATATTTTGTATGCTTTAATAAAGCATCACAAAATTCTTTGATTTTCGTTTTTCGTTTTTCATTGTCAATTTAGTAAATGTTTAGCTTTTTAATTTAAAGTTAAAAAAAAAACTGTGATTACAACATGCCTGCCAAGAAACAAAAAGCCACCAGTACATTGCTCTTCATTGTCTGGCTCAGCTGTTTTTACAAAAATGCCGGTAAGTATGTTTGTTAGTTTGAGCAGCCAGTTTTTGTATTTCATTTTATTCGTTGAAAAAAATAAAAACTTTTACTTTCGCTTATTTCATTTCATTTTTTATATTTATTGGCTTTCATCTCATGACCGCCCTTGTTGGCCATCGTTTTTAAATAATTTTATTTTTTCTAAAGCTTCTTGATAATTATTTCTTTGCCCCTTAATTTACTGCGTCATTCTCATACTTGAATTTGCATGACTTTCAAAGCCCTTTAAGAAAATTATTTAATAGTGTTTGTGTCTTAAGTCTTTTGTTTTATCGTTTGCTTAAATTCAACGTTCAATGTTTTAACATTCAAAGGTTAATGCTGAATTCATAAATTTACATATTAACACATGTGTTATTTTTGTAGTTTGCTACTATTTTTGTAATATTTGTTGTTACTTTGGAAAATAAATATGAAAAAGTATTAAGTAATAAAACATAAATACAATTTTAATTTTATATATGTACGTTTAACCAATAAAAAAAAATTATACCCTGTAGTCACAGTAGGTCAAGGTTTTTTATATACATTTTATCATGTAGTTAGTGTTTTCTGCGGGTATTGAAGAATTTGCATTATTTTATTAATTGTATAGAATTAATAATGACTTAGTGACATTGTTATTGAAACATAATTAAATAACTTAAAATAAAATAGCTGAAGAATGCTTACAAATATACCGAACTTGTTCTAATTTAGGGCTGCAACCAACGAATGTTTTTTTTTTTTTTTTGTTGCACCAGTTTTAAGTGAAAGATTTTATTTGATATTTTTATTCATGCTAATAGTTACTTGTTAGCAATAGGAGTTCAGCATCTGTTTAATTAATCATTACTAAGTTTCTTTTGACAGATATAGTAAAGAAAAGGGAACAGACTGCCTGAGTCATAGGCACCAGTTATGTTTCTTAAACCTTACATTTAGAGAATCCGTCACTTAAATAATGAATATGTAAGTTTTTGTCCTAAAGTAAGGTCAAACTTTTGCATTCAGTATTAGCTTTTCATCCTCAGTCTAATGCTTTAGTTTTGCATATAATATTCGCTTTTATTATAGCCTGTAATAGGTACAACCAAAAAAACATCATTCACCTTTGGTTGTCCGGCTTTGGACCACGACGGGCAGACACATATTATAAGGAGATGCTGTGGAGATCTAGCCTTAAGCAAGTTTTAGCCATTACCTTAGACTTTGTGATGAGGAAGAATATCGACATGTCGTCAGTCGCCAGAGTCTGAAATCACTACAGTCGAGAGTAAAAAGGTTAGTGGCAGCACGAGACTCAATGAAAGTAAGGAATTCGTATATTTCCAATCGGATACCAGAAATCATTGAGGAATAAAAGGGGCCGAAAAGGGACCCAAGAAGTTAGTGGTCTGCTTCTGTAACACCCGTAGAAAAAATAATATATATTTATATATATGTGGGAGAGTGTTTCTCTTGTATTGATTGGAATCCGCAAGGTAGCAGAAGGACCTTACGGATTCTAATCAATAGCATTGCGTTGTGGCCACTCCATCGCCATTTCCTCCTCGTATTCGGATAAAATATAGATTGTGAAGAATTTTTCTTGATAACTGCACAGCTCTTTCATTTTATCTAGGGTTCTATTTCCCTTTCCTATCGTATAGGTCATTTAGTTTTAATACAAATAGCTGCTTCATGGATTCCTCTTGAGTTTGCAGAGCTTAATCTATGCAAAATCCTAACTCTTAATATATTTTTTTAGCGTGCGTCTGCATTTAGATCTACAAAAAACTATAATTTTCATAGTTTGACCGATCCGAGTTTTCAAGTGAGTTACCTCTATATCTCTTTAACAAAGTTTTCATATTTTTAATAATTAATTTGTTCCTCTTATAGATTATTGTCTCTGACCATTGCGAGATTGAGAGCTACATATCGTTATTTTTTTTACAGGACACTTAGAAACTACTCCTACTTCTGGGTTGGTTTTACTGTAAAAGCTATTTATATTTTTTTAATCTTAATATAAATTTTAAAGCTATTGGACTAAAACCAAAAAAATCAAGTTTTTAAGGTTAAATTACTCTATGAAAAATTCAAAATTTATTTAAGAGAAAATATCTTTTAGCATTTTCAAAACATCTAAGGACGAAAAAGCTGGCAAAGTTTAACGTACTGTTGAACTACCCTATGCCAAAACTGGGTATCTCTTAGTACTCTCTGGTTCGCGTTTCATTTTCTTACAAATCTGCCAGTTTTTTTAAATTTTGTATTTTTTAATTCAAATAGTCTACTTTGTATCTAATTTCTTTTATATGACGTCACTTCGCCGTGATACTTTTTTATTTATTATTTTATAGTAACACTATCCTTGAAATAAAAATAGTAGAAATTTAACATTTTTTTACTAGGGTTTTTTGGCTATTTTTTTATTAAACGTTTGTATTTTTGAAGAGATTATTTCACAGATTTTTTCATAAATCGAGAATTATTTGTCAAATTTTTTTAAATTATTCACAAAATAATTCGTAATCATATTAGGTTCAAGATTTTTCTAGTAAATTTTTTAGTATGTTTAATAGTTTCGAAGTTATTCAGAAAGAAAATGATATATGGTTGATTCTGAGATTATCGGCTAATTTGCTGTCCTCATGTATTTAAGCAGGGAAAATTAAAATATATTCCACTTCATTAGTTTCTGTACAATTAAGCTTTATAGGTCCTGACTCCTAAAATAATAATTATAAATAAAATAATAATTCCTAAAAAGGTTTTGTTCTTCAAAAAAATGCCTACCAAAGTGTTCAAATATTATCACCCTCTGTCTGTCACTAGCACTAAAATTACGAGAGGCTGAAAAACTCGATATAATAAAATTAAAGACGAGCCATTAAATATGAAGAGCAAAAGCAAAACAAAAGCTGAAATGACATTGCGAAAAAAACGTCCTGGAAACAATCCCAAAAATTACAGAGAAAATAAAATAAGATAAGAAAGGAAACAGTGGTTAAGAATTTTTTGAGAGATAATTTTTCTCACATTTCAGATAACGAGAATGAAAGCAATCCACCAGAACCGCAACCTGGGGCATCTCCTCAACAGGGAGTTCTTCACCTTTGAGAGGAAGTTCGTAAAGAAATACTGTTGAAAAATAAGAAACAGAAAATTATATTCTTTGGCAATAAAGGAAAAAGTAAAATAAAAAATAACTGAGAAAGGTATAAGAAAAGTTATAAAAATAAAGAAGATCACCAAATTCTAAAGTCAATAAAAGTCAATTCTCGAAAAGATAGATCAGTGTAGGAGTTTCTGGAGCTTGTTGTCAACAGCCGAATTTGTCCTGACAAGCGTGAGTGCGTCCGAAAAGGGAAAATCTTAATGAAAAAAAAAACAAGCGATGTTATTAGATCTTGTCGTCATACAGGTCTGAATTTATAATTTTTAAAAATTTATGTACATATGTGTTAGTACGTGAATTTTCTAATTTTTACAAATAAATTGAATTAAAATGATAATTTTAAAATAAATAATATTTGTTGTCGTCATTTCGCTTCCCAATAAATCATTATCCTGGAGGAAATGTTCTAAAAATGTTTCATAATTCAATTAAATGGTAAGAAATTGATGTCAACCTACGATAATTGAGTAGCTATTCTTTGAAGGATTAAAGTGAGTAGAGTTTTAAAGATCTTTTAATGTACATTTTCTTCGCAAATTTGACTAGTTAACATTCACTAGCTTTAATCTTAAAAGAAGTGACAGTATGGATACCTTTTTTCATATAATTTTATAACATGTCATTGCGGCACTTAAATCTTCCTTTACTCCCCATTTCTAATTTATTATCAACCCATTAAGGAAATCCCACATTAACAACGAGCTATAATGAAAGAGCTTCGAATGGTACAAATGACCTTTAACAAATATTCCCTATTCATACCACAGTGCAATCTCATAGAAATTAAATTTATAGTTAAACAAAATTTGCAAAATTGCAAATTGTTGGTTTTTATAACAAAATCAGAATCACAGTGCTGGTACGAATACTATGGGGTAATTCCATGTCAAATCAGTAATAACAAAATTGTTTTTAAATATACCACTCCCGATTTTATTGAAACTTTTTTATATATATTCGTTGACTCTCTGAATCCAAATTCTATCTCGTACAGTTTTTAAGTTATGCAGTTATCAAAATAGAAAAATGTCGCTTTTTCGGATATGCGCTCGAGGATTAAATATATTCTAACTCCAGTTCTATCAAACAAGAAAAAAACAAATTTTTAAATATTTTTTTTTCTTATATTTAAAAAAAAGTTTCAATAAAATCTTTGAGTGTCTTGTTGATATGACGTGGACTTATCCTATGCTACAAAAGCGTGTTTACTTTATTTGTTTGCAATTTTTTTTTTCTTCTGTAAAGTTTTTAAAGATTAGTAACTAATCATGATTACACAGGCAGTATTTCAATCGAAATAAGTATATTATTTTTACAATATGATTTCGTAAATTTTAATTTTTTTTAGAATAATATTTCTAACAGGTTTTTTTTTAATAATTTCCTGTAAAGATTACCAAATAGAAGTTTTTTATTATCCAACATGAATTTATAGTGTTCATTATAACTACTAATTCAAAGCATGTACTTTTGTTTATTACGTTATAAACAATAATGTTTCATAAACTTAGTTCATTTTTCATTAAACTACATTGAAAATACCCTTCATTTAAAAGGTATAGTTGTATGGTTGTAAAGTTGTGTTAATTGAATCAAACTTATTCAAAAAGACACGTACATACATATCTATCGAATAATAACTTTTAATAAAAATAATTTTTATTTTATTTGAACTAAAACATTTTACTTTTAAAAAGTAAGTACCTTTTTTAAAAAGTACCTTTTTACAATATACTTTTTTACAAGTTAGTATGTAAAAGTAATTTGTTTAAAAGTACTATTTAAAAACATATTTTTTAAACTAACTTTTTCAAAATGTACAGTTTTTAAAACCGTCTTAAAGTAAATTCAAATAAAGATACAGTTATCTTTGAAGAAAGGTACTTATTTAAAAGCAAATTTTTTAAAAGTTTTTTTTTTCAGAAAATACGTTTTATAAAAAGTACTTTTTTAAGCCTTGTTTTTAAAAAGGCACTTTTTTAAAGTTATTTTTTTAAAGACAGATTTTCCAAAATTTTCTTCTCAGGATAATAGCATCTCCCTTTCGAAAAGTACTTTAATTACACACTGTGTAATTTTTTAAGTCATGGCAAAATAACCATATACGGACACCACTACGTGATAAAAGACCAAAAAAAAAGACCCCTGTCTCCCAGTTTTGCCCAAAGTCCTCCAAGTTTTTTTTTATGGGCCCTCAAAGATGTGGGGCCTTGATGTCATTTTTGCAAAAAAATGATCATTTACTCAAGCTCATATTTTGCAAACCGTTTGGAACTTTGATATACCCTCTGAGGCAAAGTTGTAGCTCTTGTCATAAAGAACAAAAATTGTTAACATATAAAATCAAAAAAACTTCATCTTCAAGGTCAAAATCGCAAAAAACTTTAAAAAATTCAATTTTTTTTACCTTTTTTCCCCTGTTCAGGTCCATAGGTAGCAAACCGTTCAAAATTCAAGGAAACAATCAACTACAAAAATGAACCTAATATCTCAATAAACAACTTTCTAGAACATATGAACTTCCTAGGAATGATTCTTAACACAGATTAGGTAGCGCTTAGGTAGCCGCAAAAATTTTTTTACTTTTGCGGCTACCGTGTTGCACTGTGTTACCCAACAAACAGTGGAAACGGTCTTCACCGTAAGGTATAAAAACAATTATCCAAATAGGTATGAGTTTCATCCATAATCTTCTAATAATACACCACAGAATAAAAATTTAAAGAGATACATGAATAAAAATTAAGTGGAAATATAATTTTATTTTTATATTCATTCTGTATGAGTTGGCAAAAAATTATTTTTTTGTGATAATAAAAGATTTTTTTTTTATTTTATTAATTTGTGAAGATATAAATTAAAAATGCTTATACATGCTCGCATGTTTGTTCTCCTCCTAGGCCTAAAGGCTATATAAAAATGTGTCAAGGTAATTAAAGTCATATAATTTTAAATACTGTTATTACAAAAATTTTTTTTTTTTTTTTTGAGAAAATTTCGACTCATTACAAACTGCAAAAAAATATAAATTTTTTAATTTACTGGGTAATAAAACTAAGATATATTCGCTGAAACTGTATTTTTTTTAGCATAACTTCGGAGCTCACCTTGGTCCCACTCTAAAATTTTTATGGTGTACTCCCTTAGCCATATTAAAAACATGTAAATTTGAAAAAAAAAATATTTTTATATATTTTTTTTAATATAAGAAAAAATTTGTTAAAAATATGTTTTTTTCATGATTGATATCAAATTAAAGCATATGAAATCTCCTTTAATATGAGCTTTTACTCAAGTTCCTAGAGCTTATAGAACTGAAATAAGTATATATTTAATCCTTGAGCGCATATGCAAAAAAGCGATATTTTCCTATTTTGATAACTGAATAGCTAAAAAACTGTAAGAGGTAGATTTTTTTTAAATTATATCTGACTTCAGAAAGTCAAAAAAATATAAATAACAAAAGTTTCAATAAAATCGAGAATAGTAAATTTGAAAACAATTTTTTTGGTTAATTTGACATGGAAATACCCATACGTATAAAGTATCAAAATTTTATTTTTATAAGGATTTCTGGCACGCGCTTGTTTTACCCTCGTTATCATCTATTCTATAATGTGTAAAACAAAAGAAATCAGATCTTCAATCCGATCTTCAATGTGACTAAAACATACTGATCATCGTTGGTTGGATTCGCATTAGAGGGCTTTTTTTTATTTTGTACGAAGGATAATGAAGCAGATCACTAACTTCATGGTTTCTTTTTCGACCCCCTTTGTTCCTAAATGATTTCTGGTATCCGACTGGTAATTTCTGACTACCTTACATTAATTGAGTTTTGTGCTATCACTAGCCTTTTCTCGACTGTAGTAATTTAAAGACATGCCGACATTCTTCCTTATCACAACATTTGCCTCTGACTAAGATCTCCACAGCATCTCCATTTAATATGAGTATGCTCATTGCCCAAAGACATACAAAAGTGCTCTGCCGTCTTAGCTTTTTCGTCTTACACTGCTTTTTAAATTGGCCATATAATACGTTAAGTTTCTATGACCTGTCACTAACGCAATTAACCTTTTGTAGGCAACCAGATTACATCTAAGCACATTCTTGGACAATCGGCCAATTTGTAGTGAAAAATACAAGTCAATGCTGGGAATCGAACCCATAACCCCTGACTAATAGGCTAGCCCACCGAGACCCTTACACGAGGATTTTTAATACTTCTTTGTCGAAGATGTTAGCACTGAGAATTGGAAGGTACGTTTAGGTATCCTTTTTTTTTTCTCAATAGCTAGCCCTAGTGAATTGGTCTATCTAGGGCATTATAATGTGTAAGCTGTAAGAAAATTATATGTCTTGGGATAGTTACATAAAACAATTACTTATAATAAATGTTAGCTTTCACTACCAAAGTATTTATTCTTTGTGGTTATTTTTTCCTATATCTTTGTGAAAACATTACATTCATTGAGCCAATTTTACAGAGCCTTTACTTTTTTACTTTTTACGAACGTTCATTTTAAAATTTATTACAGCCTTTTGACCTACTTTCTCCAGTTTTGGTATTAAATATTCTCTTTTAAATATGTTTAGTGCATAATTTTATTAACATCTTTCATATTTTACCTTAGGAATATTATTATTTGTGTATTTTTTTTTTAACTTTTATATATATTAAATATATTTCAATAAGCAATATACGTCTAAAATAATTCCTCTAACATTTTTACAAGTTCTATCAATGGCAATAAATAAATAAAAGATGCAAGCTAAATACGATATATGAAATTTTTTTAATCAAAGATGAAAAGCAAATAATAAAATGAAATTTTTCATAAAACATTTCATATTTCTAACTGAATCATTTAACTGAATTATTTTATTCATTATTCATGAACTACACAACCCTGTTACGATTTAATACACAAATTTAAAAGACTTAAGACACATACACCTTGTTTGTAACTATTGCCTGTATGTTTCTTAAGTCTTTAGTTTTTTAGCAGCTTAAAACTGGTTGGTTGGGCTTCCGCAAAAATATCAAAATAAATAAAATTTTATTATTATTTTATCTTTTGCAATGCAAAAGTATTTTATGAATTTTTTTTTTAATATACAAAAATAAAATCATCGTTCGTTATAGGAAATTTCCAAATTATTATTATTTGAATGTAAATGTTATTTAGTAGCACAATTTAACCCACTCAAGCTTATCAAAATAAAATTAAAAAAATAACAAAACTGTTTCGTTCAATAAACCATAACAATAGGTTGCGGCAATATTGTGATATACAAACTCCCAAATAATCAGGCCTATTTCGTAACAAACATTCTAAGTAATAGAGTTTTAGAAACGGGGTTTCAGCAATTAGTTATTTTCTTCATGATTGTAAAGGTTAATTTTTCGATAGTTTAAACGGGTACTTTAGTTAATTGATGGCCTTTGATAGTGGTGCTTAAGAGTACGTTAGTATTTTGTTTCAAGCAACCAGTGAACTTCTTTATAGTAAAACATAAGTACACATATATATGTACCCGTATTATAGTTATATTTTTGGTGTCTCTGTATTAACAGTGATTTGTTTTAATTTAAACTAAATTCCGGCAGCTATTTTTTGTAGTCTAAAGTATACAAAAACATGTAAGAAAAACGTTTTGGCATTTAAAAAATATTTTAAACACAAAAACGTTTTTCTTTTAATTTCGTGTGTGTACACCAAAAAAAAAAAAAATAACAAAAAATTATTTACAAAAATGCAATAAAAATTTTAAATAATTATAGTTCAACGCAAACAAAATGAAGTTGTAGAAAAAAGACTGGTGTTAGTAGTCTAAACCGGTATAAAAGTATTATGAAATTATTTAAAGCAACTTCAGTAACATCGAACACAAGTTGCATGTTAAGTCACCTTGATTTTGTTTTTTTTTTTTTTAGTTTGTTGCAGTTGTTATTTGGCGCGTGAATTATTTCGGTTTTTTATTATTTTTTTTCTTACACCTTCTTGATATTTATATATATTTTTTTCTTCTTGATATTTAAGTGAGTTTTTTTGTATTAAGATTGTGTATCATGGCTTAATATCTGTTTTAGCTGTGCAATTATTTTATTTAAATAAATTATTTATGTGAAACGATGCATAGCATTTTGTTATTGTCTTTAACTAATAGTTTATTGTTATTACTGATTGTAAAATCATGACAAATTTCTTTTTAAAAACTAAATGACCAGTTATTAATGCTTCAATGAAAAGTGGGTGTATTAGTTGTAATTGTTATCCAAAAGGGCACGTACGAGGGCTGTGTGATAAGTTTATTTTTTTATATAACAAAAACATAAAAATAACAAAAACAATTTTTTATCATCCTGTCCTGTGACTTAGAACACTTTTAAACCAGTTTTTATAATTTTTTTTTTATTAATTTATTTTCATTACAGTTATTAATTTTTTATTTCAGATTTATTAGTTAAATTTTTCTTCCACGTTCCAGTATCTATCATATTCAAGTAAATAAGTTACTTGTCGTAACAAAACATAAGAGCTAAAGTTATTTTTGTATTATTTACTTCTAAATTATGTTTCTAAGATTCTTTGTTTTGATTTGATATTAATGAATCGATTGTCTTCATAACTGAAGTCTTGCACCCTGCTTTTAGTGTCCGTAGGTGTTGTTTGGACCTTGATCAGCATCTAATCAGTAACAATTTTGTAAATATATTAGTGACAATAGTAGAGAGTCATTAGATAAACCCTCAGCGAAAAATTAGACATTACCCAAAGAAGTATTTGCCACATAATGACTTATTTTGTGATTGCTAAATCCTTTTACCCAATTGCATAATACATACAATTAAAAGTGAAAAAAAAGTAATTAGTAACTGAACTAGTTCTTATAATTTAAATAATTCTTGTAAAAAAAAACCGACTTCAAAACAGACAAACTTAAAATCATGTTTCTTTAAGACGGTAACTATTGCGACACCCTGTAATTTCAGATTTCAAATTTCATACTATATACAGGTTTTATACTATACAGGTTCATTGTAAATTTCAACCGTCTGTCTGTAACGGTTTAAAAGTTTGGTCATATACATCAAATTACATAAACTATTGCGACACCCTCTAATTTATAATTTTAATTACTTATACTTATTATAACAGATATAGTAATGGACATTCTGTCTAATTGTTAAGTGTTTATCAATAACTGTTTAAAAGATAGGATCATATATATCAAATGACGCCACCTATTGGGACACCCTTTAAATTAAAATTTTAATATAAATACTTTTTAAAGAGAACTTTGTCATACAGATTCTTTTTAAATTTTAACTTTGTGTCCATATACATCAAATTACATAAACTATTGGGACACCCTTTAATTTCCAATTTTAAATATTTATACTTTTTGTTATACCAGACATAGTAGTGAACATTCTGTCTATTAGTCAAGTGTTTGTCTATAACGGTTCCAAAGATGAGGACATAATGGTCAAATTACATCAATAATGGGGACACCCTTTAATTTATAGATCCAAATTTTATACTTGTTGTAATAGCGGACTAAGCAATATAGGTTCTTTGTAAATTTCAACTGTTTATCTATAACAGTAGGAAAGTTTGGCCATATATATTACTTTTACATTAACTATTGGGACACCCTTTAATTTCCAAATTCATATTTTACACTTTTTATTTTAGCGGACTTAGCAATACAAGTTCTTTGTAAATTTCAACTGTCTGTCTATAACAGTTCAAAAGTTTGGCCATATATATATCAAAATAAACTAACTAATAGGATACCCTTTAATTTCTTTAATTAAATTTAAAATTTTTAAATATTTATATTTATACTTATTATAACAAACACAGTAACGAACATTTTGTGCAACTTTCAAGTGTTTGTCTATAACGGTTCAAAAGATAGGAGAATAAAGGTAAAATTAAGTCACCTATGGGGTCACCCTTTAATTTTTAATTTTATTTTTTAATTACTTTTTGTTATTGGGACCTACAGTGTTACGCACTTTTTTTTAATTTTAAATTGGTGACCTATAAAGTTCATAATACCCGTAAAAAACATGTATGTTGTATGGAGACACCCTTTAATTTTTAAACTTTTGAACTTCTTTTAAAATGGGACCAATCTGTAGCCATAACCTTTGTAATAGTGCAAAAATTTTGAAAATCGGTTCAGAAATGACCGAGTTCTGAAGCCACAAACATACAAAAAAAAAAAAAAAGCAACACACAGACGAATTGATAACCTCCTTCTTTTTTTGAAGTCGGTTAAAAAGAATGCCTTGTAACTAATGTCATAATTTCAAATTATTTTTACCAATTTCTAAGTTACCTACATAAATATTTAAAACTAAGAAACAAATATTTGCATTACATTTTATTACGTAATATATATTACGCAATCAATTCTAAAGAACTAGTTATTTTAGCATCACGTCTTGTTAAAATCATTGAGTTGGTAATCCAGTTAGGAAGTCCTTTCACCAAAAATGCTTAATTCCACACACGATTCCACACCTTTTTAAAAGTTTTCTGCTGGGCAGTTAATAGCGGTTTTTGGTATATCACACGTAGATGAGATAAATGAGTTAAAATATTTTTTCAGGGTTACCCTTACACTAGGGAAGTTACCACATAACAGAACGGTAAGGACTTAAGGCCCAACTATAATGTGCATAAGCTAGCTTAAGCCAACTAAAGCAACTGTGCAACTACATATAAATCATATGTGGCAAACTATAATGTACTTAACAACACTTTTCGTTAAGTTTCGTCAAATGTCATTTGCTTAAGCAAAGTCCGAAACCGATCGCACATTCCGTACGGAAACAGCTGTTTGTGCTTTGTGTTTTTTATATGAATGTACATTCATAAAAAATTGCAATGGAGAACGAAAGTGCACAAATTATATTTAAATTTAATTTAAAATTAATAAAAAATAAATTTCTATAAGAAAAAAGGTAGGCGTTGTATAATAATCGTAGTTAAAAAGAAAGAGCATTTTATTGTTTATGAGTTGACTAATGTATTTTTTAGTACTTTTTACCAAAATTACACAAACAGCAAAAAATGTTTAATTTTTCTTTCAAAATTTTCTTAAAACTATTAATAAAACTATTAATAAAATAATTATTAATTTGTATATAAATGGTATTAGGTATATAAAATATGTTTATTTAAGACATTTTTGTTAACAAATTTCATTTAAAAGTACGAATAAAACAAATGTGCAACTGTGTCATAATAGTTTTTAGATTCATGTAAGTACATTGTAGCCACCTAAAAGTCTTTAATAAGTTGCTTAAGCATTTGACAGATTTTTCGTTAATTTTTTGACATTAGCTTAAGCCAGCTTATGTATATTATAGTTGGGCCTTTAGTAGGAAAAAAGATAAGTTGCAATAGATAGGACCATATATGTAAAAATCACCTTTAATATGGGTTACCCTTTAGTTTTTAATAATATGTTTTCATTATTTTTGATATATACTCTCTGTGTAAATTTATGGTTGAAAAGATAAAATATAACTTAAATTTTAATAAAATCTACAGTCGTGTACAGTTTTGTAAAACATTAGGCCATATATGTCATATATCATATTAATTTACACATGGCGACACCCTTATCTTTTATTTTTATTGCTTTACCGCTTGTTATTGCGAATAAAGTTATAAACACTTTGTGTAAATTACCAGTGTATGTTTGTAACGATTTAATAATGTCATCTATGAGGACACCCTTTATTTCGTTTTTACTTGCTATTTTAGACATTGTATGACTATGTCTAAATTTTAAATATCTGTAAAATACGGTTCAAGAGATAAGGTAATAATATATATCACATATAGGGAGACCCTTTAATTTCTAATATTAAATTGTATGCTTGTTGTTATAGAAGTCATAATATGTAAATTTCAAATGTAGATAGACAGACAGAATGATTTAAGAAAGAAAAGATCATATATGTACGTCAAATTAAAACACTCACAGGGGCACTTTGTAACTTATATTTTTTACACTTCTTATTATACCGGACTTTGTTAAATATAACGTTTGCTATAACGCTTCAAAAGATAGGATCATATATATGTATCAAATCAACTTTAATTTCCAATCTAAAGTTTTATTCTTTTTATTATAGGTAACATAATAATACACATACATATGTATTTCGCTAGTCTATCAGTCTGGGGGTTGTGGCTTCGAATCTTATAAAAGGCTCTGGGTATTTAAATTAAGTTAGACTATAATTTGTAATCGCTATGTAACATTTAAAAAATTAAAAAATAATAATACACGATTCAAAAGTAAAGGCGATATACATACGTCAACCTATTGGGACACCCCTTAATTTTTAGATTTAATTAATTATTACTTTCTGTTTATTATTTTGTGCTACAGTAATACGCAATTTGTGAAAAGATCGCGTGTTTTGTGTGGAGATAGTCTTTAATTTCTATAGTTTTTAATTTTATAATTATACCCTTCACCACAGGTGGAAAGGGTATATCGTCGCGTTTCTTCTTAAACCACGTAAGCGTCATTTTTTTCGATATTGATTTTTTGCTTTTTATGGTAGAAAATAACATTTCCCACCAGACTACATTCTCATCTTAACAAGTTTGTATGAAAAATAAAAAAAATCCATTTTCAAAACCTCGTAAGCGCCACACAAATGACATTTGCATGCACATGCAAAATAATAATGGTTTTTATACTTAAATTTTGAAATGTTAAAGACTCAACCACTAAGTTTTTTGTATTTAAGAATAAAAAACTCAGGAAAGTTTCAGGCCAATTGGAGCATTTTTGGTAAAGTTAAAAGTTTTTTTTTTTTTGATAAATACAAAAATATATGTTAATTTACACACAGAAATTTGCAATTTCCTGGTTGCGCCAAAACCACGTAAGCGACAGATTTGGCTACAATTAATTGTAAGTAACATATTTACAAAAAAAAAAGTTTCTATACCCTTCAGAAAGTCGCACAGCCATGTTTTTTTCGTTTTCTGAAAAACGACTTTTTGGCGCTTACGTGGTTTAAGAATAAACGGGACGATATATAAGTTTGTCATTCCGTGTGTAATTTCTACAATATTCATTTCCGACCCCATAAAGTATATATATTCTGCATTCTTATACATAGAGAAGTTGATTAAGCGATGTCCATCTGTCCGCGTTCGGGTAGTAATGTCATTTGCCAAGGCACCAGAAGAGGTACAAACAATTTAAGCACACCAATCTGTCAGGCATAGTTTCGAAAATTTTTGTATTGCAAATCAGCAACATCGGATCAATGCTTTGGAGGTTACACTCCAAAAACCACGCCCACCTATATTTTTTCACGTTTTTTTTTTAATTTTTTCCGGTTTTAATGATTCTCCTTTGCCTTTTTTTTGTCAAATAAATATTAGACTGCCATAGGTAGATCGCAAGGAGTGCATACATATCTCGAGGGATCAATAACCCCCTGCGAGCGTCGATTTTTATTTGTTTTTAGATTGGGAGGGTTTTTCTGTTTTGATTTGTATTAAAGACCTTTACAGAAAGCATTACACATATAGCGGTAGCCAATGGACCCACAGGGTACCCACTGGTAAATAGAAGCAGTTAAAGTCCACATAGGGGGTTAATATGAGGAATATTTGTTTAAGGATTTTTTTTTTTTTTTTGCTTTAGTCCAACCATTCTAACTCAATATACATATATTGCAGGAAGGTCCTAAATTTAACAAAAAAATTCAATAAAATTAAAAAAAAATACAGATTAAAAAAAAAAATTAAAATATTTTTTAAATATTTACAAAACAGTTTCAAAAAGATATTTTTACATAAAAATATTCGAACAAATTTTTTTTAAAAAATTTAAAAAAAATTATTTAGGAATAAAATTTTGCAAAAAATTTTTAAAAAAAATATTTTTCAAAAAATTTTTAAAAACAATTTTCGAAAAATTAAAACTAAAATTTCAATATTTCTTTGAAAATCATGACTGTAACAAAACATATGTATATTTAATATTAAAAATATACATATGTATGTGTATGTGTGTATATAGAGTAACATATTTTTTTTAAATTCGTTTGATTTTTAAATAGACGAGATCCCTGTTTTAAAACCTAGGTGCATTAAACATATAGACATTATAGTCTGACCATTCTAACTCAATATATATTGCAGGAGGTCCTAAATTAAAAAAAAAAAATTCAATAAAATTTAAAAAAAAATTAAATTAAAAAAATTAAAAATTAAAAAAAAAAATTTAAATTTTTTTAAAGAAAGTTAAAATTTTTTTTTAAATATTTACAAAACATTTTCAAAAATACATTTTTACAGAAAAATATTCGAAAAAAAATTTTTCAAAAATATAAAAAAAAAATTTTTGAATAAAATATTAATATAAATATTTTTACATGAAATTTTTTTTTTTTTAGCAATTTTTTATTTATTGTATCTTCAATATAATTGAACTATCAATAATTACTCATATCTTAAGTCTAAAAATAAAAATATACATGTTAAGTCCAACCAGTGCTGGACAAAAAAAATGTATGTTTCACGGTTACTGTAATTTGCGGGTTATCCCTCTGATGTACGGATGAGAGAAGCAGTGTCCCTTCTTCTTAGTCGAATGTAACCAGGTTCATTTAGTATGTTATGGGCCAGTGGATTAGGATGAGTTTCAAGCTTCTTTAAATAACTTATGGCAAGTTTCGCTATTTCCGCTTTAACTGTTGGCACGTTTAGATCTTTATGGATGTTCGAGTTTTTTATATACCAAGGAGCAGATGTAATTATAGGAAGAATCTTGTTTTGGCGCCTTTGAATTTTTTCTACGTTGGTAGCTGAGGCAGTGCCCCATAATTGAATTCCATAACACCATATTGGTTTTAGAATTGACTTGTACAATAAAAGTTTGCAATCTAAATCTAGAGTTGAATTTCTGCCAATAAGCCAGTTTAGTTGGACTGCTTTTAACTTCATTTGTGTTAACTTTGTTTCAATGTGCCGTTTCCATGTAAGGCGCCGGTCAAGATGTATGCCGAGATATTTGACGTCTGAAAGCTGGGGTATCGTTTGGTTATTTATCCGAATAGGGGGGCAAGATTCTCTACGCAGTGTGAAAGTTATGTGAGTACATTTTTGTTCATTCACTTTTATTCTCCATTTCTTCAACCATTTTTCTAAATTGGATATGTGGTCTTGTAAATATCGTGATGCTACTTCGGGTCTTTCGTGAATGCTCAAAAAAGCTGTGTCGTCAGCAAATGTCGATGTGTGAACTCGGTTACTAGTTGGCATGTCTGAAGTATACAATAAGTATAAAAAGGGCCCCAATATACTACCTTGGGGAACTCCGGCTTCGATTGGCTGGGGTGAGCTCAAAAAATCTCCTTCTTTCACAATAAATTTTCGTTCGGTTAAATAACTATCTAGCAGCTTATAGAGGTTTACGGGAAAATTCAGTTTTAGCTTATATATTAGGCCTTCATGCCATACCTTATCGAATGCTTGAGAAACGTCAATAAAAAGCGCAGAGCAGTATTTTCTCTCTTCAAAAGTCTTCTTAACAACATTGACTAACCTGTGAGTTTGTTCGATCGTACTATGTTTTTTCCTGAAGCCGAATTGATGGTTTGGAATACATCCTTTGTCGCTTAGAATAGGGTTAAGCTTAGTTATTAACATCCTCTCAAACAGCTTTGACATATTTGACAAAAGGCTTATAGGTCTGTATGATTCAATTTTTGTGTGGTCTTTTCCTGGTTTAGGAATCATGGTAACCAAGGATACCTTCCACTCTGTGGGGAAGTACTCAAGACGTAAAATGGCATTAAAAATAAAAAGAACGATTCTGCGAGCTATACGGAGCAATTCAAATAACATCTTGTTACTGGTTTTATCAACGCCAGGGGCTTTTTTGATGTTTAAATCCGTTATTGCCTTTTCAATATCACCAAATTCAAATCTTATCGGTATTGCAGCACTAGCCTCGACAATTGGCAACTCAACTATATCAGTCGATATATTCGGGGTAAAAACCCTTTTCAAATGTCCAACAAATAAATTGCCCTTTTCGGAATCACTCCTTGCCCAGCCTCCAGATGTAGTTCGCAGGGGAGGCTTACGTAAGACTGGCCTTTTAAGAGTTCTACAAGCACGCCATAATGAATAATCTGATTGAGGAGTTGCGTCTAAGTCTCCCAAATAGTTTTTCAGGGATGCTAATCTTCTAGATTCCAGCATGTCTCTTAGCCGGTTCGTGCATTCCTTAAGTCTGCTTTTGAGTTGAGGAGATCTCTGAAATTGCCATTCTCTACGAATTTTTCTTTTTTCAGCCAAGAGTCGTTCGATATCTGCAGAATAAATTAGATTGTATCTAGCTAATTGTCGGGTTATTGTTGAATGTTGGGCAGCTGATTTGAGGTTTTGGTCAAAATCAATAAGACTCCGCTCTACGTCTTTAGGTGTTCTTAGCGGGATGTTTTCCGAACAATGAGTACTAAGATACTTTCTATATTTCGACCAATTAATGCTTGTGCTAGTCGTTGGTGATATGATGTTTTGTTTGTCCCATATATAGACGATAGTAGGTGAATGATCTGAGGATAATTCAAGCGACGCTTCAGCTTTAATCATTTCTCTCTGAATACCCTTAAACACGCCAAAATCAATAACATCAGGTATTTTTTGTCGATCAGTAGGCCAATAGGTGGGTTGTCCACTCGATATAACATTCAGACGCATTTTTGAAATTGTGTCAAACAAAATACGAGCTTTTGGAGTTATTAAGCGTAATCCCCAAAACGTATGTTTAGCGTTGTAGTCGCCTGATGCTATGAAACAGGGACCTAGTGATTTGTAGAAGTCGCTATACTGACTTTCCGAAATTTGAAATCTAGGAGGTGAATAAATCGAAGAAATAACTAAGCTTTGATGAAATTCTTCAAGACAGATATTTGTTGCTTGAAAGTAATTCTCACAAAAATCACGCATTAAATAATGTTTGATTCGGGCCTTAATAAGTATTGCCGAGCCTACACATGCTCTTCCACGGGGGTCCTTAGTGTCATATAAAATATAGCCATTGATTTTAAAAAGGCTATTTGTTGTTAAGTGTGTCTCGGAAATCAGCATGACATCAATTTGTTGGTTCTTGAGGAAGTATTCAAGTTCATTTTTATGTTGGCGTAAGCCGTTTGCGTTTTTACATGAAAATATTGGAAAAAAAATTTAAAAAAAATTAAAAAAAAAAAAATTTAAATAAAATTTTGCAAAGTTTTTAAAAAAATATTTTTACAAAAAAATTTTACAAACAATTTTCGACAAATTAAAACAAAAATTTCAATATCATGACTGTAACATAACATATGTAGATTTAATACTAAGAATATATGTATGTATGTATGTGTGTATATAGAGTAACATAGTTTTTTAAATTCGTTTGATTTTTAAATAGATGAGATCTCTGTTTTAAAATCTAGGTGCATTAAACACATAGACATCATCAGGATACCGACTACAAACTGTCAAAACTAAAATACACACGTTTATAGGTAAACGATTATTTTGAAGCCAGTATAGCTACATGGCAACACGACCACCGTTGTGACTGTTGTCAACTTAGGCTAATTTCTATTTTATACAACGTAAGAAAATGTCACAAAATTGTAAATTACAAATTCATATACAAACAAAAAGTTTTGGAGGAAATATTTATTAGTTTTTGAAAAAGTTATTTAATTTTATAAAAGCAAAATAAGTAATATGCAATATCATTAAGTAGCTGACAACACGGTGGCAATTGTAGCCAACGGAATTTGTTTTGATTTAGCTGCGTCGCCGCTGTCTTCTATTTCTTTAAAGCATGAATAATGAGTTTTTTCTCATACGACTTAATTTATATAAACAGTCAACAATATGGATAATGCTGTACATGTCTGTATAAATAAAATCACCGAGGTGAAGGGTATAGAAGATTCGGCACAGCCGAATATTGCACCTTTACTTATTTTTTAAATGAGATTTCTCTATAGGTATAAGCATTTTAAATAAGAACTAAATCTAAAAAATTTTATTAGAAATGAAGGCACAAAAATAAATAAATAAAAATACTCTTGAAAATAAAAAACTCTATAAAAATCCTTTAAAGGTTTATGGCCATATTCATAAAACAAAATCTATTTCTCTCTTAATGTCAAAAATTTTAGAGACTCTTAAATACATATTTTTAACATATTTCTTTTTTATGTTTACACCCTGTTTTAAACAATGTAAAAACTAAAATATATTTTTTCAACTTGCTTCTCTGTTCAATGTTGTGTAACATTAGTGCAAATATTAGATAAAAACGAACATAAAACTTTATAAATTTTTTTATAAGCAGTAAAATATTTGTAAACTAAGGCACTTAAATGTTTTTAAACTCTTTTGTAAATGAAAAATTTCCGTCAGCTATAATATTTACATGATAAATAATTTGTTTATTTGTTTTCAATATCTCTATGGTTATTAATAAAATCTACCCTAGAGTAATAGTAGCACCTCGTAAATAAAATCTACAAACCAACAACATTTAACCACAATTAAGCCAAAACTAAACTAGTTTTAATCATTAAACATCAATCATATAAATTAAAAAAAATATATATATAAAGAAAAACTAACTTGGCGTGAAAATATTAAATAAGGAAAACTGTGTTACCGTCTGTCTAAAAGTAGGATAAAAACATTTTTAAACAATAAAATATAACGTTTATGTGTAAGTAAGTAAACCACAAAGGAAATATTTTATAATTTTATGTTGAATTTTTATTTCTTTGACCGAATAAAGAAAAGCGTAGCAGCATTAATAGCAAATATTAAGAAAAGAAAAGATTAAAAAATTAAAAACTATATCAGTCAGACTTACACATAAAGGGTTTCGAACTACGTTCTATATATAACTTCAAGAATACAAGATTTATTTATTTGTCATTAATTTATTTTTCTTGTTAATTTTTAACATTGTGTTTGTATTTCTTGCTTTTAAAAATATGGTTCAAAAGATAAGCACATATGACGTCTTCTATGAGGACACCCTTTAACCATCAATAATTCTTTATACTTGGTATTAAACTTGTTATTTGGTCTCTGCGTCTAAATTTTACAAGATACGGCCATTGTGGACGTCCTAACAAAATGTTATTCGATTTTTCTTTGGAAGTAATCCACACAAAATTTTAAGACTCTTACGTTTATAGTGCTTGACTTATGGTTTGTACATTTTCTATATTTAGAGGTATCCATTTCTCTAAAATTTATATAAAGTTGTAATATTAAAATAAATTAGTCAAGTGCGAGTTAGACTCACACACTTAGGGTTCCGTACTAAATTCAAGTCTTATGAGTCACCCTTTAATTTTAAAATTAAAGTCATAATTGCATCACTGTTGGAACACCCTTTAAATTTTAGCAATTTTTGTTATAGCTGCCATGGTAATACACTATCTATAGAAATATACATGAGCCTACCTATTGCGGTTCAAAAAATAAGGTAATATTTCGTGAAAAACATGTCACTGATACAACACCCTTTAGATATTAGTAATTGTTACACAGGCCGAAGTACAATATCTACTGTAAACATTTAAAGAGTCTACCTATTACGGTTCAAAAAAATAAGGCTATTTACGTACAAATCATGTTTCTGTCGGAACACCCTTTAATTTTGTTATTTGCTATGGCGGCCATGGCAATTCTCTTTCTATGAATATATAAAGAGTCTACCTATTACTATTAAAAAAATAAGTTACTATACGTGAAAAACATGTCACTGTTAGAACACCCTTTAATTTTTAGTAATTGTCATAATGGCCATAGCATCACATCATCTATACAAACTGGAAGAGTCTACTTATTACGGTTCAAAAAATATGTAGTTATACATGCAAAACACGTCACTGTCGACAAAATTCTTTAAATTTTGTGAAAATTTAAAGAGTCTATCTATTATGGTTAAAAAATTAGTCAATGTGCATGTAAATTACGTCACTGTCGGCACACCCTTTAATTTTTACTATTTGTTATAGTGGCCATAGTAATACTCATCCTGTAAAAACTTCAAGAGTCTACCTATTATCGTTCAAAACCTATGCCATATACACATACAAATCACTTCACTAACGGAACACCCGTTAATTTTTAGGTTTAATATGTATACTTGCTTATAACGCGAACATAGTTTAAATCACTGCAAATTTTAAGTGGTTGCTTCCTATAGCTCAAGAAATAAATATATACAGGCAAATAACAGGTCACTTTCGCAACACCCTATAAGTTTTAGTATTTGTTGCTATAGTGGCCACAGTTATACGCCTTCTGTGAACATTTCAAAAGTCTACCTATTATGGTTCAAAACTTAGGCCTTATACATGCAAATCACACCACTAACGGAGCACCCTTTAATTTTTAGTTATATTTTTTATAGTTGTTTATATAGTGAACTAAGTTTTAATTACTGTTTGTAAATTTCAAGTGTATCCCACCTACTGTTCACGAAATATGCACATATTCGTGAATAACACCTCTCTATTGGAACACCCTATAACTTTTAGTATTTGTTGCTATAGTGGCAACAGCTATACATCATCTGTGAAAATTTCAAGAGTCTACCTATTACGGTTCCAGAGATAAAAGGCGCTGACAGACGGACAGACGGACAGACATTGTAGCGAAAACAATAGGGTTACGTTTTTACACTTTGTGTACGGAACCCTAAAAATATATAAAATATTCCGCTTTCAAAAATAAGAAGTGCTGTCCATTTTGCAGTACCTATAAATCGGTAAAATTGCATACTTTCACTACTTTTTCTTTATTTTCTTTTCGTAATGAGATATTTTTTCAAAAAAAGGTATCCCATATTTAAGTCCAAATACTAGGTTACCTCCTCACTAAATTTTATCAAAATGCATCTAATAGTTTTTATGTGATGCGAACACAGACATCATTATTAACTGCACCAGTAACAAAATTTTCAAAAAATATTTCATGTACAGAAATGGTTCTATTACATTTTATTATATGTACAGATTTTTTTTTTTAATAATTGTTGTTATAGTAGATAATTTTTAACATAATCTGTGAAAATATAAAGTGTCTGCTCGTTACAGTTTAAAAATGAGGCAATACACGTAAAATCACGTCACTATCGACATTTCCTTTAAATTTCGAGTTTTATTTTATAACTAGCTATTCCCGGTGCGCTTCGCTACACCCATCCACAAAAAACACTTGGAAGAAAAGTATGGCCAACCTGTAACTCGAAAACGCACGCTATTCTCACATTAAAAATGTTACAGTTTATATGCAAGGTACGACGCCTACTGTTCCCAACAAATCTGTTTTTTGCTTGACTATACATATTAACACAATAATAATTTTTAACTTTTTATGGGAGGTACCACTATCCTAATCCTGTCTGTATTTTGCTAGACTATGCACAGTAGTATGAGGGTTACTTCTGCAAAGTTTCAAGACTCTAACTATTGTAGTTCTCTAGGTACACGATAATAATTTTTCACTTAGTATGGAAGGTACCCCGTCCATTGTCCCAATCCAGTCAGTATTTTGCTACAGTATGCACGTTACTCTGAGAGTTACTTGTGCAAAGTTTCAAGACTATTGTAGCTCTCCAGGTACACGATAATAATTTTTCTCTTTGTTTATATATTGCTAGACTATGTGCATTACCATAGTCTAGTTACTCGTGCTAAGCCTCAAGGCTCTATTTATTGCAGTTTTCTAGGTACACGATAATAATTTCTCACTATGTATATGAGGTAACACACCCTATATTCCAATTCAGTCTGTGTTTCTCTAAACAATGTATCTTCGTATAGGGGTTAATGATGCAAAATTCCCAGATGCTACCTATTGCAGTTCTATAGATACAGGATAATAATTTTTACTTTGTATAGGGGGTACCGTGATCACTGTCTCAATCCAGCCTATGTTTTTCTAGAGTATTTGCATGGGTATGAGAGTTACTTTTACCTACTTTCAAGACTATACCTATTATACTACTCTATGTAAACGATAATAGTTTTTTATTTTGCATAGGAGGTACCACGCCAACTGACCCAATTCATTCTGTATTTTAGTAGATTATACGCATTTGCACAGGGGCTACTCATGCAAAGTTTCAAGGTGCTAGCTATTGTAGTTCGCCAGGAACACGATAATAATTTTTCACTTTGTATGGGAGGTAACACGCCTACTATTCCAATTCAGTCTGTGTTTGGCTAAACTATGTACGTTAATATGATGGTCACTTGTACGAAATTTCAAGGCGCTACCTATGGCAGTTCTCTAGATACAGGATAGTAATTTTTAGCTTTATATGGGAGGTACCACGCCCACTATTCCAATCCAGTCTATCTTTCTCTAAACTATGTATGTTGATATAGAGGTTCCTGTTGCAAAATTTCATGGCGCTACCTTTTACTCTTACCAATATAAGCGATGATAAATATTTACTTTGTATGGGGGGTACCACGCCCACTATTCCAATTCAGTCTAGGTTTCGTTAAACTAACTATTAACATTAATATAAAGGTTACGGGTGCGAAAATTCAAGACGCTGCCTATTACTGTTAGCAAGATATACGATGATAAATATTTACTTTGTATGGGAGGTGCCACGCCCACGTCGAATATCCAAAAAATAAGTACCCTATTTTACCATCCATATGTCCAATAACAAACTGTAAAAATTTCAGAAAGATCGGTTCACTGGTGTAGGCAGCTATAGCTTTCCGACAAACAAACAAACATACAAACAAACACATTTTGTGCTTTATATGTATAGATAAACACAACCTGTCACATATATGTACATATTTTCGAGATTTTTGGTATTGTAAATCAAAATAAAATCGATCGCCTCTATACTTCCTCAAAATTTTTTCATCGTATTTGTGTGACAAAAATATCACTATTCCATCAAATTTTCACCAAAAATCTCTGATTTCGATCAAAAAACAACTACAACAGAACAAAAAAGGTTCACTAACACACTGTGTAATTTTTTAAGTCATGGCAAAATAACCATATACGGACACCACTACGTGATAAAAGACCAAAAAAAAAGACCCCTGTCTCCCAGTTTTGCCCAAAGTCATCCAGGTTTTTTTTATGGGCCCTCAAAGATGTGGGGCCTCGATGTAATTTTTCCAAAAAAATGATCATTTACTCAAGCTCATATTTTGCAAACCGTTTGGAATTTTGATATACTCTCTGAGGCAAAGTTGTAGCTCTTGTCATAAAGAACAAAAATTGTTAACATATAAAATCAAAAAAACTTCATTTTCAAGGTCAAAATCGCAAAAAACTTTAAAAAATTCAATTTTTTTTACCTTTTTTCCCCTGTTCAGGTCCATAGGTAGCAAACCGTTCAAAATTCAAGGAAACAATCAACTACAAAAATGAACCTAAGATCTGAATAAACAACTTTCTAGAACATATGAACTTCCTAGGAATGATTCTTAACGCCGTTTAGGTAGCGCTTAGGTAGCCGCAAAAGTGAAAAATTTCCCGGCTAACTAAGCGAGGCCCCACATGTTTGAGGGCCCATAAAAAAAAGCCTGGAGGACTTTGGGCAAAACTAGGAGACAGGGGTCTTTTTTTGGTCTTTTATCACGTAGTGGTGTCCGTATATGGTTATTTTTTTCCGTGTTGCACTGTGTAATAGATCCAAGTTTCGCCAAAAAGTCACATGTTCAGTCAAAAAATAAATTATAAACAACATATTTCAATTTGTTTTAATTTTTTATTTTTAACAGAAAATCGAAAACTCATCAAAAAGATCATAATTTTTATATGTCCCCGATAATTACTACAATATATATATATTTTCGAACGCATAAATAAACTTTGCGTATTTTGTATCAAAAACAAAATATTTCTATATTTTAAAACTAATTTTAATATAAAAAAACTAAAAACTTTTGAGTTTGGCGATATAAATAAAATATATCGAGATTGGCGATATAGGCGAAAAAATATTTGACAACCCCGATATCCATTCGCCTTGGACAAGGAAAGCAGAAATTATTGTCTAGTCTATCGATCAAACCTGATAAAATCAATTTACCTTGCATCCTTCCAAGGCGAATTGATGGAAGGTGAGAGTCAAAGCACATTTATTAAATAGCCGCACTACGGATTTTATGTGGATTTTGACAGTTATACTTATAATTTTTCCCCTTTAATAGATTTTAACAGTTAAATTACAATTTTTTCCCTTAAAAGGTAGTTCAAATCTCAAACTCCGTATAAAAAAAATAAAAAAAATTTTGCCTTAATATTTCCCCTCTGCAGTGAGGCTACATGATACAACTACAAAAACACAACAATTTTGTCATACTATTAGCAATATATGTATGTATATGTGAAAAGAGGGAAATGGAGAGCAAAAAATAATTTGCTGGTATATCGATCACACCGCTAAATTCAATTCGCCTTACCCCCTTCTGAGCAAGTGTTTAATAGTAGATAAAGTGATGTTTGTTTATGTCTGTGTAAAATATTATCATATTTTGTTTTTCTTTTTTTTTGGCTTTTTGTTACGGATCTAATTTGGTTCCAATGAATTTTTTTTTTAAATAATTTCAAGTTTATTAATTTTTATATTTTATGAAAATCATAAGAACAAACAACGAACTTATAATTTTGTGAAGTTGAGAAACAAAACAGAGTGAGGAAATAGCTAACATTACTTTGGTGAAGGGCATATAAGATTCGACACGGCCGAATTTATCACTTCTACATGTTTATTTTGTTTTAGACCAATTTCTTCCTCCCCTCTTTATCTTCTGTTTTGCTTTTTAACTAACAATAATAAAATGCAATCATAATGATGCGACTCACGTTTATTTGTGCAACATTTACTGTATAAGACCGCTTTGTCATAAGACCGACGACTACGACTACAAGACCAATGCAATGCAATTTGTATTTAGTTTGTCTTTTAACTACAAATACATATCTATACTTTTGTTATCCCAGTAGTTTTAAAACACAAAATAAAACGAAATTAAAAGTAGGAAGTTGTGTTTAAATACGCTCTTTTCGGTTGAACAAATTAAATAACAAACAGCAAACAAAAAAAAAAAACTCAAAAGAAACTCAAAATAAAGTTATTAGATAATCGTGGAAGTTCAAGTTAATGCAATATTCATGTACGATTGTAGACTTAGTGGACAGACTCAACGGTCTACAAATAAAATATTGTACGTTTGCACAAAAATATTGGAGGAAATGAGCAGAAAAAAAATCAAGTGATTAACAACAACAAACATGTTTTAGTGTCATTATGTTAGGAGGTTTCAATTTGTAGGTAAATATTGGCTAAAATTATGTTGAGTCTCTTATGTAAATGAGGAGAATATATAAAAGTTAGGAGCGATTTTTTTTTTCAATGGTAAAGTACGGCTGAAAAATCTATACATGTTTTACGAGGGTAGCTTGAAAATGCCGTGAGTATTTTAAGTAAAAGATATTCGGAAAATTACAAAGAAGACCCTGACCCAACTCCAGTAACGGAATATTATGGCTTGTAAGTAAAACCAAAAAAATCTGTTGTTCGTAAGCCCCCTTTGCGAACATCCTTTGGTGGATAGACAAAAAACAATAGAGAAAAATGCAATCAATTTAACAAACTAACTGTTTGACAAATATGTTTGCTCCCAATATACATACATGTATATTGATATAGTTGAGTTGCCACATACGACGATGGGATAGAGTGCATACAGATCTCGGAGATCAATAACCCCTTGCTAGGATCGATTTTTTTTAGGTTGGCGGGGTTTTTCTGCTTTGATTTATATTAAAGGTCTTTAAAGAAAGCAATACACATTGAGGTAGCCGATAGACCAGGAGCAGTCAAAAGGTGTCATATTGACCCCTCAATGTACTTTAGTCTGACTTTTATAATGCAATATAGATTGCAGGAAGATCCAAACTTTTACAAATAATTTTATGTCAAATTTTTACAAATAACTTTCGAAAAAACTTTTACAAAAAATTCTTACAAAAAATTTCCATAAAAAATTTACAAAAAATTTTCAATAAAATTTTCGATAAAATTTTTACAAAAAATTTTCGATAAAATATTTACAAAAAATTTTCTGTTAAATTTTATAAAAAAAAATTGTCAATAAATTCTTTACAACAAATTTTTGATAAAATTCAATAAATATTATACAAAAACTGTTCGATAAAACTTGCACAAGAACTGTTCAATAAAATGTTTACAAAGAAATTTCGATAAAATTTTTACAAAGAAATTTCGATAAAATTTTTGCAAAAAATTTCGATAAAATTTTTGCAAAAAATTTCGATAAAATTTTTGCAAAAAATTTCGATAAAATTTTTACAAAAAATTTCGATAAAATTTTTACAAAAAATTTCGATAAAATTTTTACAAAAAATTTCGATAAAATTTTTACAAAAAATTTCGATAAAATTTTTACAAAAAATTTCGATAAAATTTTTACAAAAAATTTCGATAAAATTTTTACAAAAAATTTCGATAAAATTTTTACAAAAAATTTCGATAAAATTTTTACAAAAAATTTCGATAAAATTTCTACAAAAAAATGTCGATAAAATTTCTATTTTTTACACCAAATTTTAATAAATTTTTAAACCAAATTTTCCATAAAATTTTTACACCAAATTTTCGATAAAATTTTTACAAAAATTTTCGATATTTTTTAAAAAAATTTTCGATAAAATTTTTACAATAAACTTTCAATAAAATTTTTACAAAAACATTCGAAAAAAATTTTTGCAAAAAAATTACTACAAAATTTTTTGTAAAATTGGGAAACATAACAGAGTAAGGGAATATTTTACCATATATAGCACTTTCACCTAGAATACAAGATTTCTCTGATTAACATGGTACCTTAATGTAGAATCCTATACATCTACATATAAGAAACTCTTAAAAACTTAGCTAATCGAAATTAAGAGCGATAAAAGAAGTATTCTGAATCATCAATTCGTGTTCAGTATTAGTATAAATGTAGCAAAAAATATATTTGACAAGGTATGGATGGCATGAAAGCTTAAATAAAAATCTAAAAACTTCTATAAGCTGGTCATAAGTTTATATTTAAAGATGGGCATTTTATAAGGTAGAATCACCCAATTAAAGCCGGAGTTTAACAAGGTAGTATTTTATTTTATACTTGTGGTTTACTTAATTTGTGTCAACAAGCCATAGAGACCACGCATCGACATTTGCTTACAAGTCATCTTATCTAATAAAGCACTGCACGAGTCCAAAAAACGAAGCTCATAAGACGCTCATTATAATATTTCATTCAACTCATGTCTGTTCACTGCACGTGATTAACGATGAGTGGACAATAATAAATAGCGAAGACCAGCGAGCTAAATGCGATAAGCTTGCAGAGTTTCCATAAGCAAAAGTAAATAACTAAGAGTAAATGTTGAACTTAATAACAATGAACTTGGGCGAGTTCAAGCAGTTTTTTATAACTAAGGTTTATTTTAATGTCTTCATTTCTTAAGACACGCACTAAGCTTTGTCCAAAAGTTCTACAGAAATACTAAACAAACACGACGAGTAAACACGACGCTTTCTCGGTCAGCTCATTACGAACAGAGATTTGCTCACTAATAGTATGGTATGAGTTGGCATGAGTTTAGTTAATTTATTGTATGACCACTTGCTCGTGAGCTTATAAGCACACCCATTAGATGAGCTTGTTCATGCAACTCTTTAGTTCACATTTTTCGCAATGCTTTTTGAAGAAAATTTCTTTTTAGGAGTTTTTGAAAAAAAAACAACCTTTTTGTGTAACAAAGCTTTTTTAAGAAAAGATGTAATTTTTTTCAAATGCTTCAAAAATTGCTTTTTCTAAGGAAATTTTCATATAACATATTTTTTTAATCCGATAAAAAAGCTAAAATTGTAAAGCAGTCTTCTGTGAAGAAGTGTTTTATGGGAAGGGCTTTCGTGTGGAGTAACAAAATTTTTTTTTTAAATCACTTATAAAGCAAATTTTCTAAAACAATTTTCTTCTAAGAGATTTTTAGCAAAACTATTTTGAAGAAAAAAGTTTTCGAAACCTATTAGTTAGTTTAAGAGTTTTTCTAGAAAATATAATATAAACTCCAGTTGTGAAGTATAAAACTAATAAAATATTTACAAGCCGTCGTCTGTAGAAGAAGGCAATCAAATACAGATAAAATTCAAACAAATAGTTTTGAATATTTTGGAATTTTAAATTTATTTCCTGACTTTTACTTACGTATGTACATATCGCACTTGATCAACAAGAGGGTATTAACTTAAAATTTTCAGATAATTTAAAAATCCGAACATGTTATAGTAAGCAAATTTCATTTAATAATATATTTACACTGTTTTTCTTTTAAATTTTTTGCAATTATTCCCAAATAGAAATAATACTTATTTTTTGATATAAAGGTACTCAAGACACTATCACTAAAATGGCCTCATATGCGGGTTTCAAGATGAAAGAGTAAACAGAATACGTTGAAATTTTTACAGTAGTTGAATATTGATGTTGTTGGTTGATTTCATGCAAAATGTGAAAATATAAAAATTTTGAGTTAATACCCTCTTGTTGATAAAGTGCGATATGTACATTTTCCTTTCAACGATTTCTTTGTAAAGTTTTGTTTAATCTTTGGTTTGTAAAAAAGGAAGGAAACATTTGTTATAAACACTTTTTGAAGAAAGGTGTTTGTGAAGAAAATCTTAAGCATATATTTTTTTATTTATATATGTATATGTGTGTATAATAAAAAATAATAAACAGGACTATTTATGTACGTGAAATATTTTTTGAAAATTTTATTGCTGGTGCAGATGGTAATCGAAATGGAATACAAAATGGCAATTTTTGGAATTTTTGTTTGTCTTTATGTTCATTCGTCAGTCCGTGTTCGCATCACTTAAAAACTACTGAATGAATTTTAATAAAATTTTATGAGGAGGTACCTTACTAACTCTGTTCAAATAAAGGATACTCTTTTCCATAAAAATATCTCAAAAAAATGTTGTGAAAGTACGCTATTTTACCGATTGAAATATAATGCAAACTAGAAAGTACCTTTTATCTTTGAAAGAGGTATATTTTAAAGACTATTTACGGAACTCTACAATAATTTTAAAATTTTATATAAAATCTTTTTTTTTTGAGTAATTACCCAGGGATGGGTACCTCTATACAAAGTAAATATATAAACCACATAGCCAGATTGTATTGGTATTTTCACAAAAGTTGTTCAGTTTTACAGTGGCTACAATTTTTCCATACATTGTTAGTGAAAATTTAAAAGTTCCTGTAAGTTATGCGGAAGAAAGTAGAAAAAAAATTGATTGTTGTATTTCAAAAAAAAAATGCAGAAACAAATTATTTTTTGACGTAGTGGTATCCGTATAACCATATACGGACACCACTACGTCATAAAAGACCAAAGAAAAAGACCCCTGTCTCCCAGTTTTGCCCTAAGTCCTCCAGGTTTTTTTTATGGGCCCTCAAAGATGTGGGCCTCGATGTCATTTTTGCAAAAAAATGATCATTTACTCAAGCTCATATTTTGCAAACCGTTTGAAATTTTGATATACTCTCTGAGGCAAATTGTGAAAAGTGAAAAATTTCCCGGCTGCCTAAGCGCTACCTAAGCGGTGTTAAGAATCATTCTTAGGAAGTTCATATGTTCTAGAAAGTTGTTTACTGAGATCTTAGGTTCATTTTTGTAGTTGATTGTTTTCTTGCATTTTGAACGGTTTGCTACCTATGGACCTGAACAGGGGAAAAAAGGTAAAAAAAAAAATAATTTTTTAAAGTTTTTTGCGATTTTGACCTTGAAGATGAAGTTTTTTTGATTTGATATGTTAACAATTTTTGTTCTTTATGACAAGAGCTACAACTTTCCCTCAGAGAGTATATCAAAATTTCAAACGGTTTGCAAAATATGAGCTTGAGTAAATGATCATTTTTTTGCAAAAATGACATCGAGGCCCCACATCTTTGAGGGCCCATAAAAAAAAAACCTGGAAGACTTTGGGCAAAACTGGGAGACAGGGGTCTTTTTTTTGGTCTTTTATGACGTAGTGGTGTCCGTATATGGTTATTTTTTCCGTGTTGCACTGTGTAAATAAACGCTGGTATAATAAATCTGTTATAGAATTTTTTTTCAAATTCTTATAGCTTTATTTTAAATTTTTCCATTACTGAAAGTTCTACAGGAAATCCACGCAAATAGTATCATATTTTACATAAATAATAGTATAATATATAATTTTTTTAACTAGATATATCCCCCCTTACAGGATCTCCATCAGATTGTGTAAATATTTTGTGGTACATTTTGGTTCCGGCTTGTTAGGCATTAACTCGCAGCAACTGTTTCATGCCCAAATCACTATCTACTCAAATAGAAAACTGTCGTTGTTTTATTTGTAACTATTTTGCTTTTATTTCCCTAAAAATAACGATTTAGATATCAATTAAAACACATTTTTAAAGTAATTACATGTTTTCTTCCTTTGAGCTTGCTCTTTTACTATCGCAAAATATTTGGGCTTATCGAACGAATTTGACATACGCTTTCGCATTACAGATTGTGGTGCTGCCATCTTTGCGAAAAAGATATGCGAAAGAAAAATGCGCGAACGCTTTAAAGAGTACAAATCGTTCGATTTCGTACCATTTTTCTTTCGTATCGCAATAGAGAGTAACCCCCCAGACATTTTTTTATGATAATTTCCAAATTGTAATAGGAAAAGGATCTTTATTCATTAAACAAATGTTGTTAGAAAAGCATTCACATTAGGAGCTGCATAAATTATGCAGGTCCAATTATTTTTTAATTTTATAGCATAATAAGCATTATAAAATTATTAAAGGCATCTTAGTGTTTGTACTTTAATTATACTTTAAAACAATAAACAATTAATTTTCTTCGATCACTTTATAATCTCCATTACAACAGCCTTAACTAATAATGTCAGTAGTTCACTCAATTAGTCATTAAGTAAGAAAGCTTTTCCGCTTTATAACTTATGTAAATATCCTCCAAGCACAAAAAATTGATAAAGCAAAATCCATGCAAGTCATAAATGCAAGTTATTTCATAGTTTATTTTGTATTAATTAAATGGCGCCAAAAACCAGACAATTTAAAAACAAGTCCAACAAGTAGAGTGGAAAATCAAAACAAACGAACTAACAATGTTTTATTATTGTGTTGTGTTGTGTTTTATTATTAAAAAATAAAAGAAGCAACAATTTTGGGAATGAGACGAACAACAACTTCCGGTACTTTTACTTTCCTTTTCTTTTCTTTAAACAAATGCCAGCAAACAAAAAAAGGAAAAAGATAACTACGGCGTCGACTACAGATACATATGTATTTATTGCAATTTATGAAATAAAATAAAAATCTGTGATTAATAGGTGTATTCAATTCATTGCTACGTTGAGGTAGATGATGTGGGAGTTTTAACAATATTGCAGACAATTTAGGTTAAACATCCAATAACATCTTAATAATTCTTGCAAAAAAAAAACTGACTTCAAAACAGGTAGCAGGGCACTAAGCTAAAAATTTAAGAAGTAATCTGTAAGAATTAGATTTAAACCAAATAAATGATTCGCCAAAATTAGAGGGAAAAAAGTAAAGACTATGTGATTGTCAAGCCTCTCCCTATTGCTGTTAAAAAGTTAAGCTATTTTCACCAGCATCTGTCTTTTATGTGGACACCATTCAAGCCTCTGTCTACAACGGTTTCAAAGATAGGGTCACATAGATCAAATAACATCAGCTATTGGGACACCCTTCAATTTACAATTTTAAATTGAAGACCTGTTGTAAATTTCAACTCTCTGTCTATAACGGTTCAATAGTTTGGCCATATATATCAAATTACATGAACTATTGGGAAACCCTTTACATTATAATCTCAAATATTTATACATACTTGTTATTATACCAGCGAAAGTAGTGGACATTCTGTATAATTTCCAAGTGTTTGTGTTTAACGGTTGAAAAGATAGGGCCATATAGATCAAATTACACAATTTATGGGGACACCCTTTAATTTCTAAATTAAAATTGTATACTTGCTATAGTGGACTTTGCAATACAGGTTCCTTGTAAATTTCAGCTGTCTGTCTATAACAGTTCAAAAGTTTGGCCACATACATAGAATTACATTAACTATTGGGACACCCTTTTATTTCCAAATTCAAATTTAATACTTTTTGTTATAGCGGACTTAGCAATAAAGTTCTTTGTAAATTTCAGTGGTCTGCGTACAACTGTTCAAAATTATGGCCATATACATCAAATTAAATGAACTATTGGAGCACCCTTTAATTTAAAATTTTTAATATTTATACATTTTATTATAACGGTGATAGTAATCGATATTCTGTAAAATTTTCAAGGTTTTGTCTATAACGGTTCAAAAGATAGGCCCATATAGGTCAAATTACGTCACTTATGGGGACACCCTTTAAATTTAAAATTTATTTTTTTCTATCAATTTCTCCTGTTGGGAGCTATAGCAACACGCAATGTGGTGCCCTTTTAATTTGGTGTCCTTTACGGTTCTTAATACACTTAAAAAACATGTATGTTGTATGGGGACACCCTTTAATTTTTAATATAATGAACTGTTTTTAAAACGGGACCAAACTGAAAGCAGAACCTTTCAAATAAAGAAAAAAATTTAAATTCGGTTTAGAAATGGCTGAGTTCTGCTGTTACATACATAAACAAAAAAAAAAAGCAACATTCAGACGAATTGATAACCTCCTTCTTTTTTGAAGTCGGTTAAAAATAGACACCACTGAACTAATTTCCTTTAAGATATTTGGTATAAAGGTTTTTGGACTTTTCTACTTAAATAACATTTCAATTTTAGGTAATTGTTCTAATGTTAAACATGACTACTATTATCTGAAGAAAGCTCGCTCAAAAGCTCTTCAAAATAGCTTTGATAAGAATTTGTATGTAACACTTCATATACCCACTGTGTGCATAGGGCGGAACTTGACTGGCGAACTACTGTGCTCCTAGAAAGTTTATTTTTTTTCACTTCCAAAATACACGTTAATATGCAGAATATAAAAAAGACTTTTAAGTAAAAAATTATAAGTATATCGCACACTAAATTACAAACAGATACAACTCAAAAGTCACAATTGTTCAGGAGAGGTGAAAAACTGTTTTTAAAAACATGATTGAAATTTCATAATCAAGTTGAGTTCCACAATAAAGAAAAACATCCAGTGATGCAAACGAAATGTTCGTGACTGCTAGATATTTGATCTGTGAACTGGCCTTTGAAAAAAAAGATTTAGATTATTTTGAGTTTTGACTGTTTATGATTTAGTGTGCGATATATTCTAAGGGCCAAATAATCATAACAAATCGGTTATTTGTTTTAAAAAATTTGTTTTAAAAAAACCTTTAATAAATCAAAAATATTTCTTTTTTAATTAGACTCTAAACCGTTAAGTGAATACAACTAATGCCTTCATACCTTCACTTATACTTTCATAGGTCGCACAGTAGGGCAGAATCCAAATATTTTGGAAATATCTCAGCGATTTATAAAGGGCTAGGTTGGTTGACCCAAAATTTCGCATGGGTATAGCAGAGGAGTATATAAGCTTAAGTTTTGACGGTGGATATCATCAACTTGCCAGGCGTGGTGCTATGTGTTCTCAAATTTGGATACCTCGCACCTACTAATTATTTTAGAGCTACCTACCCAGCAAAAAATTACGTTTACTTCGAAGCAGTTTTATAAGGGATAGAGAAATAGATTCTCCCTTCCAACCTGCTTCAGAAAGGCATGATTTTTGTTTGCGATATCTATTTGATTCACAAAATTCTTTATAAAAACTTATAAAGGGTGTTTTTTATAGAGGTATAGAACTTTAAGTTGCAATAAAAAACGATGGATTATTCGATTGACATGAATTTTGGCAAGCGTTGTACAGGCGTGAGTCTATTCATGATGAATTGCCAAACCAAACTGAGAACAAATCACTTGACAGCTGTTAAAGCGGTAGCCATCTTGAAAAGTAATGCCAACTTAAAGTTCTATACCTTTATAAAAAACACCCTTTACATACCTGCATCCGCGTAAGTGAGAAAGGTCTCTTTGTTCACTAAGTTTTATAAAGAAATCTTATTCGCTTACATACCTGCATCCTCGTAAGCGAGAGAGGATGCAGTTTGTTAGTATTGATGCTCTTATGAGAACCGCTCTTGAAAGACATGAGTTTTATTTTACTGCTTTACTTTTATTTTACTGGGTAAACAAGTGATACATTAATCTAAAAATTATGCTTTAAAAAGGGCGACTTATAAGCAATTTAAAATTAAAATGTTTGTTTTTTCGAAATGAAATAAAAATTAAACAAATGGCAAGCTCTTAAATAATTTGCAGGGGCGAGGTACCCAACTTTGAGAATACACTGGCAAGTTAAGTGAATTAGTCGGCCTAGCTCTTTACAAATGGCTAACTTATTTCCAAAATATTTTGATTCTGCCCCACTGTGCATTGTTTGATGTTTAATTTTCTCTTTCACTCAAAAAGTCATAGCAAGTAAGGAAAATAAATATTTTTTCATCAGCACAATATGACACAAATTTGGGGTTTTTCCTCTTTCTGTTGTTAACTACTTTTGCTATCACGACTTTTTTATGTTATTCGAAGGAGAAAAAATAATGCTAAAAAAAACTTTATCTTTTTTTCCATTGCAGAAGCACAGATAAAAAATGAATCAACACAAGTCTATGTTACGGAATCCTGTTTGGAAAAACCATTTCGATGTCCCCATCCTAAAATACAATTTTATTTGTACACCCGTCGAACGCAGGAAAATCCTGATTTTATTGATGTTCTGGACGACAATGCTTTGTATTACACCCATTTTAACCCACGGCATCCCACCAAAATTATAATACACGGCTTTGGTGGTGGACGTAATCTAAGTCCCAGTCCTGACATCAGGCAGGCTTATTTTGCAATTGGGGAGTATAATATCATAATAGTCGATTATGGTGCGGCGGCAAGAGAACCATGTCTCAGTCAAATGGATTGGGCACCACGTTTCGGAGGACTCTGTATATCGCAATTAGTGAAATATTTGGCCCGTCATCCCAGAGGTGTGCGACCAGATGATTTGCATTTTATTGGTTATAGTGTGGGGGCCCATATAGCGGGCCTAATCGCTAATTACTTGAAACCGGAGGAAGGAAAATTGGGCCGAATAACTGCTTTGGATCCGACAATATTCTTTTATGCCGGCGCTAATAATTCGCGTGATTTGGACTCTACAGATGCTCATTTTGTAGATGTTTTACATACGGGAGCCGGCATTTTGGGTCAGTGGCACTCAAGTGGTCATGCGGATTTTTATGTTAATGGTGGTACCCGTCAACCGGCTTGTGCTGGCTCAGCTACTTTGTTTCGTAAGCTTTGTTTATTTTTATAAGATTTGCTGGAGTGTTTATTGTTGTTGAAATATTTTTTGCAGAAACTTTAGCCTGTGATCATACAAAAGTGACGCCATATTTTATAGAGTCAATAACAACAACAAAGGGTTTTTATGCCGGTCCTTGTCCGAACCTATTTACGTATTTGATAGGTTGGTGTGAACCAAAGGACTCGGAATATGTGCTGATGGGAGAGCATGTATCACACAAGTAAGAAAATCTACAATTTATTTATTTAAACTCTTAATTTATAATATAATTTATTTATTTAAACTCTTAACTAAATACTATTGTCTCTTATTAACCTGAGCTTTTACTAAAGCTTTAGGTGTGCAACTTTGCTTTTGTCGCTTTTTATTTTTGACTTTAGCAGCAGGTAGTAAAACTAGACCAGTTGTGGATGGTTTTTATTTTTTAAATGGCTAATATAACGACCATTAATATGCTAGTTTTAAATTTAACATCAATAAGGATGAGAACACTTTAAGAACAGATACTTTAACTTAAAATACAGTAACAAGCTTTTTGAAAATGCTTATAGGTAATTTATTCCTAAAAACACTAACATGACAGTATCTTTTAACTCGTATATATATTGAGTACTCATAAAATGATCAAATACTCGGTACCAACTACGCAATACTTCCAAGCCCTACCAATTAGTGTTGGCGGTCGATTCCAAGCCAACAGCTTTGCCGCTAATGTTGTTTAAAAAAAAAAAAAATAAAATATAAAAAAAGCAATTCATTTTCCTGGTACTTTAGAAAAAAATCGGAAAGTAAATTTGGCAGGATGCCTTACTATTTTTTTCCAAGCTTTTATTTTGTATGAGTATTTTGTAGAGTTGTGACGTTCAATTAAATGATTCATCAAAGCATCAAAGTATAGAGTACTAGCTGCTATGGCTTTCGACTCCGTTTTTTTTTTTTTTTTTTTGAGATGTTTATATTTTATTAACAAAATTGATATCTACGATAAATTTGAATATTAATTTAATATTAGTATCACACATATTTTTTAAAACATCAGATGGGGTTTGAGATCCAAAGATTTTTGACCTGCAGATGTTATATGCTGGGCATTCGTCGAGAATATGTGCAACATTCAGGGGCGTGTTGCAGTATGTGCAATTTGGTACAGATTTTTTTTCTTAAAGATGTCTGTGTGAGAAACTGCAGTGTCCAATTCTGAGGCGGACTATTGTAGTCGCATCTCTTCTAGAGCAATATGCTGGAAACAATAGCTTTCTTCCTTCTGGATTTATATTTTTATAATGGTGGTTGTAGGTTGTCCATTGTCGATTTTTAATTCTGAATGAAATAAAGCGTTTAGAATATCTTTTGGCTCCCAGACAAACAAAAGTTAATAATAAAAACTGATCAGCGGTTCTAATTTAAAATTGAGTTTTTATAAAAATCTCTCACAACCCATTAAGGTGCCATTTAATCATTTTTTAGGTTCTATACGACTACAAATGACGTTATATACAATCGTCGCCGTGAATGCTGAATTATATTGAAGACAACAGTTACATATGTACATCAAAACTATGTTATAGAAATACATACATATTTTTTAAATAAATTTTTCAAAAAATACTTTTATCACATCAAAACAAATTTGCTCAAAACCTTTTGATTGTAAATGAATTTGTATTTTTAATTTTGTGGCATTTACTTCTATTGAATAAAATAAAATTGTTCTAAACAAAACTAGAAATTAAAATAAGTTGGCTACAGCCACAACGGTGGTCGTGTAGCCATGATGTAGTCAAAATAATTATTTACCTGTAAACGTTTGTATTTTAATTTTAACAGATTGTAGCCTAATGTTGTCTATGTGTTTAATGCATAAGGAAAGATTTCCAGCCTTCACAATGTCACATTTCCATCGTCGTGACGTTTCTCTAGCAGATGCAAGAATAAATTTGGTCTTGTTCTCATTTATCATTACCATTTCTACTCGATCCTGGAAAACGCACCATTACATTACGATATATTTTTCCGACGATTGCAATGTCATCTGCATATGCGAGGATGATGTGGCCTTTGGTGTTCACTATATTTTAAATCCTTTCAATTAACAAAATATACTGTGTTTTAACAGTTCAAGGTCAAATTAGAACGTTGAATGTTTTAGATAGCTGTGTTCAGGCGTACATTGTTTAAACATCATTCACATTAAAAAAGAACGATGAACGAAAAGATCGATTGTAAAATTGTTGCCATCCATATGAATTTCATAAGCTATTTTTAATAATAATTTTTAATAATCTATATATCTCAAGCAGAAAGGCCCTAACTCATATTTTTTACGAAATTGATGCCAATACATTTCAAATAAATACACCTCGTCACAAAAATTTTGTATTAATAGTGTAAAAAATGACGCTTCTAAAAGCAGTTGTTCATTACAAATGGCGTTGAGAATACTACAGTTTCTATTATGTTTTACCTTCTCCTGTTAAAGCTAAAGTTAAATTATTTGCTTAAGGGCCTTTCTTTGAGACCAACGATATATATTATTACAGTTGAAAACTGATGACTCCACTGTAACATTTTCATCCTTATGTAGGCATATGAAAGCTTTTGCTACAACAAAATTTTAATAAATAAAATGCCAGAAGCCAAGTTTTACACCTAATATATGTAACTATAATGGATTTATTAATAATCGTTTTTTCACCCCTTTAGAGCTCGAGGTACCTACTATGTCACGACTAATGCCAAACCGCCATTTGCTCGAGGTTTCCCTGGTAAAGGTAGATCGGCCACAACTGGAGAATATCAAGGAGTTCGAAGAAGACGTCATTTGCCAGCATTTTGATTTTTCATTTAAATTAAGTTAATTTAAGCTGATCTTATGTGATTTATTGTGTAGTTGTTTTTGTAAGTAGGGTGTAGCTTTTTTTTCATTAAGAGACTTTTGTATATTTATTGTTAAAATTGTATAAAGAAATAAAAATATTTTTTAGGTTTTCTAAGATGTAAATAATAACGATTAAATAAAAAAATGTTGACCTTACAAAAAACCACTACCCTAAGTAATTAGATAGATACGAAGAGTGTTGGTGACGGACGTAGCTCTGCTGGTGTCTAAAAAAATTTAATTTTCCCAATTTTTCTTTAATACTATCATCACCTAATTTGTAATTTAAATTATTCTTTCTTAGAGAGAATAAAACGAACTTAAGCTTGACTTGAAATTTCATGTGTATATGAGAAGATAATTTTAAGAATTTTTATGTGAAACTAGGGCTGACTTCCAAAATATAATCAGCTGGTCTATCGCTCACACCTGATAAATTCAATTCATCTTCAGTAGGCTGCAGCTACTTTTAAACGTAAATGATAATAATCTTAGGAACACTTCTTAAATACTGCTTAAAAAAATGGTCCTTAGAAAAGACATTTGCAAAATTACCAAGTATATATATATAATAGAAATATTCACTCGCTATAAATAAAACAGTACAGTGCCTTTGACGGGCATTAACTTAGGGATTCAATTTTAACGCACCCTTCGTAGTAAATCTATAAGGCGTCGAATATTAGCTTCTAAGAGCTCGATCGTTTCTGGCTTATCTGCATAAACCTGGAATTACTTTGTGGAATTACATTGTTGTCTTACAATTGGTGTGGAAATCGAACAAAATATTGTCAGGAAATAGGCACAGCTAGTATACAATAAAAATACTGATTTTAGAACAAATTATTTTTTTTTTGCTGCTATTGAATAACACACTGTGTAATTTTTTAAGTCATGGGAAAATAACCATATACGGACACCACTACGTCATAAAAGACCAAAAAAAAAAGACCCCTGTCTCCCAGTTTTGCCCAAAGTCCTCCAGGTTTTTTTATGGGCCCTCAAAGATGTGGGGCCTCGATAAACAACTTTCTAGAACATATGAACTTGCTAGGAATGATTCTTAACACCGTTTATGTAGCGCTTAGGTAGCCCGGAAATTTTTCACTTTTGCGGCTACATAAGCGCTACCTAAACGGTATTAAGAATCTTTCCTAGGAAGTTCATATGTTCTAGAAAGTTGTTTACTTAGATCTTAGGTTCATTTTTGTAGTTGATTGTTTCCTTGAATTTTGAACGGTTTGCTACCTATAGACCTGAACAAGGGGAAAGTGGTAAACAAAATTGAATTTTTTAAAGTTTTTTGCGATTTTGACCTTGAAGATGAAGTTTTTTTGATTTTATATGTTCTCAATTTTTGTTTTTTATGACAAGAGCTATAACTTTGCCTCAGAGAGTATATCAAAATTCCAAACGGTTTGCAAAATATGAGCTTGAGTAAATGATCATTTTTTTGCAAAAATGACATCGAGGCCCCACATCTTTGAGGGCCCATAAAAAAAAACCTGGAGTACTTTGGGCAAACTGGGAGACAGGGGTCTTTTTTTTTGGTCTTTTATCAAGTAGTGGTGTCCGTATATGGTTTTTTTTCCGTGTTGCACTTTGTAATATTCAAAAAGCTTAAAAAGTTTAATTAAATGTTTAATAACAAAAAAATAGTGCTTTATAACGAATTCGCAAACCAATTTGTTAACCCTCGCTACACTTTCTAAACACAACTCTGCTTTTGCTGTACTTGTTTATCAAAACTCTCAACCACATTTGTTTAAATCACAACTTCCTTGTACTGTTGTATCGGTTGTATTAATGTATTGAACACAACAGAGCAAACTTGTTATTGGTATTTTGCATTAAAGACTGATACAACTTTACACTTACGTTCCTTATGTTTTGAAAAAGTTGTATTGAATTTATATCAAGGTATATTTATCTTACTAGGTAGTGTCGTCTCGTCCGCCCAGCTGATTTAGTAGTTCGACATGTCAAAAGTTGTTTGTATTTAGCAATTTTATAGTGCAGAAGTGAGAAAGCAATAAAACACATACACGCCTTCTCAATTTTCTTATATGTTTTGTGACATTTCGAACTACAAAGCAACAACAAAATGCCGTGTTGTTCTTGTATTGTTGTATTTGTTGTAGGGATGCCACTACCTAGTAAAATAAATATACCTTGATTTATATATTCGATTTTCAATTTATTTATTTCATTGACTTTTAACAAACAAATTGCCATTTTTGACAGATCGAACGACTAAGTATGACAATGAACCATGGCATTGGAAGTTGCTGCCCTGGTATGTATTTTAATACTTAATTTCAGATTAAAACTTTGATAAAGAAGGATTAACATCCAAACCTAAATTAGCGAGCTAAGCTTACTAATTGTCAAAAATTCTCATGTACATACATATGTATGTACAATATGTAACGCTTTGCATTTCAAAAATGAAATTTTTACAAAAAGTTATGGTAGTAAAATTGGCAGCAAACAAACTGCTATTGTTTTTTTTTTTACTTTTTCCAGTTACTTTCAGGCAAGGCGAATCTATATAAGGTGGCATTGCTGCGACAACAAATACAACAAACCGACAACAAATACAACAGACGCCAAAAACTCTAATGCGAAGTATTTTGTAATATTTTTTTAATCTTGAAATTTTTTTTTAAATAATTACAATTTTATTTTCTTTTATACAAGTTTATACAAGTTTAAGGTAAAGAAAAAAATAATTAACTTTGCCGTGCTGCCACCTAGTAAAATAACATTTCTGATCATGACAGAACGTTGTGCTCTTACTTAATTTTTTGTTAATGTGTTGTCAAAAATACATTGTTTTATATCTACCAGTCTGATGTCAAAGTTGTTATTTTGTTGTAATTGTTGCCGTACTGCTCATACCTGGTATGCAGCAAGGCTCTACACAACAATGCGACGATGTAGGTTTCAGTGTAAAGAAAATTGATAAAATTAATTACAAAAAAATAAAATTTTTCTTAAAAAAAAATTATGATCAAAAACACACTGTGTAATTTTTTAAGTCATGGCAAAATAACCATATACACCGTTTAGGTAGCCGCAAAAGTGAAAAATTTCCCGAAAATTTTTTAACGGTGTTAAGAATCATTCCTAGGAAGTTCATATGTTCTAGAAAGTTGTTTATTAAGATCTTAGGTTCATTTTTTTAGTTGATTGTTTCCTTGAATTTTGAACGGTTTGTTAGCTATGGACCTGAACAGGGGAAAAAAGGTAAAAAAATTAATTTTTTAAATTTTTTTGCGATTTTGACCTTGAAGATGAAGTTTTTTTGATTTTACAACCTTGCCTCATAGAGTATATCAAAATTTCAAACGGTTTGCAAAATATGAGCTTGAGTAAATGATCATTTTTTTGCAAAAATGACATCAAGGCCCCACATCTTTGAGGACCCATAAAAAAAAACTGTAGGACTTTGGGCAAAACTGGGAGACAGTGGTCTTTTTTTTGTCTTTTATCACGTAGTGGTGTCCGTATATGGTTATTTTTTCCGTGTTGCACTGTGAAATCTTACCTATTTGTTTTTTTAAATGTTCTGAAATAAAAATTAACTTTAATTTGAATAAATTCAATAATTCTGTTATTTATATATATTTATTTTTATTTGCATTACATTCGTTTCTTGATTAATAGTTTGATTTATTCATTTTATAGTTGTTTAATGTTTAATTCTACAAATATTATTTATTAAATAATTTACAATAGTTTTAGTCTGATTAGTGGTTTTTTAATTTTTTTATACTTTGATTACCATGATATTTGCATAAATAATTAAAACTTGATTATATGTAATTTATATTAATTTGTATTTTGTTTTTGTTTTTCGATTATAGAATATTGTTAGCAATAAAATTTAATTAAATAATTTTAGGCTTTTTTGGATGACAGTGATTTTATTTAAGTTTTTAAGATATTTTTTTTTTATTTTTTTTATTAAAAGTAACACATAAACAGTTATAAAGAAGTATTTTAGGTTTTTAAAAATTTATTTATTTTATTTTTTTTTTTTTTATTTTTTATTCAGTCAATTTTTCTACCACAATTTTAAATGTTATTACTTCAATAATAATATTAATAATGAAAAAATAATAGTTTAGTGTAGTAACATTTAATAACATGAATATTATATGAAAAACAATTATTTGTTTTATTATTAAATTTGTGAAAAAACAAACGAAACAAACAACAAAAACATTTAGATTTTTATGGGCGGTTACTTATCAGAAAAGGGTCTACTACAATATTGGAATTTCTGTTTTGAAGTTGTTTGGTTTATATATTTAATAAACATTAATATGTATATTTATTTTTATTAATTAAAATTATATATTAATTTCTTATATTTTTAAGAAATTAATTTTTTTATTGTTTATTAAATTTATTTATTTGTCTGCCACAGCATATTATTATATGTTTAATTTAAATCAATTTTAATCAACTTTAATTATTGTAACCTATTTTTTTTTTTACTTAATTTTAACTAGTTTTGTTGTCTTTTTCTAAATTAATTTGTTTTCTTATTTACATTTTTAACTTAAATTATTCACAAAAGCATTTCATGATTTGCTATTTTTTATTTCATTTAACATATTTACATTTGATTATTTTAAAAAACTTTTCAATATTATATTTACTTCCTAAATAAACTAAAAATATTTTTTCAAAATTTTAACTAAATTTACATATAAAATTATTTATTATTGTCAACACAGCCTGAGAGTGAGTATCTCTCATGTAAAAATTAAAATTCATAATTTAATTCATTAATCTAATACAACTGGGTCTGCTTCTTATAATTTTCAGTTAGTAATATATAACATCTTCTAAAAAAATAAATTCGGAATAATTGTAAGTGTTTAATTTACTAAAAATTAAATTATTTTTTTTATAATAATTTATATTATATATAAAATATATTATAAACGATATATTGTTTACATGCGACTTTTAATTTTGGAAATCATATGTCATTCTGCTTATGTCTCGAAATTCTTATAGGCGAATTGAATTTACCAGATGTGAGCGATAAATCACCTTATTATTTTTTGCTTCTAATGTATTGCCAAAAATGATTTATTTTATATATGCTAGTAAAATGTCAAAGTTATTGTTTTGTTGTAGTTGAAATCATTTCATCGTATCTCACATAGCTTCTAATTGTATACAATAGCTGATTTGTTACTTCCACCTTTTTATTACGCATATGCTATTCACGTTGTTCGGTTGTAAAATGGCTTATCTTCGCCTTAGAATATTTTTATTAAATTTCAAGATGTGTTATAACCAAGGCGAATTCATACCAGGTGTGAGCAGTAGAAAAACATCTACAACAAAACAACAACTTTGACATTAGATTAGCAGATATGAAACAATGTATTTTTTGACAAGACATTAGCAAAAAACGATAGACAAAACAATCAGCTGGGCTATCGACTCCACCTGGTATGAATTCGCCTTGGTTATAACACTGGTCAAAATCAAATTTCTAGCAACACTTTTGATCACAATAAAAACAGCTGATATTTTTTTAGATCCCAGGCGAATTAAATTTACCAGGTGTGATCGATAGACCAGCTGAAAATTTTTTGTTCTCTTCTATTTTTGCTAATGTTTTGCCAAAAATACATTATGCTTTATATCCTAGTAGAATGTCAAAGTTGTTGTGTTATAGTTGTTGCCGTAGTGCTCTCACCATGTATTAAAACACCTTGTGCAGATCAAAATAGCCACGCTTTCATTGAAATTTTGGCAGATAAAATTGCGCTTTAGTTTTAAACAAAGCAAATTGAATTTACCAGGTGTGAGCGATAGACCAGTTAATTATTTTTGCTCCTTATTTTTGTTCAAATTATAAAGCATTTTTAATAATATTTTATTATATACATATGTATATACTTGCTAATAAAACATCAAAATTAAATTCGCTTGGGCTATACAAAAGCAAGGTTTGAAAAGTGTCCCACAACATCTACATATGTACGTATGTATTACGGTATGGGAAATTGTCTAAGAAAGATGTAAAAAAATATGTATGTCTTCTATTAGGGGCTAAAGTATCATTTCCCTCTTGTTGTATTTTCTAAGCACAATTTTGTTCTCTGTTCTTTTTTCTTGCATTCAAAGAAAGGCTTTCAGAAATCAATAAGCTTTCATTTAAGAAGCAGACTTTTACTAAATGTATTACTTAATTAAATTTTTATTACACTTTGCCCGACTATAAAACATTTACATATTCTTAAAGAAAAGCATAAAGAATCTATAATAGATATAACAATTTGAAAAAATATAAAAAATAAATTGTTAAATATTAATCAACCAATAATAATTATATAAATTTAACTAAATGTTCTTAAATTTTTTTTTAAATTTTTAGTTATTGAAATCATTATTTAATTTAATATATGTATAACATTTTATAATAAAAGTGTAAATTATTTGTTGGGCGAAAACGCTAGTTCCTATACTTATTTCACTGATTGCTTAGAGTAAAAACTGTATATCGTCATAGAATATGCAAAAAACCCCTATCTACATAAGTGAGTAATGTTAGATAGGTCGTTTGGCATTTTCTATGACGATATGTAATTGTTTCTGCCACACAGAAAAAATAATTTTTCAGATTCAAGCAATTAATTTGCATAATTAGACAATTTTTTGTTTGAATATGGTCCTATAAACAAAATTGTAAATTTAGACAAATGATTTTAAAATTAGTTTATTGAAAATATTTCCCGATTTTTTAAAACAAATAATTGTGATATTTGGTAAAAAAAATTTATTGACTTAAAAAAAAAAAATTTTTTCAAACAAAACATATGTCTAAATCAAACAAAAAAGTTTACTGAAATTTAAAAAAAAATTCAAATAAATAGCACAGTGCAACACGGAAAAAAATAACCATATACGGACACGACTACGTGATAAAAGACCAAAAAAAGACCCCTGTCTCCCAGTTCTGCCCAAAGTCCTCCAGGTTATTATGGTGTCCGTATATGGTTATTTTTTTCCGTGTTGCACTGTGTTACCCACAAAGTCTGCATTAATCGTTTTTAAAACCAACCAACCTCTCATTCGGTTTATTATTTATAGAATATTTTTGGCCTATAATTTTTATAAATATTTTAAATATTTATATTAAGAAGAAAATGAACCTTAGAAATTATATAATTTCATTTAAATTTATTTTAAATTTTTGTGCAATTTTATATACAGTGGTGCATTATTATTTAATTAGAAACTATTAATTATATTGAAAAAAATCTTTCCCAGATTTTTTTGATTTAATTAAAGAAAATTAAAAAAAAAAATATTTTACAATAAAATTGTGCTGTTTAACTCAAAAAGTGCGTTGTTTGATAAATAAATTATACTTACACTTAAAAAAAAATAATTGCTAAATAAACTGTGCCCGTTTTAATACTGTGCTTTAAAAACAAAAATGGTGCAATTCCTTGATTCGTGTTCAACAAGTGCATTTTAAAATAAAAGTGCAATAATAAATCAAAATTCAATTAAATATTAGAAATTTCTACAACTTTTTAAATTAAATTAAAAAAACAAAAAAACTAAATTGTGCAAAAAACATGTGGTCCATGTAAGTGCCAGTGATAAAAGGATTTTTAATTAACTCGTGCTTAGTTAGTTGAAGGACCTAAGGAATATTTTTTTGCGTGAGTCAGTTTGAGGAACAAAAACGGCTATATGTGCAAGTGCATTTTAAATTCATTAAAACTAGTGCATTCAAAATTAATAAAAAAAAAATTAGTGCAAAATTTTCTTGTGCAAATTTATAATTTAAAGAAATAATGGTGATAAATAATGGTGATAAATCATAGTGATAAATATGTTATAATTGAAAAAAAAAAAATTATAAAAATATATTTTGTTTAGAATAAAATCTTAATAACACTCAGAGAAAAAAAAAATGGTTGTGGTATGGTCACAAGAAGCATCATATGATATATAAAATATGTTTAGTTTGTTCGTATGTAACCATATTATGACTAAAAACAAACAAACAAACAAATAATGTTTCGTAAAACCAAAATATTTTTTAAGTTTTAAATTTAGTTTTTTTTTCGTTCATTTCAGTCGGATAATATTACTGTTAGGTCATGGTTACTCCAACCATGTTTTCTTTTGTGAATTTTTTAAACTGGTCACACTCAATGTTTTACAGGTGCAAATTAAAAATAAAAAAGGACAATAAATTACTTCAGTTTATCTAAGGTGGCAATTAAATAAAATGTCAAAAGAAAGACAAGTAGGTAGTATGCTAGTCGATCAATCTGAGGATTGTGGGTTAGGTTTCCACCCAAATGCTCTGGGTGTTTCACTGCAACTAGTGAAGGTCTTCGTTACTGTGCGTGGAAAATTAAGTTAGAATATAATTTGTAATGTATACGAAATAAAATGGTGCACGAAAAGCTCGTAATTTTTGTCTTAATAATTATTTTAAAATTGTTGGCATTTTTGAAACTCTGAGAAGAGTATCTGACGGAAATCTAATGTGCAACCTCACATTAATAGACTAGCACAATTTCAACAAAACTACCTAGGCAGAAGTGAGATTTTTTTTTTTTTTTTTGTAAAAAAGTTTTCCTGATTTCCTTATTTATTTTGTAATAATTAAAATTAAAAACTATAAAATTTCGTAAAAATTAAATATAAAGAAATAAAAGTGCAGTGCTTTTTATAAAATATAAATGTGCAAAAAAATATATTTTACTTCTAAATATCTTATCAAATTAATGTGCGTTTTACTATTTGCTACAATATGCAATTTGCATTTTTATATTATGAATGACAAATATGTATGAATATAAATTATTTATATAATTTGCATGTTTATATTAAATATATTTCTCATAGATCTTAAATACTAATTATTGTTACTTTCACAAGCAGTATAGTTTTAATTATAATTCCATAATTATTTAACTAACTTTATGTTTCTAATAAAATAAAAATTATCTTTTATATTTTTTAATATATTTGCCTATCATTTTTTTTTTTGTTTTAAATACCAATCTAATTAAGTTTTAAACAAAATTATTTATTTTTAAATAACTTCAGTATTTATATCTTTTATTTAATATTTTATTTATTTATTTATTTATTTATTTATTTATTTATTTATTTATTTATTAATTTATTTATTTTATTTAGGTTTTATATGCTTTAATTATTTTATATTTAATATTTTATTTATTTATTTATTTATTTATTATTTATATATTCTATTCAATTTTTTATTTATTTATTTATTTATTTATTTATTTTATTTAAGTTTTTTACGCTTTTATCATTTTATATATAATTTCTTTAAAATTATATGTTTATTTTTAATTTATAATTATTTGACTATATCTGTACAAATTACTGAATAAGAATTGACTCTTTTAGTTAGAAAATTTTTTTTGTTCATATTTCATACAATTTTTAATTTTTTTATCTAAACAATTGTTTTATGTATTAATTTGATGTTTAAATAATATTTAGGAAAGGTCTTAAATCTATCATTTACAATATAGAGAAAGCAAGAAAAAAATATAAAAAAAAACCTTTTGTTTTAAAGTAATGCATTAGCACCTGCTAAAAACAAAAAAAAATAAATGAAAATATTATAAAAACTGTATTACAAAATAACCAATAATGATAGAAATAAAGATTACGACTGGCGCATTATTTCCCGTTATATGACGTAATTAGTCCTTTTTTTCGGTTGCCTGGTTAATATCTTACTTGGGATTTTGTCATTGGCATTGAATTTTCATTGGCATCATTTCAAATAATTACAATAAATAAAATTTTTACATTTGGTTTTACCAATGGTAATGGAAATGAAATGAAATTGTGTAATTACCAATTGTAATTGATGAAAAAATCATTGTTTTTATTAAACACAATTTTACGACCACACGAGGTTTTAATAACTACGGATAAAGCATCAATTTCATGCCAGGTTATGCTTTTTCTAAATTTGTAACTTTTTGTTCAATTTAGTGAAGCACTACTATTGTCTTCACTCTAGTTTTGAAAATCTGTACTACGCAATATCCTACGGGTTAAAAATTATTCATTAAAATTTGATTTACAGAATTTTTTTTATATTTTTTCTAATTTTTTTTTATAAAAACAAATGCACATAATGGAGGTGAGACTTCCTTAAAAAAATCCCTACAAAAAGGTTGATTTCCAATGTGGCCAATAATGATAATGCTTTTTTATACTTAAATCATTGATTAATGGTAATGATTTTGTTTTTTAAATAATTACTAATGAAACTTTTTCATTTAAACTCATTACCATTAATGAAAACAATGGTAATGAAAAAAAATTGTTTAGCATTATTTATAATTCACTGCTAATGAAATTGACAATTTATTACTCAACCTAATGCATTAAGCCCAAGTATGATAAATATACAACAAAGTGCTTCATATGTAGAAATTTTATTGTCGTGTATGTATATGCGAAAATTGGCAACACTGCAATTTACACCACAATTATTAACCAATAGGAATACAAGTCGCGTAACGACATTTGTGATACATAAACGGCCAAATCTACAGATGTGATACAGATCAAAATGAATACCTGTCGTCAAGGGCTCTTACTACCGGGTGAAGACAAAGCGGCCAGTAACTCCCTTTTAGCACATGGCGACAAAATAAGCACTAATATTATTATCACATGATCCAGATGATGACTGGAACATAAACGAATCTATGCGGCGGAATCATTGAAAATTTAACCTCTCTAATATGTGCCAAGCTACGGCAGGCATTTGTACAATATCTTGTTCTAAACATAAGCCATGGGGACTTTAAAATAAAAGAAGAATGATTTTATAAATAACTTACATACAGCTTATTATAAACCATTTTAAAATCGACTCGTCGCTATATAGAAGACTTAAAAAAACAAAATTTTTTTATTTAAATTTTTAAAAATTTTCATATGAAGGGGCCGTGAGATTATAACGTTGCTAAGATGTACAGTGGTTAACGGAATAAAAAATGTATTCAATTTCTTTTTGCATAGAAGCAATCGCGAACCCTCCTACTAATCAATCATAATATGGTCGGCATGATCATATTAAAAATTAATATTTCATTTTACAAAAATATTTATCATGGCTTTAATCCCCATTAAAGTATTGTGTAAAAATTCAAAATATTTTTTTTATACATAGGAATTTTGACACGATCTATTCATACATATAATGCAACCGTAACAGGAACATTTCTGTTCTTGAAATATCGGAATATTTTTAGGAATTTTTGTCTGTCCGTGTTGTATTACGTAAAAACTACTGAATAAATTCTAATAAAATTTTTATTAGAGGTATCATAGTACCTCGGTTATAATACAGAAATATTTTTTCCCGTAAATTTATCTAATTTCAAAGGAAAACTGTGCAATTTAACTGAATTGATGGTAGTGAAAACTTGGCAGCACCTTTTATTTTTGTAAACGGAACATTTTAGACATTATTTACTAAACTGTAGAATAATATAATTTTATATAGAATCTATGTTGCAACATTTTGAGTAATTATCCAGAGACGGGAAACTCTTCACTTAAATATATAAAAGTAAAAGATTATTTTTAAAACATAAGCTAAATGCGATTAAAATATTGTTAGGATGGATGCTGACGAAGTCGCTTCGGGAATTGTTATTATATGATAAATTTTTTTCCGAAATCACAACTTAGTACATTTTGATTTTAGTCGGGGCATTTTTAAAACTGAAATGTTTTTCATAATTTTTTTTATTAGCATTGAGAAAGAAACTAAATGATCACAGAAAAAATGTTTGCAACAATTAAACTTTTTAATCAGTTTTAAATTAAAGTTCAATTAATTGTTTAATTGATTAAAATATATGTATATTGCTTTAAAACATAACAAATAATTAAATAAATAACTGAAACAATTAATTATTTAATTAAGTTTTAATCTGAAATCAATTAAAACCTTTAATTGGTGAAAATATTTATATTTGTGTTAGGAAATTCTTAAAACTTGAAGATTCTTCAAAGTATAAAAAACCAAAGAAAATAAAAATTATATAAATTATTATAATTAAGCTTAAGTTCATAAACAATTATTGTAATTTTTTACCTTTTTCATTGAAATTGATTTGAAATAATTAGCTAAAATCAACCTTACACTATACGTTTATTTCATAATTTTATTAACAATTATACATTTTATATCGTCGTATATTATTAGTTTTATAATAATATTTAAATATAAAGAATATCAATTACGGTAATATTAATTATGAAGTTGTTCCTAACTTCATAATTGTTATTTAAAAATTAACCTTAACTTTAAAAAGCCTAAAATAAAATCAATTTACTATATATTTTAAGTATTTACAATTTGTTCTACTTTTTGCTTAAAATGTCTATAATGAAACTCTTTATAATCTGCTATAGTTTTTCAATGATTTACAAAACTTTTCTTTTTTGAAATTTAAATAATTTATAATTTATACTTAGTTAGTTTTATACATTATGGACATTTAAAATGTTTGATTAAATATTTCATAGTTTTTGTTTTGTTTTGTTTTATTTTTATATTTGTTTTATTTTTAATTCATTTTATTTTAATAAAAAACAGTGAATATAAATATTTATTTTCTGAACCATAAAATTAACAACAAGATAGAATTTTTATATATAAATAGATATATTTTATAACCATTTTTTATTTTTTATTAATTTTTATTTTTTTAATAAATAAATATTTTGCATATAAAACAGTTTAACTAAAATATTTGTAATAATAATATTTAATGTATTTTTTTTTTTGTCAGTGTAGAGTAGAGTAAGTTGAGTGTGTGGAAAATAAGGTTTAAAATGCTTTGGATACTTTGCAAATACTGTGCACAGATTAATTTTTCTTACCCCATGGACTGCCTGACTGCCCTTGAGCGATAACGACAATGACGCTCGCGCGTTTTTTATTCACGCTGTGAAACTTTACGGCTGATATTTTTATTTCGTTTGCTAAATATAGGATACTTTTTTAACGCAAAAATATCTCATGTCCGAGAGAAAGTGGAGAAAAAGCAGTGAAAGTACGCAATTTTACCAATATGCATTTCGGTAAAATTGCGAAATTGAAAGCGGGATATTTTATAGGTGCTGGATAATTTACAGCACCTTTTATTTTTGAAAGCAGGATATTTTAAACTCCTTTTACAAAGCTTTAGAATAATTTTTAGAATTTTATAAAAATTTTACCCAGGGCTGGGTACTTTTATATAAAGAAAATCGTTTTAAGATGGCGTTGTGGATGCCACACTATCATACAAAATAAGATTTTGCAACTCTGACCGCATGGAAAGAAACTATTTTGTGAATTTTTTCTAAAGATTATCAAATTGTACAGACCTGTCAAAAAGTCTGTCACACATACATACGTTTCTAATCCACACTATCATACTTTTTTAACACACATGCTTTTTTTGACTGATCGTACGACTGAATATGATAGCGAATCATGGCCTTAAGTATTGAAGCCACGCTATTTAGGTTTGCTTCCTACATTTTGTATGTACACGAAAATTTTTGACAGTTATTTTGCTCTGTTATTTAGAGAGTTCGCTGTTACTGAACAGAAATGTCAAGACAGTTCGATCCTGGCAGCTGCCAAACCATAGTTATCGTTATCGGAAGTTTAAAAAAGGTAAAGAATATTGTGAATACCTCTAACAATTTCCTCTCTAAAACCTCTTACAAATTTCTCTTCCATCTTACAAACTTACTCTCTCATTTGTAAAAAATAAATTTTTCTAAATTTTTTTGTTTTCATTTTTATAATAAATTTTTAACAGGAATTCAATATTTAAAACTGCGTATGCATAAATTTGTTGTATGTTGTACATGTAGTATGAAAAAGTGTGGTATGTTGGCATGATATTTGAACGATTTCAATGAATAAAGTTTTTCTTTTATTTTTATAAATTGTTTTTTGTTTTTTTGGAATTTTCGTACTTTGGTTTCGTTTAAATGTTTTGTTAAGCATTCATATTTTTCGTATTCGTTTTTATTTTATTTCTTTATATCTTTCTCTTGCAGTTTCGGTTATTAATTATTTTGTGTTTCTTTTTATCATATTTGAAATATTGATTGCTTTTTATTTTATTTTATTTTATATTAGTATTTTTTTTTTTTAATTGTTCTAAATAAATTTGTTTGTTACTTAATTCTTACCTTATAAATGTATGTACTCGTATGTGTGCATTGTTGTTGTTGTGTTAGTTTTTCTATTGTTGTTGTTGATATTGAGGATATTGTTGTTCATATGTTGGCATTTGTCCCATTTGTGGTGCCATTGCTGATTGCTGTTGTGTCGCGTAGTTGTAACTTTGATAATTGTCTGTTATGTTGGCATCAGGTTGCATGCTTTCCTCAGCTATTGTTGTTGTTGCTATTGAACCACCAACCCCGGCTGCGGCAAAAGGATTATTGGCCACGTGACCTGTCGCACCATAATTAATGGTGTTCGGTTGTTGCATTTGACTTTGTTCGGTGTATTGTGGTGTGTCACCCTTTAATTATATGAAATAAAAATACAAATGTTTTTTTTTATGTTTTAATTGTCATTTAAATGTTTTTTTAATGTTTTTAATGGAACTTACAAATGATGTTTCCGTTACGTAACCAACTGCAGCTGCTCCCTGAGTAGGATCTTGAGTTATAGCGCCCATTGGTGGTGACCAGACTTGTTGCTCCTCTGGTGGTGGTTCAGCCCATGGCTGTAACTCTCCTGAGGCAAAAAGACCATAGAAAGTACAGCCACATAAATGAACACAAGCGGCCAATGTAAATACAGTTGTCCAACAACCTTCAGGCTAAAATTAAGGAAAAGTTAACACAATTTGTAGTTTTTAGAAATAGAGGATTACTGTATGGTTGTTTAAAATGTACTTGTTTAAAAAGTACTTTTTATTAAGCTACTTTGATAAAAGGTTATAAAAATTAAAGGTAATTACGATTTCTTAAAAGATTATTTTGTTAGAGTTTTATTTTGCCAACAATTTGTTTAAATATCTGATTTCAAAAATAATTTTTTAGAAATTGCATTGGCAAAAGTTAGTATTTTAGTGGTACTTAGTTAAAGGGTACTTTTTTTGAAAGGTTCTGAATTATTAAATGGAAATGATAAATGTTAATTTTTTAGATGAATTTTTCTCAAGCACTATTTTTTAGTAAGGTACTTTTATAAAAGGTACCTTTAATTAGGATTTCTTAAGGGTAGTATTTAAAAGATTATTTCGTTTTAGTTTTAGATTAAATATTATTTTGCCATAAATTGATTTACAATAACTTAAAAGTATTTTATTAAAATATCTGATTTCAAAAATACTTTTTTCTTTTGGAAATTTCATTCGAAAATGTATTTTTTTAAATATTCTAAATTATTATTTTTAAATGATAATTTTTTATAGTTATTTTTTCAATTACTATTTTCTAAAACTACTTTTTTGTAAGATACTTTTATAAAAGATACTTTTAATTACGATTTTTTTAATGGTAATATTTAAAAGGTAATATGCAAGAGTTTTAGTTTAAATATTATTTTGCCAAAAGTTAGTTTAAAATTACCTTTTTTAAAGAGTTTTTGTTTAAATATCCGATTTAAAAATACTTTTTTTTGGAAATTTCATTGGAAAAAGGTAGCGTTTTATCGGTACTTAGTTAAACAGTACCTTTTTAAAAATGTTTTGAATTATTAAATCGAAATGATAAATGGTAATTTTTTCAAATGTATTTTTTTTAGTACTGTTTTTCAAAAGTACTTTTTAGTAAGGTACTTTTAAATAAAAGGTACCTTTTTAAAATATTCTGAATTAATAAATGGTAATTTTTTAGATGTATTTTGGCAAGTACTATTTTTTAAAATTACTTTTTTATAAGGTACTAACATATATAAAATACACTTTTAATTATGATTCTTTTAATGGTACTATTTAAGAGTTTATAATTTATAGATATGTATACAAGAGTTTTAGTTTAAAAAGTATTTTGCCAAAAATTAGTTTAAAATTCCCTTTTTAAAAATGTTTTTTTTTTTTAAATTTCTTATTTTAAAAATCCTTTTTGGGAAATTTGATTTGAAAAAGGTAGTGTTACTAGTTAGCGGTACTTGATTTAAAGAAGTTATTAAAATGCCATTTTTAAAATTACGCTTTTTAGATAGTATTTTTTAGAGGTATTTTTTCACTATTATTTCATACTAATTTTAAAAAGTACTTTTTAGTAAGGTTCTTTTATAAAAGGTTATAAAACTTAAAATATTATTTTACACATCTAGAAAATTTTAATCGCAAAAAGGCGATTTTTCTACAACAGGTGTTTTTTCAAAGGTACTTGTAAAAAGTCCTTTTTAAAAAAATTTTTTATTTATATTTTAAAAGAACACTGTTTAAAAATATACCTACTTATTTTTGTAAAATGTATTTTTACAACAGGAATTTTCTCCAAAGATAGTGTAAAAAGTACTTTTAAACGGTAACGTTTGTATCACTAAAAACAATAGAACTTTAAAGGGTACTTTTTTAATGTATCTTTTTTAAAACCTACTTTTGACTATTATTACATTAAATAATCCTTTTTAAGGCTTACTTTTAAAAAGTATACTTTTAAAAGTTTTTAAGCTAAATATTTTTTCAAGGAATAGTTTAAAAAGTACTTTTTTATTCTTTTTGAAAATCATGTTTTTTTACATTTGAGAAAGGAGGTTTTTTTACTTTTTAAAATATTTTTTTTTTTTGCTTTTAAAAATATATTTTATTCTGAAAGTACTTTTTAACTTACTTTTTCAAATGGAACTATAGAAACTTTCTTAAAGTAAGCCTTTTAAGCACTTTTTTATTCTTTTTGAATAATATTTTTTTGTTACTTTTGAAAAAGAACTATTTTTAAGTATTGCTTTAAAATATATTTAATTGCGATAGTACTTTTTTAACACAACTTTTCAAATAGTACTAAATTCACCTTCTTTAAGATAACCTCTTTATACTTACATCTTTTTGTATAAGTCCATCCAAGGCGTATGGTACAATAATTCCAGCCAATGTACCAATACCATTCGAAAGACCCATAAGAATACTAGCATAGCGAGGAGCGATATCCAAATGATTGACATTGTAACCGGATATTGCAAAACCGGAAAAGGCAACACCACAGGTTAAAGCAAACATAGCACCAGTCTAAGTTAAATAAAAAAAAAAATATTTCAAATTATCCTAATCTGAAACTAAAACAAATATTAAACTTACAGCTGTATCCGAATGAGCCACAAAAAGGAAAAATATTCCCTCCATACCAAAGCCACCGCAATTAAATAACTTTCTCACATTCGTTGTAGACATTATGCCATTTTTACGTAAATGATCGGCCAACATACCACCAAACGGTACAATTGTGGTCATAATTAAATGAGGCAATGACCCCACAAAACCGGCCTCCTCAATTTTAAAATGGAACTTATGCTTAAGAAACGAAGACTGAAACAATACTAGCAAATAGAAATTCCACGAACGACAAAAGTTGGCTACAATTATGGCATAGACGGGCATAGAACGAACCATAGCGGCCCAGGGTGTAGTTTTCAAATTTGGCATAGTCGGCTGTACAGAGGTTTCACCTAGCGATTTTTCTATATATTTAAGTTCCGGTATACTAATCGCAGGATGTTTACGGGGATTCTCAAAACAAAGCCATAGCCAAAAGCAGTACCTGTATAAAAATTAATTATAGATATAAGAAAATTATATGAAGTATAAACATGATCTTACCATATAATACCAAATACACCATAAGCATAGAAGGGCGCCTGATAGCCCACAGTATCTGCTAAAAGGCCCGATAAGGGTAAACCTACCACCACACCAGCATAGGAACCACTAAAAGCCAATGTAGCTAAACGTGAACGTTCCATAGGTGGAGCCCAAAAACGCCAGATACCGTGACAAGCTGGATAAGTTACACCCTGATAGAAAAAGCATTTGAAATTTGTATTTATTTTTCGTAAAAACAAATCTAAACAAGTTACAGTGGCGAGAGCAGAGAGTGAGTACATTTTTGTGTTTATTATTGATTAACAAAGTAACTCATATACATATGTCTACATTCAAATTTGCTCATACTTTTTCTCAACTAAATGAGTATTTAAATACGAAATAATTTCAAATTTACAAAAAAATTTTCAAAAAAGGTTTCCAAAAAAAAATTTTTTTAAAAATTTTCAAAAAAAATTAAAAATTTTAACAGAAAATTAAAAAAAAATTCTAAAAATATTTTTACAAAAAATGTTCCAAAGAAATTATCAAGAACAAAGTTTCAAAAATTTTTTAAAAAATTTTTACAAAATATTTTTAAAAAAAATTAACAAAATATTTTCAAAAATGTTCAAAAAATTTTAAAAAAATGTTTAGTCAAATTTTTACAAAAAAATGTTCAATAAAATGCTTACAAAAAAATTTTCTATAAAATTTAAATAAAGAGTGTCCTACAAAATTTTTACAATTTTATAATTTTTAAAAACAATTTTCTGTAAATTTTTACAAAAACAATTTTCTGTATAATTTTTACAAAACAGTTTTTTGTAAAATTCTTACAAACACAAGTACACCTAATTCTGTTTTTACACGGTAGATTGGTTCCAGAAAAATCCGTGTAAAAAAAGACATTGATCATATACAAAAATAGGTGATTGGTTCCTTATCTCTAAAACCTATTAAAATTAGTGAAAAACGAGAAATTTTTTAAGAACAAGAAATCATCTTTATTTTTACACATATATACATACATATATGCAAGTACATATAATGTGTATTTACACCGTTTATTTGCATCTTTACGGTATGATGAAGACTTAACAGATAGTTTCGTTCCATAAATCAACGATTGCCTAATTGAATTTTAATTTATTTATAGTTCTTACTGTGACTTCGTTTAAACCGAACATTTTGCCAAGAAATGTTGAGCCTTCTCCATTTCGAAGGCGATCTAAAATTTCAATTTTGTTTTCTAAACAAATGCTTTACGTTGTATTTTTTAATTTGTAGTTTTCGTCGTCTTCTTGTAGATATGCATTGATTGTTCACAAAATGTTGACACATTTCAATTTCTCTAACAAGTAAAAATGCTTATTTGCAAAAAAAGGTCATTTCTCTAAATTTTTGATATAAAAATATTTCGCAAAACTTAAATTTTACATATAAAATCTAAACTCAAATGATTTTGAATCGTGCTAAATGGAATAAAATCGTGTAAAAAATATTTTTTCTCTTTTCAAAACGTATTAAATCAAAACCGTGTAAAAAAAGACCGTATAAAAACAGAATCTTTCCATATACATACACCGTAGGTACCGTGAAATATCTCCGAAATGAAATAAATCCAAAAAAAAATTAAATAACTCCCAACAAAAAATTCAAAAATCCCATACAAATTGGAAGTTATTTCATTATGAAATTTTTTGTAGGTTATTTCATAATTTTTCATTGGGATTTATTTCGCAATGAAATAACTTCCAAATGAAATAAATCCTAAATTAATTCTGTTGAGAGTTATTTCATTTATTTTGATTGGGAGTTATTTCATTTGACTAAAATAGCAATATTCTGGATACAGAGAAAAGTTTTAGTCAGCGAAGCCGGTGTTTGTTATACCATAGAGAAGAAAATCCTTGCGCCCGGCCGAAGGCCGGCTATGCAGAAAACTTTAGTAAGCGAAGCCATTGTTGGTTATACCACAGAGCAGAAAATCCTTGCGCCCGGAAGAATACCGGCTATGCTGAAAAACTTTAGTAAGCGAAGCCGGTGTTTGTTATACCATAGAGGAGAAAATCCTTGCATAGAGGAGAAAATCCTATGCAGGAAAACTTCAGTAAGCGAAGCCAGTGTTGGTTATACCATAGAGGAAAAAATCCTTGCGCCCGGCCGAAGACCGGCTATGCAGGAAAACTTTGGTAAGCGAAGCCGGTGTTGGTTATACCATAGAGGAGAAAATCCTAGCGCCCAGCCGAAGGCCTGCTATACAGGAAAACTTTAGTAAGCGAAGCCGGTGTTGGTTATACTATAGAGGTTAAACCCTTCCATACGGCCGAAAGCCGGCTACACAGGCCGGGATGGCTCAATGATCTCTCTATGGTATATGGAACAGCGGCTTCGCTAACAAAATATTGTCTGTATAGCCGGCCTTTGGTCATATATCTACGATATATTGTATGATATCAAAGTTATGGAGCTCCTTCATCGGGAGGTACCTGTTATACAATAGAGGTTAAAACAGTTAAACAGTGCCCGGGTGCAAATATAATTCGTATTGGTAGTTATTTCATTTTTGTTGGAACTTATTTCATTTGGGATTTATTTCATTTTTTTTGTAAAAATATAATTGTTTTGAATTAACGGTTAAGTTTTTGGATCTTATTTCATTTTGGCGTTGGGAGTTATTTCGTTTTTTTTAATTTGGAAGTTATTTCATTTTCGTTGGGACTTATTTCATTGGGAGTTATTGCATTGGGAGTTGTTTCATTTGGGAGTTATTTCACGGTACCTACACCGTATACGAGATTTTGCTGATTATTGGAAATAAATGCACAGATATTTTTAATGACTGTCTCTTAAATTAAACCAATTTTGTACCTATTTCAGTAGATTCGGCGGGGCCGAATATAGCACTCTGACTTGTTTTATTTTGATTTTTCTTTGAAAACACTAGCTGCGCTTCGTCAGTGTCCTTACAATATTTTTTTTGTCGATTTTGCTACGAAAACTATCCATACGTAATTTAGAACTGTCACTTTTGTAGTGCTTCAGTTATGGTTTATGTGTTTTCTTTATATAGGGGTACCGATCCCTGAGTAATTACTTTAGAACAGTGGTCTTATATGAAATTCTAAAATTTATATAAAATTCAAAAATTTTTATAAAGTTCTGCAAATATTTCAAAAATAAAATTTAAAATTGCGTACATTTACTACCGTTTCTCTATTTTCTCCTGGAAATATTTTTGTATATTGGAGCCAAGACACTAAGATACCTGCTCTCAAAATGTTATTAAAATCCATTTAGAAGTTTTTACGTAATGTGAACACAGACAGACATTCAGACAGGAAAAAAGTTACTGTTTTATTATATGTATAACAACTGAATAATAAATAAAATAAAAAATTATTACCATTTTATGAGCCTACAAAAGCAGAAAATTCAAACATGTACTCACTCATGCTCCCCACTGTACACTAAATTTCACAAAAAAACTTTTGACAAAAAAGGCAAAACAAATAATACATTAATCCTAAATACTTAAAGTAAAGGAAATAAAAATCCTTTCACATGTATTCATACAGACAAGTGAATAGATTTATAATCAAATTCATCAAAAATATAATAACAAATCCTCAACGTATGATGACAACTCAAAACAACAACAAAAAAAACATAAGCTTTGATCTGCTTACAATTTAAGAAAAAAAAATAATTTCTGCATGAATAAATAAACCCCTCACTCTCCCCACATTAGAAATAGAAAAAAATCAAATCAAATAAAATTAAAAATATCATATTACTCACCTCAAATAATCCCTGCAATACACGTACACATATCACTACATCGCCATGCATCAGTGTCATTGCGAACGGGACAAATAAATGCAGCGTAGCTGAACTGGCAATCGATACACCAAATATTTTATTGGCTGGAAATTTTGATGCAATAAAACCACCCGGTATTTGGGTTACCAAATAACCCCAGAAAAATGATGAATCAACATGACTCTCCGTGGCCACTGTCCAATTCATAAAAGCCGTCTGTGCAAAAGGACATCAAGAAATAAGAATAAAATTATCATTACACATGACGTATGTTTTCGTATATTTCTTTTGAGAAAAATTGTATTAAATAAATCTTTGTATTCAATTATTTTCAATTTCGTATTCATTGTTGAGATCTTGCTAAGCTCATGAATAGTGTCCCATTATATTGTGCTGTTATTGTTGTTACTTGAATATGATTTATAAAATGAGGATAAATAAACTAAAAGGAACTTTTTATTGGATGTCATTTCTTTATTATTATGTAAAAAAGGAATAAGTTTATTTCCGGTTTGGAGAAGAATATAGCAAACTCATAAAGAAATGTCGCTTAGTTCTTTGTGTAAATGATGATGAAATATGTATCATATTTTTAATATCAGATAGATAAAGTATTTAGTTAATTTATTAAATTAAAATATTGTTATCATTAATTCCTTATTTGCTACACTTTGAGTTCTAGGCAGAGTACGAAAATGTTCACTCACTGCTCAATCATGTGTGAGTATGTACTGCTTCTTTTCATACATGTGTGAGAGACTAGAAAATATTTTGTGTTTGTTCATTTATGAGTGAAATGATATATTATACCCTTCACCACAGGTGGAAAGGGTGTATATGAGTTTGTCATTCCGTGTGTAATTTCTACAACATTCATTTCCGACCCCATAAAGTATATATATTCTGGATTCTTATAAATAGAGAAGTTGATTAAGAAGTTCATAATTGTTGAAATGTCATTTGCTAAGGCACCAGACGAGGTACAGAAAATCTAAGCCCACCAATCTGCCACGCAAGATTCTCATTAAAAAAAATACAAAAAATTTTTACAAAACTTCAAAAAAAAAAATTAAAAAAAGTTTTACTAAAAATTTTCAAAAAAATTATTTAAAATAAAATTAAAAAAAAAATGTACAAATAACTTTCAAAAAATTATTATACATTTTTTTTTAATTTTACTTTTTATCACACAAATTTAAAAAAAAAAAAATTTACAAAAAAATCAAATAAAAATTTTACAAAAAATGTTCAAAAATAAAAATTTTTAAAAAAGAACCAATTTTCAAACAAATTTGCAAAGAAACATAAGAAAACGAAATAAAAACGACAATTTGGCATCACCGTTGGCGGTATTCTCTATTTTGAATCGAATATAGAAACGACAATTAAACAATCGTTCTCTGTCGTCATCATTGTAGGCAACGAAATTCAAACCACTACATCAAACGTACATTAAAGCGGTTCGAAATTTTAGTTTCTCAAATGGAAAAACATCCCGCTTATGCTAAGCTTCGAAAGGCTATAAAACCCTAAAGCGAAACTGCCGAAAAATTAAATCCATTTGGTCTTCCAGTTCTTGATGGAGACGGTTGGCAGAAAGTAAGTAAAACTAAATTAGCAGAAAATATCCATTAAAAAGTTTTTCTATTAAAATAAATCAAGATAAAAAGGAAGCTCTGAATACAGAGCAAAAGGGGAGAGCTGTTATAAACAGGTGCAATTTTCACCATTAGAGGAAGCGGTGTCAAGCCTATTACAATTTGAAAAACAAATTAACCCGAAAGAAAACGTTTTGGTATTCGCCGACCATGAAGAAGTTAGATCGCTACTAATCGAGTTTCGTACTTAGATTCTGGGCTGACAAAAATCTGAAGTTTCTGTCGTAGCATCTTTCGATGTATATTTGTATCCATTATTTCATCATCATTACTTGAATTTGAAAAATAAAATTGTTAAAACTTACAAAAAAATAATAAACATTTCAGAAATTTACAAAAATGTCATAAATAATAACACAAAAAATGGCAGTGCTGCCACACTTTATTGATTTTTCTATTTGTTTTCGATAACGTTTCTTCATGGTTCAACATATTTCAAGAATACGAACTTAAAAACGAAACGAAGATAAAAACGACAACGACATAGAAACGAATATTAAAATTAAAACACCAACGGGAATAGGGCCGAATATCTAGTATTACTACGGTGAAGGGTATATAAGATTCGGCATGGCCGAATATAGCACTTTAAATTGTTTTTTCTCAATTATATTCAAAAGTGAATAAATGAAAAAATATTTTATTTTTCATAAGAATTTACAATTTTGTTAATTTTTCATAAATGAAAAGATCGTAGAAAAATGTTCAAATTAAGCGTATGCACATATTTTGCAGTAACAAAGCGATTTAGAAATCTCATTTATGAGAAGTTTAATAAATGAACACTCATGAATAAAAAAAATTAAAAACATTTATTTTACATAATTTTTTTTATTAATTTTTTTTTTTTTTTTAATTTTTTAATTAGAATTATGCACTTATGTATAATACGGATATTCTCCGTTTTTCACCGATCATGTATGTATGCTAAAAACACAATAGTTACACTCATTCATGTGTGATTGTAGGCTAAGCATTTTTTGTTGTTCATTTATGACCGTGAAAAAAATAACATTTATTAGAAATCTCATTTGAGAAATATCATAAATGTTGAATTTTCAAGACTCATAAATAAAAAATTCTGAACCCTGGTTGTAGCATTCAGCAAAAAAAATTCTCCCTAGTATTTTATTCACCACTATTATGCCATTATTTGATTATAACTCTCGAAGGATAAAAACTCTTGTAAAAAAAAAACTATACAAAAATGTGTTTAAAATCTGATATAGTCACGTTGTACTATAGAAAAAAGTAATGAAAAAAGTAAAAATAAGAATTATTTTTAGACATAAAATCTATAAAGAATTTAGTAAACGTATCCTCGTCTAGATTATTGCCGAACAAAGTTAAGTGCAATCGCCTAGTTTGAATGAGATATTAAACACAAATGATGACACACTGATTTTCCGAATCTTTTGAGGTCCATAAATAAAAATGCATCACCAATTTCGCCAAATTCGAGTATAGGGTTTTACTACCCTTTGATAGTAGAAACGAACCTATACTGTCTTCCTTGTATTTTTTCACTGATGCACTGTGTTATTATTGAAATGAATAAAAAAAATAATTTTTAAATAAACAATTGTGAAAAAAGTTGCCGGAAATTCTAAACGAAGTCGTTAAGAAATCTGTTAATGAAATCGTACCTAAATGTCGTTGCGATTTCGTACCTACATATCGTTGTGATTTGATTTGTGGGATATGTAGGATGTACGATATTGTTGCGATTTTATTCCTACATATCGTTACAAAGTCATGTAAACCCTTTCATATAAAAATCGTTATGATTTCGGTTAAATTTCGGTTTCAAAAGATTTTGTCGACTAGTCGTTACGAATTCTTTACAAATTTGGTACATTTGTTTGGGTGAGCATTGATAAGGTAAATTAATATTTTTTATTAATGTATCTAATTGGTTATTATTTAATTTATTTCAGTTCTTGTATATTTAAATTCTAAATTTAAAAGCTAAAAATCGAAAAGAAAGAAATATAATGCAACCATTAGCAACAATAAAAGAAGCCATTACAATTTAAAAGTAAAAAAAAACACAAAAGACCATAAAAAATCTATTCGCATAATAATATTTTTTAAAAGGCTCTATTTAACAACAAATACAAAAGACTTTTCAACAACAAAACAGGAAAGGAGTCGAAAAACATCCTGTTTCCAAAATAGCAAATACATGCACATACATATGAATTACTGCTATGAGTGTGAATGTATAAATGTAGACAAGTATATTGTTGTTTAGGTATGTATGTATGTGAGTTGTTGCCATTGACAAATAAGGCCTTTAAGGCAAGTATTAACGAGCACGATAATATTATACAACACCACAACTTTGACTGTTTCGATAAATTAAATATTGTTCGAAAATTTTTAACTTTTAACTGTAATGGAGGAGAAATAAGTGATGTTTAATGGGAAAACGTGACATGTTCGTTTTATACAAAATTTAATTGACAGTTTTTTAGCATTTGTACATTTGCACATATGTATGTAACATATCAAGATACTATATCATAAAATGAAATTAATCTATTTAATTAAAATGAATTTTCCAAAATTTAATAATTGTGTTAGCTTTTTTAAACTTGATATGATTTCGGCTTGCATAGAAAGCATACTTACACCATTATGTTCGCCTTTTAATTTTGCAGCCGACATGTTACAACGCATGCCAAAGGCAATCATAAAGCCGACACATGCCATTGTTGCAATTGTATAACGCGCCGACATGCAAGGACACTGAGCCCTACAATATTTGTCAACTTTACGCAAAGGAGGTCGCTCAATTTCCTCAAATGAAGCTGGTGAATCGGGTCTGTCATCATCGTAGGCTACACCGCCACCGGGTCCATCACCCTCACGCTCAGCACCCTCCATTTCCTCATAGCCACCCACACCGCCATGGTAGCCTTTAGAGACTTCAAAGTTTTCAAAATTTGGTTTTATGCTGAAAAATTAAATATATATTTTTTTAAATTTTTAAGTAAATCATTAAAGTAATTAAAATTTATTCGATGTTGCCAAAAATACTAAATTGAGATTTAATCGAGATCTTGTCATTTTATTTGTCTAAAAATCACTCGTCGATATACACAGTACTTTACTTAACAAGTGTCAGTATAACTAAACAACTATCGTTTTAGTTGTCCTGTTATTGAATCTATTTTATTTTGCAGTGTGTTTTCTAAGCTCTAAGCTTAAACACCCATTCTTCCAACAAAGTTGCCACACTTTCATATAATTTCACATCATTAACGAAAATCATTGCAAAAGAAAGTAAAATAAATCAGTCATTTGCGAGTTAGTCTCACACACGTAGGGTTCCGTACTATGTTTAGTACGCCTTTAAAAATACAAGTTGATAATTTTTTCATGTCTTAGGAGGCACCCTTTATTTTTAAAATCAAAGTCATATTCGCGAAAATTGCATCGCTATTGGGCCACCCTTTAAATTTTAGGAATTGTTGTTATAACGGCCATGGTAATACACTTTCTATAAAAATATCAGGCCCACCTATTGTGGTTCAAAAAATAAGGTAATATACGTGAAAAGCATGTCACTGATGGATCACCCTTTAGTAATTAGTAATTGTTACAGCGGCCGAAGTACAACATCTACTGTAAACAATTCAAGAGTCTACCTATTACGGTTCAAAAAATAAGGCTATTTAAGAAAAATTATGTCTCTGTCGCAACACCCTTTAATTTTGTTATTTATTATAACGGCCATGGAAATTCTTTTTCTATGAATATATCAAGAGTTTACCTATTACGATTAAAAAAATAAGTCACTATACGTGAAAAATATATCATTGTCGGAACACCCTTTAATTTTTGTGATTGTCATATCGGCCGTGGCAACATATCTACTGTACAAAATTTCAAGAGTCTACCTATTACGGTTAAAGAAATAACGCGTTATACATGATAATCACGTCAATGTCGGAACACCCTTTAATCTTCATTATTTGTTAAAGTTTCTATAGTAATAAACTTCCTGTAAAAACTTCAAGAGTCTACTTACTATCGTTCAAAACTTAGGCCATAAACACGCAAAGCACGTCACTCTCGGAACATCCTAAAGGGTTTATGGTTTAATTTTATATACTTGTTTAGAAAGCGAACATAGTGTTAATTACTGTCTGCAAATTTTAAGTGGTTGCCTCCTATTGCTCAAGAAATAAAGACATAAAGGCAAATAACACCTCACTTTCGGAACACCCGATAAGTTTTAGTATTTATTGCTATAGTGGCCACAGTTATACACTTTCTGTGAAAATTTTCAGCGTCTACCTATTATGGTTCAAAACTTAGCCCTTATACATGCAAATCACACCACTATCGGAACACCCTTTAATTTTTAGGTTTATTTTTTTATACTTGTTTCTATAGCGAACTAAGTTTTAAGTACGGTTTTTAAATCTTGAGTCTATGCCTCCTACAGTTCAAGAAATAAACACATATTCGTGAATAACACCTCTCTATCGGAACACCCTATAAGTTTTAATATTTAGCGGCAACAGCTATACATCATCTGTGAAAATTTTAAGCGTCTACCTCTTAGGGTTCCAGAGATAAAAGGCGCTGACAGACGGACAGACGGCCAGACGGACATACATTGTAGCGAAAACAATAGGGTTTCGTTTTTACTCTTTGGGTACGGAAGCCTAAAAAGAACATTCCAGCCAAAACCTAGTAGATCATTCAACCACATGGCAATTGAAACCCTGCTTTTCCTCACTAAATATTCTGGACTAAACACTTCTTCTCAGAATGAGCTTATTGAGATGCCTGTGATAGCGATTAAATGGTGTTTTTTTCAAACTCTTTCTCATCTTATCATTCATAAAAGAACCTAACCTTCAAGGTTCATCAGCGACCCAGTATAACCTTAAAATATACTTGAACTATCGTTGTCCGAAATCTGGTAGCATCTTGACCTGACAACCACTATATATGTATATCCGAAACTCCATAAGACCATTGTATGTTTATACACCCAAAGTGGATACCAGATCCAGTAAGCATATTTATCTTCAATCCATTCATAAAAACATACTATTCCTACCTCGTGGGCATGCCACGCCCACTATATAAATTAAATAAATATTTATCGTTGTGTTGTTTGGGAGCTGTAATATGTTGAATCTTTAAATGTTGTGCATGTAACTCTCTTATTAATGTGCATAGTGTAGCAAACAACAGACTGGATTGGGATAGGAGATATGGTAACTCCCATACAAAAGTAACAATTATTATCATCTACATAGACAACTTTAATAGGTAGAGTTTTGAAACTATGTACAGACAACCCCTTACTAATGTGCACAGTGTAGAGAAATACTGCCTGGATTGAAACAATGGGCGTGGCACCAGCCAAGCAAAGTAAAAAAATTATTATCATGTAATTAGAGGGTGCTGTAGCTTAAGTGGTTAGCACGTTGACTACTAAGCAATGGTCACGAATTCAAATCTCAGCCGTGACAACATCAATTTTTCTGATATGTATAAATTTTTCTTTATAATAATGCATATCACAGCGCCCTCCTTCACCGGTATTATCACATAGCACTAATTCGCCTAAATAACACCAGAGGCGCTGCAATACTGTTCTAAAAATAATCATAACGTGCAATTGCAGTGTTGCCAGAATCGAAGCTTTACTATCACTAACCATCTGTCTTATCTACTACTATCCCTTTCCAAAGGAAGTACCACAGTTAAGGTAGGCATTAACTGCCTGAGTGGTACTTCTCTTTAAAAAAAAAAATGGAGAACTTTAATAGGTAGAATTTTGAAATATTGTAAAATAAACTCTACTGCTACTGTGTATTATCACAAAAAAAAAAAATTGACTGAATTGGAAGGCTAGTTATGGTAACTCCCATACAAAGTAAATATTTATCGTTATGTAACTTAGGAACTATAATAGTTAAGGTTTTGATATTATATACTACTAACCCTTGAACTATAGAGAACAGTCTCACATACAAAGAGTTTCATGTTAAAGCTTGTTGATTAGTAACGGAGGGCCGGGTAACCCCACACAAAGTAATTCTTCCATATTTAGACGACTGTAGCATAGGCTTTTCGCCTAAAAAGTGCGTTTTTGAATTAAAGTTTGGTCTTACTTTAACTTTCAAATTATTTTTGAGGATGGGTGTAGCGGGGCCCACCCAAAGGCCTGAAAAACATGTGATCAATTAGTTGAGGTTTAAATATATTATTCCTGCAAAATATTATCTCTTCAATTTATTCACATTTTTATACATAACTTTGCCATAAATATATATTTTTGCTTTGATAAATTTGAACTAGTTACTATTCCAATGCCATTTGTTAATGTCAAATGGTGGCGCCACTAAGTTTTAACAATTTGGCTGCCATAAAGTCTGCAAAGATTTCAAAATCTTAAACAAAAAAAAAAAAAAAAAAATACGCCGTACAGACAACTATCTTAGGCGTCAGACTGACTGGCATTAAGGGGATATAAAACAGCACAAAAAAAACTTTATATTTCCTTTAGCTTAAGATGATCTAAATAAAAGTGCTGGCAGTATACATATTTTTGTCAGCCATACAAAACAAGCGAGATAAAAATGAGGCCACATAAATAGTAAAATTTATAAGACGAGCATGACCATAAAATAAACACATAAAAATGCAGCAACAAAAAATAGTTGTTTGAGATACAAAAATATTTGTAAAATATCCAGAAAAACATCCTTTAATAGGCTTTTCCAACAAAGACTCATTTACAAAACTTAGAGCAGGGGATGGCTATTTAAGAATACAAAATGAAATATTTGTTTGTTTCTTAGTTGTATTGGTAGTTGTAATGGTAGTCTACTAATATTTGTTATTAAGTTGCTTGAGTCCTTTTGAAACAACCAGAAGGGGAGCAATTTTCTTAATTCTCTAGATTTTATTTTTATCTTCTTGTTGTTAGCAACTATTGCTTTAAAGAAATACGTTATTTGGCATTATTAAGTTTTCATTTATGAGTTGCTATGGCATGAAATTCATAATGGTCAATTATGTTTTCAATTGAAAATATTTTTGAGCAAAGTAATGTCTTGATTTGAGTGAAGCCTTTTAATTGTTTTGTTAAATGCTTTATAATGTTTTATTTTATTTTCCTTTTTTTTGATGTTATGACAACGTTATGTTTTGTTAAAAATAATAATTGATTTCAATTTAGCTTTTAACACATCGAACACGCCATCCATAATGGCTTATTAGGAAATAAATGAAAACTACACTGTGGATCACTTTAATAAGGGATTTAGCTTTTTAAACCACATTTTTCTTTATTAATTTCTTAACTAGCTGTTCCCCCACGTCGCACAGTGTCGTGACTTCATATAACGAATGGCCATAAATAGAAAAAGTTATTGTAAAGAGCTGAAATTTGGCACATATATTTAGGTTGGCAAAACGTAACAAAATTTAAAATTTAAAAAAAATCGGATCAAGGATTCGTGTCCTTCCCGTATATCCTAAAATTTACAAGTGTCATAAAAGAAAGAAAAAATGCTAACTTTATGAATTTTTTTTATAGCAATTGGATGTGATATTTTTTAATGATTTGACCAAATTTGATTCAATTCAGATAGGCCCACAATTAAAAGTTAAATAAAATTTTTTTAATTAATTCCAAAGTCAAGACACTTATATTTTTTCAATTAGATGAATGGACGCCGTCACCTTCAATACATCCTTAAACTTAAGTATATACATATTTTTTCCTATTTTTCCGGGTCCATCGAAGCTGACAATTTTTTTTTTTAAGTACATATTTTGGCTAAAAATTTCAAAATGTTTTTTACAGTGTTGCTATAAATATTTGAATTTTAGGATTGTTTCATTGTTTCTGCTATATTTCTGAATAAAACAAATACAATTCCATGCATTTTTATTGAAAAATTAATTCTTGAAATTTATTTTTCCAAACCCATTTTTTGTTACTAAAAAACCGTGTAACTTTTTATAGGTGTAACGCACATGAAAAAACAAACCACATCTGGAATCGTGGGAGTCTCATCTTTCATCCCATATGTATTTTATTGCTAAATTTGAAAGTTTTTGATTTGATTTGGTTTTGATTTTTTTTCACTAGACAGTTTATTGTGCGACACTAAAAAATAATAATTATTTAAATTGACGCACTTAAGCGCAGCTAAATTTTTCTTTTTATAAATTAACATACTTTTTGTTAGAAAATGAAGGAAAAATTTGGAAAATTTTTTTTCTTCACTATTATATGTTTGCTTATCACAACAAGTTTTGTTTTGTTTTATTAATATCATTCTTATAATGACGCATACACTGTTATCGACATATGTAATTAAAAATACAGTTTATATACTGAAAACATAATACAACAACTAGTCTAGCACAAATTTGGTTTTTTTGCCAAATAAATTCAATTATTCACCCCTACGAAGTACATTTTTATTCCTTTTTTATACAAACTTGTAGTTATTACAAACCACAATTTTGAAGAGCCATATCTTTAGAAAAAATTATTATTTTAATCTAATTTTTTTACGCTTATTAGTAAAAGTGTCTTTTATTAAATGCCATTAGCCATTTTTTTAATTTCCATAATTGGATTTTTCTATATATGGCCACGCTCACAACACTGTGCGTCGTGGGCGTCCTGGCAATATTTTGCTCGATTTTGCTTTGAAAGTATTCTACACCAATTGTCAGACTCTTACTTTTATTGTGCTTCAGTTATAGTTTATGTGTTTACTTTATATAAAGGTACCCATCCCTGGATGGGTAAAAATTCTAAAAATTATTGTAAAGCTCTGATTCAAATATAGCATACTTTTTCACAAAAATATCTTATTTTCAAGAGAAAGTGGAGAAAAAGCAGTAAAAGTACGCATTTTATTACCGATTTAAAGCTAGTGCATACTTTAAGGAAGCAGCTTTTATTTCTAAAATCGGGATATTTAAAACACGGTTGCGCAACAGGTGGCGCTGTTTGAAAATAGTGACAAAATATAAGTTGAAAGAGGCGCTGCACAGAGGGGTGTTTTGCCAATCTAGCCGGACATTAGGCAAAATATTAATTTTGAGAAATGTAAAAATTTAAGTACGCAGATCGACAGACAACAAAATTCTGCATCGTATAGTGAATTTTCAAGGCTTTTACTTGAGATTTGTCGTTTTGGGACACTGTTAAAATTAGGAAAGTTGAGTAAATCGCATACGTTTTTATTGACTTTAAACGATTTTGAGAGGTTTGCAATATATTTTTTGGTGGCTAAACGAATAAAGATTTTGTATTCAGTTTTTTTTTCTGTGAAAGCGTTTATTAGTAGCTACTTATGTTAGTATTTAGACATTTTTTTTTTTAATTTTAATGATAAAAAATTTCGTTCAAAATTAAAAAAAGGTTTTTTTTTTTTGTCAAAAAAAAGTGAAAATCTTTTTAAGAGTGATCTCCATCGCGATCCTAAAAAAAACCCATATCCTGAAAAAAAACCCATATTTGCACCATTTTTTTTGGCGATTTTTTAAAAATTACACCTTTTTCTGTTTTTCTTATCTTACAAGTAAGAAAACTTTTTATATTCATAAAATGTTTTGGTTTTTAATAACTGAAGGTAGATGTTTTTTATTTAAATCATTATATCTAACACTATTATTACCTGTACAAAAAGCAATTTAAATATCAAAAGAGATATAGACGTAGATGCCCTTTCTTTCGGACTATCTACTTTACACGCCTGCATATAAACTGACAGTGAAAAAATGGCAAATAAAATCTGATGCGCACAAAACCATTGTTAACGCGAGGAAAAAAATATCCAAGAAAAATTTAGAAGTGAATTAGGGCTAATAGTGGGTGTACCGAAAGCTGGATTTGGAAACACAAACGATGGTAACACTAGCAGAAGATATTTTTTCCAATCCTGAATTAGCTGCAGAAATAACTGGAATTGAGCTGCAAAACTTTACTTCTCTCTAAATGAGTGGCATCCTATGACACCTACAATGAACAAGATTTTAATACATGGTGCAACTGTTATGAATGAGGCATTGTTGCCTATTGGGCTGTTATCAGAAGAAGCGTCTGAGGCACGAAACAAACATTTCCGGCTTTACAGGTAGAATTTTGCTAGAGAGTTTTCAATGGTTAAGTGTAACATAGATATTATTCATTGGCTTTTCCTAAGTTCTGACCCACTCTTTACTAGACCCACTCCAAAAAAGTTCATTACCTTTTACTTAAGATTCTCTTAAGAATTTCTTTCATGCTTCCACCTGTACTTTGAAGAATCAGAAGAAGAAGAACCATGGCACTCATTATCATCTTAGTGCAAAGGAGAAGTTGTTCAAAATAAATTAGTTGTTATAATTTTAAATAAATTTTATCCTCCTCCTACCCATAAAAATAAATTTTTATGTTTTTAAAAAGTATAAAATCTATTTCTTTGAATACTTGCATTATTTTTTCAAATAATTTTTTATTTCACCGTCCACAAAAGGGGCGGGGCTAAAAATGCTATTTAAAAATCTCTTGAGTCCAACTTTAAGTTTTTGAACATTCTTACCTTAAAAGTTGTAATTGCCAAACAAAATGACGGGAAAATTAAAAAAACTTGCATTTTTCAGAGGTAGGATTAGTTCTTCCAAGTGGAACTTTTTTCTCCTCGGACCGATTTTTCCTATTTTCTAGCTTTGACAGCCTATGACCATAGCATTTTGCAAAGTTTCATTAACCTAGGGACACTCAGTACATTTTTAGAGCCAATATAAACTTAAAAAAGTAATGTCCGGCTAGATTGGCAAAATACCCCTATGTGCCCTGTTTTGAAATAATGACAAAATATGAATTACTTACTGCCAAATAGCCAATTGGATTTTAACTTTGTGGAATTACATTGTTATTAAAATATTTTAAACACTTTTTACAGAGTTTTACAATAATTTTTAGAATACTAGAATTTTATTAAAGTTGTAAAATTTCATCCAGGGATTGGTACCTTTATATAAAGTAACGTATACGTATACGTGAAACACTAAAAAATTTAGAGTCTTAAAATTTGATGTGGATTACTTTCAAAGCAAAATCGAACAAAATATTGCAAGGACGCAGACAACGTGTATGGGCACAGCTAATTTCAAATGAAGACAGAAATTTCTTTGTTTTTTTTTTTTGCATGGGAAATTAAATGCACAATGGGCTGATCGGCAAAAAACCTGGGTACTAAATATAAATCCGCCAATTACTATTGAGATGTTTGCCCAACATCAACATATTGTCTAAAAAAAGTGTAATTTAGGCAAAAAAGGCAATGTAGTGAGCCTAATTTAAATATAACTGTGACAATTAGGAAAAAGTGATTAAGTCTGATTTTACAGTTTTTAAAATTTAAAAATAAATTTATTTTTAAATTTTTTATCTTTAAACTTTACATATGGGAGTCAAACGTATGTTTTACAAAAACTTCTTATATCTACCAAAAATACCCAGGTGATGCAACTAAAAAGTTGTGAAAGAAGTTTTTATGATTTTGAAAAATAACTTGTAGTTGCTTAAACTTTTTTCCAAATGCGTCATTTAGCTATAATTTCCTGAAAATTAATACAAAATAATTGAAACTTGGCACATGGGTACTTTGGAGTAAGGAGATTAAAAAGATGCCAATAACTAAATCCACTGAAGCACTTATTTCTTATTGCCATAGATATACAAATTTCTCTCTATATATGTATAACTATCGTAGATATAAAACGATTTGATTAATTTTAAAATTTTTAAATTCTGCTAACAAGAGGAATATAAAATATGCGTAAGCCCTGTATTATATCTGAACAGATTTTTGTTTCGAAAATAAGTTTTGCGTTTCCCTGTTGTTTTTTTATCGCAAACCAAATTTTTTGAAACCGATATGTGCTTACCTTTCGAACCGTAGTAGACTGCTGAATTACAAGTTAAAAAGAAGTAATAAAAACATTACAGTTAAAAATTAAAAGGTGCCCCATACAAGATTATAAAAATGAAAATGTCATAAATTTCAAGTTTCATAATGCACTAGATATCCCCGGCGAGCTTCACTATCCTCACCATAAAACAAAAATAAACACTTGGAAGTAAAAGTATGGCCAAGCTTAAAATCTATATAGGACACTTTGTGTAAAGGTACCCGGTCCTTCCGTCCTTAATTGTTGACTTTGTATTGGAGATTTCATACCCACTTTTCAGATTCAGCCAGTATTGCACATTAATAATAATGCACAAAATTTCTAGGTTTTACCTATTATAAATTATATAAAGGTACCCATCCCTGATAAAATTCTAAAAGTTTTAAATAATTCTAAAAATTATTGTAAACCTCTGTAAAAGGTGTTTAGAATATTTAAATAACATTGTAATTCCACAAAGTAAAAATACAAATCAAATACAAATTTTATTCGATTTGCGCCTAATGTTGCGCATAGTTTTTAAAATATCCCACTTTCAAAAATAAAAGGGTGTGTTGAAAATATAACAGTGTTGAAAATATTCCAGTTATAAACCGAAAATTTCAGTACCTTTAAACCGAAAATTTCTTTTTCACAGCTTTTTTCCACTTACTCTTGGGGGGAAAAAAGTATCCTATATTGGAATCAGGATGCTATAGTACCTCCTCACAAAATTTTGTTCCCATCCATCCATGAAAAGCGGATAGACAGACAGACAGACAGACAGACAGACGGAAATGAGTTACTATTTTATTATATATATAGGACAACTAGAATACGAGAACTTATTTTATTACATTTTATAGGTGGTGAGATTGGTGATAAATTATTTTACACAATCTAACAAGCAAATACTTTTTCTTTACTTTATTCTCATCATATATTTTCTTTTACTTATAACAAAGCAGATATATTGCTATTAGGAAGACCAGTTATAAGTAAAAGAATATATACGTATACCAAACCAAACTTTACTTTATATAAAGTTTCCCATCCCTGAATAAAATTCCAAAATTTATATAAAATTCTAAAAATTATTGTAAAGCTCTTCTACGGACTTTAAAATATTTTAAAAACAACGCAATTCCACAAAGTAAAAATAAAAATCAAATACACATTTTATTCAATTGGCTATTTATTTGGCAGTGAGTTATTAATATTTTATTATCATTTTAAGGATGGTACTGTTGCGCAACTAAGTTTAAAATATCCCGCTTACAATTCATATTTTGTCATTATTTTAAACAGCGCCATCTGTGGAACAACAGTTTTTAAAATAGCCTGCTTTAAAAAATAATAGATGCCTTAAAGTGTGCAGTTGGTAAAAAAATCGGCGTACTTTTACTGCTTTTTTCCACTTTCTCTTGGAAGTGTGATATTTTTGCGGAAAAAAGTATCCTATGTTGGAATCAGGATACTAAGGTACCACCTCACAAAATTTTTTTTAAAATCCATCTATTAGTTTTTACGTGATTCCAACCAGAGACTGACAAAATGTACTTATAAAATAAATTTAGTTAAGTATTTACACATATTTTTGGGTATTAGTTATATATATACTTATAACAAAGAAAATACCTACACATACTCATTTGCAGTGAAATAAGTATGGGTGTACTCAATACTTATAACAAACATAATTTATTCACAACGGACTTAAAAATGTATAAGTAATGCATGTATGAGTACAACTGGTTGCAGGTAGATAATGTGATGGGTATCTGTCATACCCATACTTATAACTACCTAATACTTACAAGTATGGAAAAGTAGTTATAATACTCTAAGTATACTTATAAGTAAAACAACTACTTTTAGGAATTGTGTGTATAAAAAGGTGTATGATGTTTGGCAATATTTTGTTTCTAACCGAACATTGGTTAAGTATGGAAAACCAAAATAAGTTTTATATTAGGATGAAGGAGTGAATGAACGTATTTTTAAATTGTGAAATAATTAATACATATAGTTACATATATTTATAAAATACTCTAAGTATACTTAGAGTATTTACATACTTGTATTTATTCCTACTCTATACTTACAAGTATGGGTATAGCCAATACCTTATCCAACTTTTACTTATATTTAGTTGTATTGCGAAAAATAATGAACAAGTATTGGAACACTTATTCTCTGCCTACACTTGTAGTTATTTAAGTTGAAATTGGTATGAGTATGTGTGTATGGTGTGTTGTTTAAACTGCAACGATACGCATATATACATGTTTGGCCTCAAATACTTAAAAAGTACTAAAAATGATACTTTTGTCATGCTCTGATTCCAACACATATCTTTATTTACGTATAAATAGAATAAAATAAATAATTATAAAAATATATACATACAATAAATTTTAATAATATATACATTTTTAAGTTTTTAAAAATAAAACTATGGTTTTTCAATATACCTAAACATGTTTTTAATTAAATGCTAAAAGGGTTCAGTTTAATATAAAATGTTTATCGGTAAAATGTTAAGCGAACCTTTACCATGTTGCTATTACACCTCTTTATTTATTCGCAAAACTAACAACCACAAACTTTTTGTCAGCAACAAATCCACAATTCCCCAAGGATCTCACTAACACAAAATTACACAAATATTTTCACACTAATAAACCATAATCACTGATATCGTTTTACTTTAACATTTCTATTCGGGTGTTAAACAATCCTGCTACCCCTTCCCCTTCCCCTTTTCCTTGTCTAATGTTTTGTTTCATAAAAAATGTCTCTTGTTTAATGCTTAAAATTCACCAACAATCCAAACACAAATCCTTAAGGATTTGTTGAAATAAATAAGTAAATAAAACAGCAACAACAACACTTGTTTATTGCAAGACAACTCAACACAACAACAAGTTATTTGGTCCTGCTAGATATGAGTACATTATCGGATAAACTTAAAGGTAAAATAAAAACAGACGTGTTCAATTGAAATAAAATTCGATTTCATTAAGTGCTCTGGCGCATATTTTTCCTGTTGGCTGTGTAACAAACAATCAATGAAAATTATATTTAGGAAGGGTGAGTTCAGTTTCTTTTTTTTTATGAATTGATAGTTGATTGAATCATTTTATTTTTATCTCTAAAATGCAGAGATTTTTTACAGACATATTTTCGGTTGTTTTTTTATGTTACTGGGATTTTTTTCATGTTAAAAGGTTTTTAGGTTAATGACATTAAATTGATGTGTATTTTAACATTTTATCAAGATGTCACCACATAAAAGATTAAATAAAACTAGCTGACATTTTTTTGTAAAATGAACTATAAAGAAAACAAGATTAATGGAATTTAAATAAAGTCAGTGCTTAAAAAGCTACTAGCATTTTAGCAAAAGCAGCAATATGTTGTTTTTTTCAATAGCTAAAAGGAAAACCAAAACGCGATAGCTAAGCAATGGTTAACCTGAAATAGTGAACAATTTTTAAAAACAGAAGCAAAATAAACACACGGCTTCTTTTAATGTGAATATATGAAATAGCAGTTGTCAAATTTTTAAATTCGACATAAAATTTGGTTTTTAGTTCAAATAAACTAAAACTGAAAATGATACTTTCATTGATCTCTAAAATTTTGTATAAATATTACTAAACTTCTTCTATGCTTTCATTTCCTTTAAACTTAAAAAATAAATATTTCATGAAAATTCCGTCAGCAGACAGCGCACAGTGGTCGGTCGATATACCGAATCTGGCGGCATTTAATTCGCAAATTAATAAAAGCAAAGCCTGATGCTTAATTTCTACTATAAAATGCGTAATAAATTAAATTCTAAACAATTTTCATTTATTTCAGAGCTTTAAATACAAATACACTAAAAATAGTATGTCTATAATTTAACACAAATATTTATAATTTCCAGCCTATAAGAAAATTTGTTAAAGTTGCTGATGTTGACCTAGCCAAAAATTAGAAATATTTCTGTTTAATTACAGACATATTATTTTGAGTGTCGTTAATATAATTAATACAAATTTCTTAAAGATAATATACATACATACATATACATAATCTGAATCAGAAGTATCAGAACCTACAGTGTCTTCATGTTCAATTGGGTCTAAAAGCAAATTTTGTACATCTCTTCCAATTTCGATGTTGTGCCGGGAGTAGCTAGAAGGTCGTTTGGAGAGCGCGGATATGAGAGGATCAGTTGACAAAAGAAGTGAGTGCATTAAATCCTCCATTGTGTTTTGTCTTGAATTTTTTCGCGTATGATGCTCTCTTAAATTTCTCAAATCCTTATTTCGAGATTCTTTTGCTGACATCATGCCAATTGGAAGAGAGACATTAGTTATGATTTCAGCACCGTGAATTAATTTGCAGCGGTGAGATTTGTTTGACTTATACCTACTCGAGGTGGCGGATGGAAACTAACTGAAGTTAGGTTGAGTGAAATGTGAATACCGGTCAACCCCAAGTTTCTTTTCTTGTTTTTTTTTTGGTCTGACTTACCTGCTGATATGGATCTCTTTGTGATGGACATGTTTTATCCATTACTGGGAATTTTAAAATTCCAGTTTTCGATAGAGCCAAACTGAACCGACAGTGATGGTCAGTGAAGACTCGCAAGAGGTAACAAAATGGGTCCCTAAAGGAACTCCGGAATACCTCTTAAGAGTTATACGGGTTAAGCTTAATTGTGGAAAAATGTTGAAACTATCAAAATCGAAAAATGATGATTGATTACAATACAAAAACAAAAACGTGAAACAATCCTCCTCTTTAAATGCAATCCTCTTTAAAACTTTGGGCAACATCTGGCCAAGATCAAAATCAAGAACAAGCTATTTGCAGACTATGGAGAGACTGAGACAATAGCGCACATCTTGTGTGAAAGTCCAGCTATGGGTAGCATTAAGCTTACAGTCAAACCTAAAACAGCGCGCTAATTGCAAAGTTGTCTAGAGCTTAACTTTAACTCTGTAGTGATCAACTTTAAGAGGCCGTCTTCACTAGCCATCAATTTGAATAAAACAGAAAAATGACGGCGGCAGAGCAACGACGTGTTTATGTCTTTTTCTCTTTGAACATAATTTTTGTTTTCCAGCAATGTTCTTTGAATGATTATTGCAATATATACTTTCAAACTAAAATACTACAACAACATTATTGTCATGTTATAAAAGTTTTTATAACCAAAGGTTTTAACAACCATATTTAGACTTGGAAAAAAACCATAACCTGGGCAGCCTAGACTTAACACTAACATTATATTGGTGTTAGTGTTTATCATATTCTGTCTAATGTAGACTGCGGGTAAGAAGAGCGTAAATTAACTTATTTTTTCTTTAATAAAAATCAATTAATAGAAATGCAAATTAAAAATAAATTGACTAGATAGGCCTGAAAGTAACTCAAGTGTCATTACTTTTCCTCAAAAAAAAAAAGCAAAACAATGGCAGTTAGTTTGCAGCCAACTTCACTGTATAGCAATCTGTCAAAATCGGGGTTTCTAATGCAGAAGATCGACCAGTCGTAAGTAGCTCTAGGTTGGGGAACAGGTGCGCGAGTGATTGAAATTATCGCTTACAGTCAATCAGGCCGTTGTTGCTCGGCCTTCGAGTGGTTGACGTCTCACACACACTGGCTGATTGGCTTCCACGAATAGCTATACTGTTGTACTGTATTGGTGGTTGCTTAAATCAGCCACGTGTAATCGTTTTGGTTATCGTTTATACATACCTATTAATTTTAATTAAATAAGTCGGACATTAGAGGAGCACCATTTTTAAAAAAAATCAATTTTCACTGAAGGAGCACCATTGAAGGCTTATTAATTTTTATCTAGCTGAATTTGGAGTCTCACTTACTGTACGAAGGTATAGGTCGTACTGTCATTTACCAATTTTTTTTTTTTTTTTGGAGAGAAACCAAAATAATTCTTGCAAAAATAAACTGACTTCAAAACAGATAGAAGGGCACCAATTCTAAACTAAAAATATAAGAAGTAATCTGTAAGAATTAGATTTAAACCAAATAAAAGATGCGCCAAAATTAGAGGGGAAAAATAAAGACTATTTGAATGTCAAGCCTCTCTCTATTACTGTTCAAAAGTTAAGCTATATTCACCAGCATCCGGAATTAAAGACCTGTTGTTATAGAGGACTTGGCCACAAAGATTATTTTTAAATTTTAACTATCTGTCTATAACGGTTAAAAAGTTTAACCATATATATCAAATTACATGAACTATGGGGACACCCTTTACATTATAATTCCAAATATTTATACTTCTTATCAGAGAAAGTAGTGGACATTCTGCCTAATTTTCAAGTGTTTGTGTTTAACGGTTCAAAAGATAGGGCCATATAGATCAAATTACATAATTTATGGGTGCACCCTTTAATTTCTAAAATCAAATTGTATATTTACTATAGTGGACTTTGCAATACAAGTTCCTTGTAAATTTCAGCTGTCTGTCTCTCACAGTTCAAATGTTTGGCCAAATACATAGAATTACACTAACTATTGGTACACCCTACTTACTTTTTGTATTAGCTGACTTAACAGTACAGGTTCTTTGTAAATTTCAGCGGTCTGTGTACAACTGTTCAAAAGTATGGCCATATACATCAAATTAAATGAACTGTTGGAACACCCTTTAATTTAAAATTTTGAATATTTATACATTTTATTATAACGGTCATAGTAATCGACATTCTGTAAAATTTTCAAGGTTTTGTCTATAACGGTTCAAAAGATAGACCTAAATAGATCAAATTATGTCACCTATCGGGACACCCTTAAATTTTTAATTTATTTTTTTATTAATTTCTGCTGTTGAGAGCTATAGCGACACGCAATTTTTAATTTGGTGCCCTTTACGGTTCTTAATACACGTAAAAAACATGTATGTTGTATGGGGACACCCTTTACTTTTAATTATAATGAACTCTTTTTAAAACGGGACCAACCTGAAGGCATAACCTTTCAAATAAAGAAAAAAAATTTAAAATCGGTTCAGAAATGGCTGAGTTCTGCGGTTACATACATAAAAAAAGCAACATTCAGACGAATAGTTATCTCCTTCTTTTTTGAAGTCGGTTAAAAAAAAAAGAAGGTCGACAGTTACCAGTCTAAAATATTACAGTCGAGAATAAACGATACTAATACCACGAGACTCAACGAAAGTAGGATAGTCGTAAATTACCATTCAACTGGCTGAAATTATTGCGGATCGAAGGGGATCGAAAAGGACCCAAAAAATTAGTGGTGTGCTTAGATATTCCTCCTCTTAATGTATCTCCAAAAAAATTATAATTATCCGAAAGGATCATAAATTAAATTTTTTGGATGCTTTTGGTTATGTTTTTTTGTTCGAATGTTTTTAATTAGTAGCTGTTGTTTATTATTTTGTTGGTATTATTTTGTCCTATTTTTAGCACTTGGTCGTGTAGCTATCATTCCTTGTTCACCTTTCTAATAGATTTGATCCTGTGTGTTTTAGCCAGATAGTAATTTACTTTTATTTCATTTTTGTAATATAGTGTTTTTAGTTTTTTTTTTTTTCAAATTTGCTTTTATTGAGTTAGTATTCATTTTCGCTACGAGTAAAAAAGAAAAAGCTGCAATACAAATTTTGTGCTAGCTATGAAAAAAGCCCCAAAAATACCTTTATAGCACAAAAAAAAATTATGGTATTGGCTATTGTTGTAAATTTTTAATTGGCAATAGTCAAAATAAAAATATTAAATAAATAATATCTAAAAGCTGCTTCTAAACACTGGAATACCTAAACATTAATGAAGTTGATCGCTTACGAAACCATTTTAATACTTTTTAGCTAACAGCAAAAACCGATAAAAAAATGTTTTATCCCATTTATTTGCAGCCAGTAAATCATCCAAAGTTATTTAAAGACTTTTTGAAAATATTCCTCAAATTAATTCATCTCCTCTACTTCCTAAGCAGTATAAAAATAAAAAAATAACTATAAAACTAATGTCCTTACAAATTAACTTAACTTGGCGGCAAAGTTATAATAAACTACAGCATTTAAGACACAGTCTCGCCATTTACTTAAGCCTTAAAACGCGACAATATTTTATATGGAAAATATAGAACGAAAACAAAAACTCCTAAAAAAGAATCTATGAACTACAAAAAAAATCTTCAACAACCAGCCAGCAAGCCAGCCATGTGCCGATGACAATATAAAAATTCCATAAGAAGAAAGAAAAAAACAACAAAGTTGTAAAAATTATTGGCATGTTTAAGATGTCATTATGGGTTTTTTAACGAGTATGAATTTCTTATAAAGACTATAACTTTCACTATCTATAGAAAGGAGTCTGTGGAAAATAAAGTCATCGATATGTGCTTGTAAGAAAGAAAATTCCTCAAATATGACATAGAACTCCAAAGTATTTTATTATTATTTTTTAAATCAGAGTTTTAAAGGAATGTAGAAGACGGCTGTAGCATCTAGAAAAAAACATTACATTCTGCTAGTGTCTATTTTTCCTTATCTCTTTATAATAAAGAATTTTTATTTCTTTAAAAAATACTTCAAATAAAAATTAAATTTATTTAAACATTTAACGTTACAAATAACAACAGAAAGCATACACAGGGTGGACCAAGTAGGCCATACCAAATTTAAATATTATATAAATTTATTTTTTATTTTGTAGGTTATAAAATAATATTTCTAAATTTATTATGGAACCATACACATACACTACACAACAAAATAATCTATAGATTTTCTTGCTCTGAAAATTTAATGGCAACACACTAGCATCGCTTTCATCCATTCAAATGTAGTATGGTTTTGTGCGGTTATAAGGTCAAAAAAATTACCGGCCCATTTTTATCAAGAATGAGGACGAAACGCTGAAAACGATTTCCGAAGCTTCTTACAGAATTACTAACGAAAACTCTTTGCGGCTAATGGCTTCGCAGAAGCCTAATACAATAGTTTTAAAAAGATGGAGCAACTGCGCACACTTTTAGGGCACAGTAAAATAAGTAGGTCTTATTTGAACCACCCTGTATAATATTATAAATTTGATAAAAATGCAAAATATAAAATTTTTCATTGTATTTTTTAAAAACGGTTGTCATTGTCGTACTTCGACAACAATACTATTGTAATAGATTAAAGAAAAATTCTTATAAGGCTAAATAGCTGAATGTCCTTGGAAGCTAGAGCTCTATCTGAACAACAATTCCAAAACTACGTGGTTGCGACTATTTATTCTAGTAGCGGAGACCAAAAAAATATATGTGTTTCGGTCGGCGTTTTGAAAGATCACATCAGAATTTTATTTCAGAGACGGTTACAGTGTCTCAGCTCTAGCCTGTTCATGCAGGATATCGGTACATCTGTGGTGTAGGGTATGTTCAGCAACTTTGTAGAAAATACTATGGTAAATATTTTTGTAGAACATATTAACCTTTTCACTCCCCCCTATAACAGCATTTTCAGGGAAGGGCGGGAATAAAATGTTCTACAAAAATGTTGGCCATAAAATTTTTCTATAATTATATGTATGTCAGAACACACAGAAATCCAAAACTTAACACACACAAACAAATTCAAGATTCCCCATTAAGGTCATGATTCACAATCATATTCAGTCGTACGATCTGTCAAAAATAGCATGTGTGCTAAAAAAGTATGATAGTGTAGACTAGAAATATATATATGTGATAGACTTTTTGACAGGTCTTGCGATTTGATAATCTTTTAAAAAAATCCATAAAATATTTTTTTTCCAAGCAATCAGGGTTGAAAAATTTTTTTGTATGATAGTGTGGCAACTACAGCGACATGATTTGTTGAGAAGTACAGAATCCTGTTAGATTTCTTTCGCTTGAATCGCAGGATTGTCTAGAATAGTAAATCCTAGCCTTTAATGGTTTATGGTTAATCTTGAATTTGATTGACTTCTTGTCAAAATTGAAGATGTTATGGAATTTGAAAGAAGTGGTGCCAAGGTACATCATAAATAAAGCAACAAAAAGCATAATTTTGAGCTAAAAAACCGCAAATTTAAATCGTACGATTGTGTGGGATAGTGAATCCTGCCCTTTAAGGGTTAATGGTTAATCTTGTCAAAATTAAAAATGTAGTAGAATTCGAAAACAGTAATGCCAACTTTTTGGGAACAAAAAGTATATCATAAACAAAAAAGTACCAAAAAGCGTAATTTTGACTAAAAAAGCGCAAAAATAAAATTATCTTGCGTTTATTATTTCACCAAAAATAAAAGAAGTATAAATAAAAAGTTTGCCAATAATAAGTTTGCTTGTTTAAGTGCCTTGATAGACTGATTCTTAGAGCACCAGTATATAAGTCTGGAGGTTGCGGGCTCGATTCCCACCAAAGAGTCTGGGTATTTTCTGCAGACAAGCGAAAAGCTTCGCAGATAGTGTTGTCTTTGAAAAACAAAACAGTAATCGGTACAAATCACTATAAAGTTTAACGTAATCAGCTCCCTCTGTCTGCTTTAAATGCAAAATTGACTCTTTGCACTACTCCTAATACCGAATTTAAATATGTAAAATTAAACTGGTTAAAGACACTATAGGCACGGAAAATTTAAAAAGCACCAGATTAGGGCCTTTTCTTAGTTTAATACTAAAGCTAAAAAATTGTCATTTTGAGGTATTAAAAAGCACTAGAGATAGTGCCAAAAACACCAAGTTGGCATCGCTGTTCGAACGCACCAGTTGCTGCAATCGACGATGAATCAATGCCTTATTCTATGGCTACACTTTCAGGAAATCTGACAATATTTTCAACCGCACGTCTTAGTACTGACCCAGTTTGCTCGAAATTATCGAGATAAATAAATCCTAAATCATGTGATTAGATGAAAAATCCTAGGAGAAAGTTAAAATTTTTCCAAACTAAATATTTATCCATATTTTTTAATACAATAGCAAAGAAAATTCGCAAAACGTAAGAACTTTTTATTTTACCATACATAGTACAAGAATGATAGAATACAAGATTACGCCATGCGCATGTTTTCCCATTAGATGACGTTGTTCGACCAATGTAAGGTTGCCAAGTCTGTAATCAACCAATTGCTTCAAATAAATACGTACAAATAAATCTAAATAATAGCCAAACCTTGGCAACCCTGCAAACAAATTCTCAATATTTATATTAAAAACTGTCATAATTTATAGTAGTTATACTCTCAGTCAGAATTATTAGCCAATAGAAAGAGAGTTTCGTGACGTCATTAAGCCGACATGGGCAGAAAATTTAAATTTTAATTTCGGATGACGTAACTTTGTCTTCTATCATCCTTGTACATTGCATAGAATAGTGATCATGAAAAAAATTGATGTCGGGATTTCAACGGATTTTTACGTTTTGAGGACTTCTGAATCCATTGACTATTATCGCGATGATGTCTATGGATATGCCACTATTTTTATGAAGGCTACAGGTCATACCGTTTGACATATAAAAATAAAATTTAGCATGTGCCTTCGGTATATGGAGTTGAACAGCTGTATATTTTGGGCACAATCGGGAGGGGACGAGGGGCAGTTTACTTGACACCCCAATTTTGTGAACGCTCTAGGGGTCATACCGTTTGACATATCAAAATGAAATTCAAAGATATGCCTTTGGCATATGACGATGAAGAGCTGAATAGTTTTTGAGCATAATCTGGAGGGGTCTAGGGGTAATTTCCACCCTAGACCGAATATAATTATATTTTTGATTCAAATATACTTTTATTCTTTATGTAATATACTCATAAAAATATCTGTTTCCATGAGGTATGGTAAAGTGTAGATCACTCTAGATTTTTATAATTTATTTTAAGTCTCTGCAACAACAAATACAGCCGTTCAGCCCTTAATCAACAACACAAGTATTTTAAGTAAAATTTTACTTTTTAAGGATTTTAAAAGATTAATATACATATAAATTACACTGTGGAACAAATTCAAGTTAGCAAAAGTTAAGTCGATTCTGAGTGTGAGGGGTAAAAATCGAGGCTAGAAGACCCGAAGGTCGATAAAAAAAAATTCGAACTAACATAAAAAAACGCCGCCAAGGGGTTTTTAAGATAGAGTACAACAGCTATCATACGAAAACTATTTGTGTTATCTAACTGTGTAAAACAAGATCTATGCTAGTACAAGTTTAAACATAGTAACATTAAAGGGCTCTTCACACTATAATACAAGCATTAATACTTTTGAAAAAAATGAAACGCTGACATGATGAGGTTTTATTGGTTTTTGAAAAAGTTCAAACATCGATTAGATCAGAGTTGCATTTTATTCAAAAGTATTAATACTTGTATTATAGTGTGAAATGCCCTTAAGCTGTGAAAATAACAAGGTTTCTTAAATTGAAATCTCCGTTTTACTTCTCTGGATTAATGACTTTGTAATAAACACTTCAAAAAGATAATAATGATGATGTTGAGCTGATGCTGCTGTTGCTGTTGCTGTTGGTGGTTGCTTGGTTAGAAATGTTGTTTGGTTGATTCTTGTAGTCAGTCGTAGTTGTAGTTGTAGAACAAAAGTGTTAAGGAACGGAATTCCTTGCACGTTTCAGGCACGTGCATATTGAACATAAACCGGAAAGGGAAATGATTATGAAGTGCGTTTTATATGACTTCAGTTATTTTGTATTTGAATCAACAAATAGACGTTAAATTTAGTAAAAGGTAAATAATGGAAAATATATTAAAAAATTAAAAATGGTCATAGACATTTTAATAGAAAATATGCTTAAATTAGTATATTTAAAACGCCCAGTTGTAGTATGCATTCTTTTTTATTCTTCTTTTTTTTTTACTAGTCAATATTAAACAATATACGAGTATTTATTTTTACTTTGTGCTGCTGTAATTTAAATATCAAAAACATTTTTATTTCGAATCTTTATCTTGAGAAAACAAAAGCTTTTCTTGGAAAACAACTTGAGATGCGTGAAAATGAAATGAAAATGTATTTTCATTTCAAAAAGAATCAAACTCTTTAGAAAACGTTTATTAAACAATTTTCAACATTAAAAAGCGTAAACGATTCTATTGTCCTTTTGCTTCCCACACTAAACGTTAAATCATCATCTACACTTAGGTAGCGCTATATACTTTCTTTCTCATGATTTCTCCCCTCCCCACCCCCCCTTACAGCATCTTACTTTTCGTGGTGATAATAATTCTTCATTTAGTTGAGCGAGTATTCATTTATTCATTCATTGCCTTTCTAACTTTCAAGTGGCGCCACAAACACTCGTTTATTTCTTATTTCATTTTATTTTATTTTATATTGTCTTCTTCATCCAAAACGTCAGCATCATGTCTTGAATACGAAATTAAAATTTCAAGTACTAATACTCGTGCAGTTAGTTAATATGGCAACCGCACTTTCTCTGGCTTCACCTACTCCAACAAAAGGAATGTGTATGGGTGTGTGTATTTGTGTTAGCAAGGAGTTTTATTTGCAGGATTATAGAAGTTGCTTGTTTATTGATGTTTTATTAAATTTTATTTAGTTGTTGGAAGGTGTTGTCGTGTATTTACATACACATTGAAATTGAATAGCGTGAAGAGAAATAAAATTGAATTCCAATTGATAAAAGAAAAGATATTTGTAATTATTTAAAGATTTTAATTGAAATTTATTGCTTACAATCATCGTATGCTGTTTTGAATTCAAAGCAACGTTTTTTTTTTAACTGATTAAAAACTTTTGGATGTATTATGTGGAGATATGCAAGATGTAAATTACTATCGTAACAGTAAAATTTAAAACGTTTAAAATTTAAAATAAAATTTTATTTCCATATGTAATACTGAATAAATTAGGCCTTTAGCCCTTTCAAGCTCAAGGAAAATATTTTTCCCTTTGTTAAAATGCACAAAATGCAATTATTACCTAATTAATATTTTTTTAAAATGAATGACATAATAAAACGTATGTCCAGGGCCGGAAATGCGTTCCTGAAGGTTTAAAAAAAAAGAACTGTCAAACTGTCTAACCTAAACAAAGGCGTAAGGCGTAACGACGCACAGAGGGGTAGTTTGTCAATCTAGTCGGACATTAGGCAAAAAATTAATTTTAAGAAATGTTAAAATTGAAGTACGTAGCTCGACAGACAACAAAATTCTGCATCATATCGTGAATTTCCAAGGCTTTTGCTTTAGATTTGTCGTTTTGGGACACTATTAAAATCAGGAAAGTTAAGTATTTCGCATACGTTTTTATTGACTTTAAACGATTTTGAGAGGTTTGCAATATATTTTTTGACGGCTAAACGAATTGATTTGATTTTTTTTTAGTTAGTTTTAGAAATTTTTTTTTTAAATTTTAATCATAAAAAAATTTCGTTCAAAATTAAAAAAAGGTTTTTTTTTGTAAGACATTTTTTCAAAAAAAAAAAGTGAAAAGCTTTTTAAGAGTGATCTTCATCGCGATCCTAATAATGTTATATATCACTATAAAATTTTCTAACTCTACTTTTATACTGTAAAAAAAAACTTGCGCATATTTGCGCCATTTTTTTTGGGGATTTTTTAAAAATTACATCTTATTCTGTTTTTTCCTATCTTACATAGGTAAATACGAGTAAGAAACCTTTTTATATTCATAAAATCTTTTGGTTTTTAATAACTGAAGATAGATGTTTTTGATTCAAATCATTACATCTAACACTTATTACCTGTACAAAAAACAATTTAAATATCAAAAGAGATATAGACGTAGATGCCCTTTCTTTCGGACTATCTACTTTACACACCTGTCATATAAACTGACAGTGAAAAAATTGCAAATAAAATCTCATGCGGACAAAGCCATTGTTAAGGCCAGAAAAAAAATATCCAAGAAAAATTTAGAAGTGAATTAGGGCTAATAGTGGGTGTACCGAGAGCTGGATTTGGAAACACAAACGATGGTAACTCTAGTAGAAGATTTTTTTTCCAATCCTGAATCAGCTGCAGAAATAATCGGAATTGATTTTGATTTCATATACCGAATCAAGATTATTATTGAAGTAATATAAAGTGGTTACATAATTCAAATGCACGAGTTTGCCGATTATTGCTTAGATACTGCAAAACTTTACTTTTCTCTAAATGAGTGGCATCATATGACACCTACAATGAACAAGATTTTAATACATGGTGCAACTGTTATGAATGAGACATTGTTGCCTATTGGGCTGTTATCAGAAGAAGCGTCTGAGACACTAAACAGACATTTCCAGCTGAGGCACGAAGCAAACATTTCCGGCTTTACAGGCAGAATTTCGCTAGAAAGTTTTCAAGGGTTCAATGTAACATAGATATCATTCATAGGCTTCTGCTAAGTTCTGACCCACTCTTTACTAGACCCACTCCAAAAAAAGATCATTACCTTTTACGAAAGAAGCAATTTCTTGCATGCTTCCACCTGTACTTCGGAAGAGGTCTTTGAAGAATCAGACGAAGAAGAACCATGGCACTCATCATCATCTTAGTGCAAAGGAGAAGTTGTTCTAAATAAATTAATTTTTATAATTTTAAATAAAATTTATCGTTACAATCATAAATAAGTTATTACTATGAATAAATTAATTATTTTCCGATAAATAAAATACTATTAAGTAACAAATAACAAAAAAAAAAATTTTTTAATAATATTCTTGGCAGGCGGGGATTGGTTAGGCAACGCTTAAAATTTTTAAGCTAAAAATGAATATTTTTAGGAAATTGGCAAAAAAATAAAAATTTTTTTTTTTCACAGAGATGTTTTGGGGGGTGGGATTGGAGGAATACCTCCGCCTGCCCATAAAAATAAATTTTTATGGTTTTAAGAAGTATAAAATCTACTTCTTTGAATAATTGCATTATTTTTCCAAATAATATTTTATTTAACCGCCCACAAAAGGGGAGGGGCTTAAAAAGGCATTTAAGAATCTCTTGAGTCCAACTTTAAGTCTTTGACCTTAAAAGTTGTAATTGCTAAACAAAATGACGAGAAAATTAAAAAAAAAAACTTGCATTTTTCAGAGGTAGGATTAGTTCTTCCAGGAGGAACTTTTTTCTCCTTGGTCCGATTTTTTCTATTTTCTAGCTTTGACAGCCTATTACTATAGCTTTTTCTGCAAAGTTTCATTAACCTAGGGGCACTCAGTACATTTTTAGAGCCAATATAAGCTAAAAAAAAGTAATGTCCGGCTAGATTGGCAAAATACCCCTATGTGCGACGTCTAGCGCCTAGCTTTGAAAAAACCTGAATAAGAGCGCAACGTTTTGTAAGAAACAGTAGTGTTAGCATATTTTGTTTAGTAAAATCTAATAAATTTAATCGCAAAAGAGAGATAAAATCGCAAGATAAAGCAGAAAATAGCTATATGGCACCACTCTTACACAAAAACAAACAATAACATTTTCGTTGCACCCAACTTCACTACATAACGCTCTGTCAAAATTGGATTTTACAATTGCGAAGCGTTGACGCCGCGCTATTTAGGTTTGATTCATACATTTTGTATGTACATGAGAATTTTTGACAGTTATTTTATGCCTTACGCCCTTGTTTAGGTTGAGTAGTAACACTCTTTGCCCCAACACCTAAATATTCGCGGGCTGAACTTTTTAGTTTTTTAGAGTTCTATTAAGAAAGTTTCTGTGTTTTTTCGTGCGTTTTATATTATTTGATAAGTTAAATTTAATATTATAACGAAGTGAACTGCAGATAAAAGCCATAAATACCTAAAAAATACCAATTTATTATAGGGGAAATATTCTTCCCTATGGTCCATACATGGTATGACTGGTGCAGTCTATGTATGCAGTGTATACATTCGCGGTCATAATTTATTGTTTTCTTGTAGTTTTATTACATTTATTATTATATATTTTTTCATAAATAGTTAGAAGTGGATAGAGCAGTTGCTAATGGCAGTTAAAAGTGATGGAAAAGTTGGCCTCCTGTTAGATAAGGAAGACCAGCAGTTCATTAGCAAGGTGTGGAAAATGAGAACGCTATTGTTGTGATTGAAGATTCTGTTCCAAAACAATTGGATAAGAACATTCACGACGCATTACCTTCTGTTTCAGAACAATCGGATCAGGACATTCAAGACGCTTTAGCTTCCACTTTAGATATGTCAGAAACTATGTGGTATAATAAATATATGGGTGGTATGGACCTCATGGACCAGCGCAAGGCCTGCTATGAGGTTGATCGCAAAGCCAAAATAAAATATTACCTGCGTCTTCTTTTTGATATAGCCATGAATAAAGCGTACTAACTATACGCAAAGTTGCATGAAGCACATCGCGGGGAAGGACCACAACACGTAGCACAAGGTTTAATAAATAATTTTACTTGTAGACAACGATAAAGACCAACTCTAGTCTCTTCCGAAGAGCTACGTATTGGCAACAAATAAAAGTCGCCAGCTCACAATATGCAAAAAGCTGAGAAAATTAAAAGATGTGTACATTTTTCTAAAAGGCGTACAGAAAATAGGACACATATACATATGTGCTATGTGCTATGTGCAATGTTAACTTATGCTTCACATGTAACCGAAACTGTTCGGAACACCATAATTAATACTTTCTTATTATTTATCTGTCATTTTTATTTATATTTTTGTGTTAGAAATCAATAAATGATAGACTTATAAAATAAACCTAACTGTTACTTTAAATTCCCTTATGGCCCACAGGGAAAATTTTTTCCCATCAAATATCAGAAAAACTGTGAGCCAGGTTTAGTTTTTTCGCTAATATTTACTTATTTATCTGGGATATCTTATGGTCCTTTAAGGGTTAAGGCTTTAAATTCAAAGGAAATATATCTATACATATAATAAAACAGTAACTCATTTTCTGTCTGCCTGTTTTTCTGAGTGTGCTCGCATCACTAAAAACTACTGGATTGATTTTAACAAAATTTTGTGAGGAGGTACCTTAGTGTCCTGATTCCAACATAGGATAATTTTTCCGCAAAAAAAGGGAGAAAAAGCAGTTAAAGTATGCCGATTTTTTTTACCGATTTAAAAGTACTGCATACTTTAAGGCATCTTTTATTTTTGAAAGCGGTATATTTTAAGCACGATTACGCAACAGGTGGCGCTGTTTTAAAATAATGCCAAATGGCCAATTGAATAAAATTTTTGTATTTAAATTGTATTTTTACTTTGTGGATTTACAATGTTATTAAAATATTTCAAATACCTTTTACAGAGCTTTACAATTACAATTTTTAGAATTTTTTATAAATTTTACAATTTTTTCCAGGGATGGGTACCTTTAAATAAAGTAAATCCATAAACCATAACTGAAGCACTATAAAACTAAGAGTCTTACAATTGGTGTGGAATACTTTCAAAACAAAATCGAGCAAAATATTTTCAGGAAGCCCGAAACGTGGCGGGCACAGCTAGGTTGAAAATAAATAAATTTATTCTTACTTATTGTTATTTTATATCACTTTTTACTGTACTGCCTTTTAAGAGCAAACTATTAAAATTTCTGGTATTTAAGCATTTTTTAACCAAAATCAAATAAAAAAAATCATTAATATTTCAAATAATAACTTTTTTAAAAAGATTTAAAAGACTCATCCCTCCCTTTTTTGTAAATCTTAGTTTTACCCATATCAATGACCGGGCGCTCTGCCATTCACTGGTCCGTTAAATTAAATATTTGTTTTTTTTTTTCATTTAATTTAAAGAACAAGTACGACGACCATCAAAGCCATCAAAGCGTATCATCATAACATCGATAATCATATTTCATAAAATTGTTTATCCAGATAAAGTTAACAAATCAAAAATTTATTTGATAAAAGTTGGCATAAGCAAAAGAGGAAAAAGAAATAGATAGTACTCACCCACCAAAAACCCCCGTGGCTTTTTCCTTAAACGCAGCTAAACCCTTCATGGCGTTGGAAAAGTTGATATGAAACTTTTTGCTTTAAATGATTTTGTACTTTTTGTGGTTGGCTGTTGATTTTGTTATTTTGTTTTTAAGGATTCACTGCAGGTGGTCGTCGTTTGCTTAAGACACCTTATAAAAACGCGTAGTAACTTTTCCGTACGTTTCACACGATTTTTTAGTTCACACGTTCACACGATTTTCGTATTCGTTTTCTGCCGTCGTCTACTTTTTATGTGTAACACTGTTTTTAGATTTGATTTCAACAAATTACAAAATGAAATGGAACTTTGGTTTAACTATTTTTTTTTGTTTTTATTAACACTTTGTGGGTGGGTGCGTGGGTGATAATGCTGGATTGTTTTGTGGTGTTTGTGTGTCCTGTCGCTTATAATCTATTTTTATGAGATTTTTCTCTTTTTGCTGATTTTTATGGAGTCTTAGCAATTATAACAAACGGCTTGCTCTGACTGGCTGTTCGTTGGTGTATCCATAATTCCTATTAATTTATTTATAATGAAATCACTGCAGTCATCATTCTCACTTTTATGGGGTTTGAGCTCGTTGAGTAGTAGGTAGTTGTTGCTGTTGTTGTTGTAGATTTGTTGTACAAATACGAGTACAAGTTTGTGCCAAATTGGCAGTTATGGGTCATTTTTATTTTACTTTTGCCTCCTAAAAATGAAAAACAAAAACAGAAAATATACAAATTGGAATTTAGTCATGTTCATTTGCTGATAAGAAATTTCAAAGTTGTGTTTAATAGTATGTGTGTGTTTTTGAAGGATTGTTATTGTTTGTTTGTATAAGTGTATGATATTTTTCTCATATTATGGCCACAAATACAAACATGGCAACCAAAACATAAGCCGATTATATTCATAAATTTTTCTTTCCTGGGAGTACGAATTGCACAAATTTGCTGATGATGAAAGTATATAAAGTTTTAATGATGAAAAAGCACCAGCAACAATAAAAATATCTACTTCAAAGGAATTTGTGCTGCTTTTAGGAACTTTTAAGCGGATTTCATTTATTACAAAAAATTTACTTTAGCAACATAAGGAAAATACATATATTTTTGGTTGCATCAAATAATTTTAAATTGAAGTCTCTCTCCATCCAAGGATATCGTTGGTACGTTAGATATACAAATATTATTTAATTAAAATATCCTTCGGGAAATTGATGACAATAATTCCAGTTGCACTTATCCGAAGTCTTGTTAAATAAAAAGTTTTAACAGAAAGATAATTTCAAAGTGTTAAAAATAGACATTTTACCTAGAGCTAGGCTCGTAATGTGATAACTAGCATTAAACAAGTATCTTAAGGTTAGGTGTAACATCTATCAGAGTGTCGTAGAAGTGTCAATTGATCCTCTCCTAAAACATCGCCGTGATAAAGTGACCTATTCAAGGTAACATCAGTGCCCTATTCCACAAAACAACTTATCAGTTTTTGTAAAGTGAGTCTACAAAGTGTTCCACAAAACATTTAATCATTTTTGTATTTCTGTCTAATCACTTTTCACTTTGCATTGTTAAATAGAACTTGATAAAATGAGCCGTAAAATAAGAATGGATAAAAATTGCAGTGTTACATTATAGAAAAGTGAGAGCTTTTTTCAGAACCATTAACTCGATTTAATTTTTAGTGCCTTCAGTGGGTTGCATGTTTTCACTAGCAGTAGCATCAGAGGCTACAGGCAATATTGTGTAAGATGGCACAAACAATAACTCTTATAAGAATGCCAAAACTAATTTCAATTATGCGCCGTGTGTTTTTTTTTTTTTTTGTGGCAAGGATTGAACCTCAACCACTACTTACAGCCGTATTCCGTAACAGCCTTGAGTAATGAACGCTGCCAGACCAACTTGCATTTACACTGTAAAATGTGTAGTCTGGCTCGCATATCATTGTTACATTCAATGAGTGATTTCCATACCGGGTCACATTTCCTTCTGCGAGAAATGTAGGCGCAACAATTTTAATATTGTTCTATCCACGCAGTATTACTGACGTCATCGGGCCACCGCCATGGTACTTAGTGCCGACAAAGCATGACTGCGGTGTGTATTGTTTTCTAATTTTGCTCCAATTTTATTTAAAATGAAACCAACTTGGATTTGATTTAAAAGAAAGCACTATTTAAATTTTAAGTTTAGTAGTCCAAAAAATTAATTTGGTCTCTAAAATTCCTTCTATATAAAATTTTTACAAATTGTAGTATATATTTATAATTTTATTATCCAATAAAAGTGGTTTTGAAAAAATGTTGCTTATGATAATGGACCATACTCTCTTCCTTCTTAACTAAATGAAGAAGTGATAATTACACTACCCAAGAAAGAGGACCTCACAGAGTGCAGGAGCTCAGGAGTATAATTTTTTTAACCACGATTAATAAGGTTCTAGTTAATATAATCGGTAGTAGACAATAATCATTAATTGCAGCAAATCTTAGGTTAGATTTAGGAGCGATCATAAAATTAGCCTACGGCAATTTGGCACGGACTCCGATGCATGGAAACTCCACATGAATTAATCTACATTATCAGAGCTCTGTACGGAAATATAACAAGCCGAGTACTTCATAAACGCATATTAGGCAACCCGATTAGTTTTGCCTAATATGCTATTATTTAACATTGTACTGCACTCAATTGTGCAGCAAGCAATCCGCATTAGAAGATGAAGTTCCGGAGTTTGGAAAAAAAATTAAAGAAAGATTTTAGTAAGAATTTTAGAGTACATTAACACTTCTTTAGCAATATTGTTTTAGTGCCAACTTGTGGATTTTAGAACAAATATACTTTAGGGAAAAGGCGGTTTGTGGATAAGCTCTCAAATTTGAGTACCTCGGGCATACATTTTTAACACCCAAAAACCTAAAACGGAAAAAATTTGCTCCAAGATATTGAGGTTTTTTTTTATAAAAGTGTTCGAAAAAACTTGTTGGCATCTAAGCAGATTACATTATATAAGCCAAAAAATTATATCACAATTAAGGGGAAACCCCTGATTGTTCAAGTCTAATAATAATAATAGCGGTATGGTCTTCTGAAAGGTCAAATGCGGATATCGTAGCTTTTTTAAAAAAAATATGATATTATGTAGTTACATTTTTGAAAGATCATTTTCATGAAACACTAAACTCCGCTATTGTTGTTTTATATGCTTAAACCAGATGGTTGAAAAAAGTGCAACGTAAAGTCCACAACAGAAGAATTTAATATTTTCGGATAAACCGTAAAACTTATAATCCTTATAAGAGCTATTTTAAAATCCTTAAATACTTCTCTTTCATTTATATATTTGGCTATTGGCTGGCTCACAACAACAATGTTATGCCATATATATAGATTTTAACATTAAGAATATTATTTTTTGTAATCAATAAATGTGTAAAATGAAAAAAAAATCTATTAATAAATAATAATAATAATAATAATAATAATAATAATAATAATAATAATAATAATATATTTGGCTATATGCACATAGACTATATCCGCTAGCATTACAGCTATGATATCTGCATCTGGATGGTGGAGATCTAGGTTGTGCTAGAATCTAGATCATAGAGCATTACTACAACACCAGGAACTCTGACGGTTCGAAGATGACCTGTGGTCTTGTCTCTGCAATATTTTCATGAAGAACTTAAATTAAGACTTTCTTATCATCTTTCCAACGGGGCAAGTGTTTTTCAGGCCTAAATTTCGGCCTGAAGGAATGTAAAGTTCTACTTGAACACAGAAAAAAAATTTTTGCACAAAATAAAGGTTTCAATTAGTTTTAGAAATAAATTTAATTACTTTTTTTTATTTAATTCAATTATATATGTACTTAATTAAGAAAGATAAAATAGTTGAATCAATTAAAAATGTGATTAAATTTATATCTGATACTTATTAAAACCTTTGGTTGGTGCACAAATTTTTTCTGTGTAGGAATGTTTGGGGGGAGAATCGGCATATTTGTTGATAGTCAAGCTTTGCCGTTACTAAAACCACACAACGTTTTAATCTTAAATGACAATTTGTTAAGGATGCGTCATCTAGGCTGGGTCGTCAAGCTGATGTCATCTAGTATGGGAAATGAACAGCTTGATGGACTGGCCAGGTTTGGCCCTGTCCTGGATGCCTTCAATGGTCAATCATTCGCTAAGCCACCTAGTGCCATTAGAAACATAAATTTCGGGTTTTATCTGTAGAGAAATGAGGTAAGATGGTACAAACTCAGCAACTGTAAGGTCGCAAACCTTCGATACAATCGGCAAATAAAAATATAAACGATATCTCAAGGTTTCTGGCTGGCTAACGGGTCACTGGCCGATATCGGTCCACATGCTAGCAGACTAGGACTTTCCTATAATAGGCTAAATACAGGCCAAAGAAGAAACTATGTACAACCGTCTGTGCGACTGCCCGGCACTTAATTATTCGGGATGCAAATTACTTGGAACAAACATCTGAGATATCAGAAACTATTCCAGATGACCTTACTAGAGATATCTACTAAATTTTAGTTTTATTGCTATACAGGAAGTTAGCCCTAAAACTATGGCTTAGTTCCCTACCCTACATAAAAATTTCTTGTTTTAAAATTTAGTTGATTACTTATTCACAGAGATATTTTTTTATTCCAAATTTCAGCTCTTTATTTTTCGTAGAAGTGCCCCATATTATTGAAGAGTAACCCATAGGTCCGTCAGTTATTGAGTTCTATTATATATATGTTGTATATATTAAAAAATGCATATATAGGGTACCCGTACATCATTTTATGTTAAATTTCATTTTAAAATAATCATTTTAAAATAAAGTTATAAGCGGGTAAAAGTAGCTAGAATGAGTTCATGTAATATACACCTTAGGAGCATAGGGCGGTACTTGACCTGGTGAACTACCAAACGCTTAGATATTAGCAAATCGAAAGGTTTTTAATGTTCTTATCAAAAAAAAAATAACGAAGGAAAATCTCTTTACATAAAATTGACCTTCGCCAATTGCATGAATTTCCTGCTAAGATCTTATCAGTCAGTTTCAGTTTCTTTCCTTGACCTTTTGTTTTCAAGTTCCACTACAAGGCATTCCATTTAATAGGTCCCCTCCTTCGTGGGTACTAGTTCATTTTAAAAATATTTTTTTTTTAATAAATTAATTATTTAGGCTTAAGTTCTTAATTATAAAGAGATAAAGAAAAATTAGATACCAGCAAAGCAGAATGCATTTTCTAGACAGCTACGTCCGTCATCAGTACTCTTTGTATCAATCTACCCGGTAGTTTCAATTGTCATTAATTTTCTATTTAAACAAACTTATCAAAGAAATAGAATATGAGAAATTTTATTTTTACATTATATTCGATAGAAGATAGAGCTTTTTGAGATTGTTTTACACTTGTAAACTCTATTTATTTTTCATATTATACTACCAAGCAAACATTTTTCTTTATTTTAATTCTCTATATATTTTTCTTTTATTTAAAAATGGTATATATCTGTCTTGCTATTAGCAATCCTTTGGTTAGCAATTAACAACAATTAGATTGATACAAAGAGTACTGATGACGGACGTAGCTGTCTAGAAAATGCATTCTGCTTTGCTGGTATCTAATTTTTCTTTATCTCTTTATAATTAAGAACTTAAGCCTAAATAATTAATTTATTAATTCAAAAATAGTTCAAATAAAATTCATATTATTTTTTTTTTTTTAATTATTATAGAAAATAAAAATTTTGTTCCAAAAAAAAACACAAATTTTTTTTTTTTTGAACTGCGAAGTGTTAAAAAAAATATTGGCCAGCAATTCAGAGCTCAATAGTGCATAAAGTAAATAAGTTTAGATTTTTCAATGAATCCGTTTTTATCTTGTCATCTGTGGCAAAAGGTCGCTATTTTATATTTTTGGGGTTTACCAAAAAAAATGATATTTCGAAAAAACATTGGGTGGAACAACATAAGTTTTTTTTATTAGACCAGCACTCAGGAGATGACCCCTACTCATGCAATGCATTGTGCGAGAAATAGAAAATTTGATCATGGGAAGAAGGATATATGGAGTAGTGTTTGTGGACATTAGACTTGAACTTTCTCATATTGAAATTGAAAGGAAAGACACCCACAAGGAGTTTATTCCACATACGAACTGTTCGGGCGAAAAACGAATTTTCTCTATAATGCGTAGGCAAATCGACCACAAATGGGATAAGCTCTTGATGAGAAGCGTGTCGTACGCAAAAATGTGTGGGTGTCGGATACAATTACCCTGACTTGAATAGAGCACATTTCATTGTAATTACAGTAAAACAGAAAAACACATACCACATTGGGTCGATGCTTCAGTGAGTTTTTCGAAAATATCACACACGAAAATAAAACACAAGATCTGGTCATACATTTAAGAAAAAATAAACTATTTAAAATCTGACAAAGTTGAGGAAATTTTTAAATTCCCCTCGTATTTATAAAAATATACTTACATATTTCTTTATGAATAATCCATAATAAAATCTGAGATTATGTAACACAACGAATGGATGCTGTAGCCGCTGATGATGTCATTTAATAATCCAAGGATTTATTTTTTTTTATATTTGTATTTGTTTTAATGCAACTTAAAATAGTTATTAGATTTTGACACTTTCCACTGCTTACTAACGAAATTTATTTTTAACGATAACAAATGACGATTTAACGGTTTCAAGGTACACAAATTACAATGATGATAAAATAGCGATACAGATTGATATATACACTGAAAAAAAATATTGTTTTTTTTTTTAATGCAAAATTAAAAAGAAAATTAACTAAAAATCCACGAAATTATGAGTTTTATTTATTTTCCTCAAACTCGACTTATTTGCAGTGACATTTCGCAGACAGAGTTGGTTGGTTTGCAAGAACAAACCAGCAGCGAGTCTTTTAGAACTCTGTCTGATAACTGCAATTGTAGCAGAAAAGGTAAAACTATATAAAAGGTAAAACTAAAGACTTGTGTTACTATTTTTTGAGGATCGGGAGTGTTATAGTGTGGCCTTATATAAACAATACATACATATAGTAGCTATATACTGGAATGTTTAAATACATATGTATATGTATATGGTATTTATGTATAGAGAAGGATGGAAATATTATATAAATTTTGGATATAGCAACTCTCTTTTCGCTGCATTGGAATGAAATAAAAAATCCTAACAATGATGCAATCTTTTTTGTTCACTGGAAAACTAAAGTAGAAGGTCTATTTAAAAATTTTCTGTATTGGAAGGCAATATACTATAGATATAGACTGAAAATTTGCACTGAGTATGTTATTTATTTTAATTTGTTTTTTTTTTTAATGTAAAACACAATTTGTGAGATTTCTTGTTTAATTAAATATTTTTTTTTAATAAAAGTTTTCTTTAATTAAATTATTTTTAACCGACCTCTTAATCTTCTTTTAGAGCTTAAGGGAACCGCTTTATACCGTTTTTTTACACCACACAACAGGACTACAAACGAAGAACTACTGTATGAATTCTTAAGACAAGAAAAATACCAGCAATGGACCAAAATATGCTGAAATCAAAGTACATATACATTTTGCCATATCCTTGCTGCTTTAGTGCTTGTGAGCAAAAGAGCTGGCATTAGTGTGGTGAAAAGCTTTTTTGGAATTTAGTAACCTGCGCGTAGCCTGCTTAAAAGTTTAAAGTGATGGAATTTCAAAGTCGACTAAGGGTTTCTTTTGGCTAAAATGTCCATTATTTATTAACTGTAGCAATGTTAAACTGGGTGGTGGTTTTTCACAAGAAGTAGAATGGCTTGCCACCTATGTGTTGTTAGCCAATCATGTTTAAGTAAAGGTGGAGTTCGGCTTCTGACCATTCTTCTAAAACATTTAAGGTTTTCTACGACTCTTAGTATTTTTTCAGTTTTATTTTTTATTTTGTCGTCTACATTGCCGCGTATTTCATTCCAAAATCTCTACAAAAATCTGCGAATATATGTGAATCTATGTATGTGCATATATAGAAATTTTATACATGTAGATGTGTATATACATACATACACAATTCAGCCATTCTTTGGAAAATGTATTTTGTTTTCATACACATTTCACTGAAGTCTACATATTTTTGTTGTGATTTCTTGTTGGTTAATGGAATGATGGAATTTATGTAAATATGTATGTTTATGTGTTTTATGTACACCTTCTTACATATATATTTAGTATATTGTTAGTATTTTATATACAGTGGGCGTCATATAAAGCAAAACGTTCATGAAGTGTTTAACATTTTTTAAACATTACATCAATACTTCTTGGATTTTTATAGTCTGGGCGATAATTTTCTTGTAGATACGACGATATATCATAAATTTGGAAATATTAACATAAATGCTATGTAATGCTATAGACATTAAGATTTTGCTTTAACAGCGAGTTGTCGCAGAAGTTGATTTGCAGAGTATAACTTACAACTGAAGAGTAGAAATTAATAAATAAATCAGTAAAATGCGAGTAACACTCAGACACAGGTTGTTAATTTCTTCATGTCTTACGGGGCACCCCTTAATTTGTAATTGTTTTTTTTTTTTAAATATGCATAGTACCCTTTGTAAATAGCAAGTGTCTGCCTATAATTTTTAGAAAAGAAGGCCAGATTCTTCAAATTTGAGACAAGTGAGGAACACCCTTTTTTTTGTTGATTTTACTTTCGTTACTTGTTGCTACAGTAAATATTCTAAAATATAATCTGTGTAAATTTTAAGTGTTAGTCTATTATTGTTCATAATGGGTGATTTTTTTGAGGTTAGGATTTTCATGCATTAGTATTTGACAGATCACGTGAGATTTCAGACATGGTGCCAAAGAGAAAGATGCTCAGTATGCTTTGACATTTCATCATGAATAGACTTACTAACGAGCAACGCTTGCAAATCATTGAATTTTATTACCAAAATCAGTGTTCGGTTCGAAATGTTCAAATGTGACAAATTTTGTTCAGCGATGAGGCTCATTTCTGGTTGAATGGCTACGTAAATAAGCAAAATTGCCGCATTTGGAGTGAAGAGCAACCAGAAGCCGTTCAAGAACTGCCCATGCATCCCGAAAAATGCACTGTTTGGTGTGGTTTGTACGCTGGTGGAATCATTGGACCGTATTTTTTCAAAGATGCTGTTGGACGCAACGTTACGGTGAATGGCGATCGCTATCGTTCGATGCTAACAAACTTTTTGTTGCCAAAAATGGAACAACTGAACTTGGTTGACATGTGGTTTCAACAAGATGGCGCTACATGCCACACAGCTCGCGATTCTATGGCCATTTTGAGGGAAAACTTCGGAGAACAATTCATCTCAAGAAATGGACCGGTAAGTTGGCCACCAAGATCATGCGATTTGACGCCTTTAGACTATTTTTTGTGGGGCTACGTCAAGTCTAAAGTCTACAGAAATAAGCCAGCAACTATTCCAGCTTTGGAAGACAACATTTCCGAAGAAATTCGGGCTATTCCGGCCGAAATGCTCGAAAAAGTTGCCCAAAATTGGACTTTCCGAATGGACCACCTAAGACGCAGCCGCGGTCAACATTTAAATGAAATTATCTTCAAAAAGTAAATGTCATGGACCAATCTAACGTTTCAAATAAAGAACCGATGAGATTTTGCAAATTTTATGCGTTTTTTTTTTAAAAAAAGTTCTCAAGCTCTTAAAAAATCACTCGTTATATAAAAATATAATTTCTATGAAAATATCAAGAGCGGTTAAAAAAATAAGGAATAATTTTTGCAAAAAAAACCGACTTCAAAACAGATAGATGGGCACCAATTATAAACTAAAAATATAAGAAGTAATCTGTAAGAATTAGATTTAAACCAAATAATATATGCGCCAAAATTAGCGGAAAAAAGTAAAGACTATATGAATGTCAAGCATCTACCTATTACTGTTCAAAATTTAAGCTATTTTCACCAGCATCCGTTTTTTATGGGGACACCATTCAAGATCAAATAACATCACCTATTGGGACACCCTTTCATTTACAATTTTAAATTAAAGACCCGTTGTTATAGAGGACTTGGCCACAAAGAATCTTTGTAAGTTTCAACACTCTGTATATAACGGTTAAAAAGTTTAACCATATATATCAAATTACATGAACTATTGGGACACCCTTTACATAATAATTCCAAATATTTATACTTGATATCATACCAGAGTAGTTGATATTCTGCCTAATTTTCAAGTGTTTGTGTTCAACGGTTCAAAAGATAGGGCTATATAGACCAAATTACATAATTTATGGGGACACCCTTTAGTTTCTAAATTCAAATTGTATACTTGCTATAGTGGACTTTGCAATACAGGTTCCTTGTAAATGTCAGCGGTCTGTGTACAACTGTTCAAAAGTATGGCCATATACATCAAAATAAATGAACTATTGGAGCACCCTTTAAAATTTTGAATATTTATACATTTTATTATAACGGTCATAGTAATAGACATTCTGTCAAATTTTCAAGGTTTTGTCTATAACGATTCAAAAGATAGGCTCAAATAGGTCAAATTACGTCACCTATGGGGCCACCCTTTAAATTTTAAATTTATTTTTTTATTAATTTCTACTGTTGGGAGCTATAGCAACACGTAATTTTTTAAAATATTAATTTGGTGCCCTTTACGGTTCTTAATACACGTAAAAAACATGTATGTTGTATGGGGACACCCTAAGCAAGGATGTAGAAACAAGATTATACCATGTTAGTTGACGTAGTTTTCCCACCCTAAGAGTTGCCAAGCCTTAATTACAATTAAAATTGGCGTAATTTTGTTTCTATTATTTTTGACATTGCTTTTATTTATCCTATGGTATTTGAATTACTTACCAAATAATACGAGTATGTGACTGCGGTCGGGAGCACAAAATTTTTATTTTACACGTTTTTTATATAATTTATTTATATGATTTTTTTTTTTAAAAATGTTGTTATTTTGATTTTTTTTTTCTAAAACTGTATAATAATGTTTTAACATACATAAATACATACTTAGTTTTATTTTGGTTATAACCGCATTTCCAACTTAAAATAAATGAAAATATTAACTGTAACGGAAAATCACTATTTATATTCTGTTTTTTTTAGAAATAAATGTTGGAATCAGTAGAAAAATAAAATTCTCTGCGTTTTCAATGTTTATTCAGTTAAAAATAACACACTGTGTAATTTTTTAAGTCATGGCAAAATAACCATATACGGACACCACTACGTGCTAAAAGACCAAAAAAAAGACCCCTGTCTCCCAGTTTTGCCCAAGTCCTCCAGGTTTTTTTTTATGGGCCCTCAAAGATGTGGGGCCTTGATGTCATTTTTGCAAAAAAATGATCATTTACTCAAGCTCATATTTTGCAAACCGTTTGAAATTTTGATATACTCTCTGAGGCAAAGTTGTAGCTCTTGTCATAAAGAGCAAAAATTGTTAACATATAAAATCAAAAAAAACTTCAATTTTTTACCTTTTTTCCCCTGTTCAGGTCTACCTAATCGCTACCTAAACGGTGTTAAGAATCATTCCTAGGAAGTTCATATGTTCCAGAAAGTTGTTTACTGAAATCTTAGGTTCATTTTTGTAGTTGATTGTTTCCTTGAATTTTGAACGGTTTGCTACCTATGGACCTGAACAGGGGAAAAAAGGTATAAAAAATTGAATTTTTTAAAGTTTTTTGCGATTTTGACCTTGAAGATGAAGTTTTTTTGATTTTATATGTTAACAATTTTTGTTCTTTATGACAAGAGCTACAACTTTGCGTCAGAGCTTATATCAAAATTTCAAACGGTTTGCAAAATATGAGCTTGAGTAAATGATAATTTTTTGCAAAAATGACATCGAGGCCCCACATCTTTGAGGGCCCATAAAAAAAACCTGGAGTACTTGGGCAAAACTGGGAGACAGGGGTTTTTTTTTGGTCTTTTATCACGTAGTGTCCGTATATGGTTATTTTTTTTCCGTGTTGCACTGTGTAACTGTACGGAATACTTTTGAAATAAGCTACAATCAGTTACTGTAAAAATGTTCTGAGTGTATAGATTTTTTTTTGATATGTTTTTTAGTACAAGAAAAGTTTCTTTGTTAAAAATTTTAGAACATGGCTGGTAGCAGTTGGAGACTATAAAAATTTTTCCAGACTAAATCGCCCTTTCTGCGATCTAGATCGAAACTACAGCCACTACGTTACTCCTCATCAATTACCGTTAACCATTAGAGATTTGGAGGAATCCCCGTGGAACTACCGCTTTCTATAGTACCAGTCGACTGGATATTAGTCAGACCTCGAGTTTTTTGTTTTTTTTTTTCTTTAGGCCCCCTTCCAGCCTCGAGGACTCGTGCCCCCATATATCCCGGAATATTGGCGTCAAGGCTTTAAAAAGCAACGAGACAATATAAGCCCAGGGGAAGCTAGAACGTGAGGGCGCGACTTGGCCTACTTTTATTGTTAGGAGATCACTCCAGAACAGGTTAAATCCTCCGTCTACAGAATAAAATGAATATATTATTTTTGGAATATTTGGAATTTTTTTGTAGCAAAATATTTCAAATATTTTATCAAAAAATGTAAAATATTTTAAATAATTATTGTAGTTTTTGCCCTTTTTAATATTTTGAATTCTATTTTTTAATAAGCACTAGGTCTTTTTATAAAAATGTTTTAATAATTTTTATTTTCTCAATATTTCGCTACACCATTGGGTAGCATCTTCAGGAAATATTATTATTATTTTTATTTCCTGAAGATGCTACCCATTGGTGTAGCGAAATATTGAGAAAATAAAAATTATTAAAACATTTTTATAAAAAGACCTAGTGCTTATTAAAAAGTAAAATATTTTATTTATATTAAGAATATTTAAATTATGAGTCGAACTATTTTATTGACATATAAATTAATTTTTGAACTCAGGCTTAAGTTCGTTCAAGTCTTTCTAAGAAGTAAGAATATTTTGTTTGCAAATTAGGGGTGATAAATTTTTAAAGAAAAAATGGGAAATTTTATTTTAGACACCAGAAGAATGCAATTCATTTTCTGGACAGCTAGTTTTCTTTAAATATTATCGCATAATTTAAAAAAAAATATTCTTTCTACTTAAAAAGAACTAAACCAACTTAAGCCTGACTTCAAAAATTAATTGCGTATATCCAAAGATTTTTAGGTGCGAAGAATGCTGAAGAAAAAGAATTACATTCTGCTTGTGTGTAAAATAAAATTTTCTTAATTTTTCTTTAATATTGATCACCTAAGGTGTATTTAAAATTATTCTTTCTTAGAGAGAATAAAACGAACTTAAGCTTGACTTTAAATTTCATCTTTTTTTTTTTAGTTTTCATTTAATTAATCACGTTATTTTTGTAATTGTTATATCGCCCACTGTATGTGTATAAACTAAATATATACGTTTTTGCTGACATTGTTGTCAGCCATTTTGAATTTGTTAACGTTATTTCTCTTTCTAATTTTTTTTAGTTTTGCTTCCATTCAATAGTAAAGTTCGGGTTCAAAAATTTGACATTTAGTTGGAATTTTTTAGTGTAGGATTTATTTTCTATAAATCGATAGAACAAACTTTTGTTTTGTCATAATAACTAGTTAGCTAAAGGTTAAATTATTTAAATAGTTACTTTTGCTTTTAGCAAAATTTAACGTTGCACAATATATAACGTTGCAATATATTTTAGGGTTGTATGTATTGTATGTGCATGTTTTATTTTGTTGAAATAATTTCTCAAACATCTATTAAGTTCACTATGAATATTGTGACTCGAATCGACTTTTTAAAGCCAAAGAGATTAATGTCTTATTCTACGTAAATAATTTTCCTTTGTTTTGCAAATTCACACTAGAAAGGGTAACGCTATTCCAGTGTCACAAGTTTAGCTAAGTTAAACTTATTCTAAAAAGTCTAGTTTAAACCTTGTAATTGAGAAACTTTTCGCTCCTTAAAATATCTCCTCTTTTCTATCATAAAAACAATAATTGAAGAGGTTGGTGGAAACCCGACCTCAGTTCAAAAAACACGTTTTGAGATAATCGACTTTGAAAGTAAATTAAAGTTTTATAGGTTACTAGCTATCCCCGGTGCGCTTCGCTACACCCATCCACAAAAAATACAATAAAAACACTTGGAAGAAAAGTATGACCAACTTTTAACGCGAAAACGCACGCTATTCTCACGTCAAAAATGTTCCCATCAAACCTGTTTTTGGATAGACTATACGTATTAATGCGATAACAATTTTTTCACTTTGCATAGGAGGTATCACGCCCTCCATTCAAATTTAGTCTGTGTTTTTTCTACACAAATTCCAAGGCGCTACCTATTGCAGTTCTCTAGAACAGGATAATAATTTTTTACTTTGTATGGGGTGTACCACGCTCACTGTCCCAATTCAGCCTATGTTTTTCTATAGTATACTCGTATACTATAGGGTTTACTTGTACCCACTTTAAAGACAATACCTATTATAGTTCTCTATGTACACAATATTAATTTTTCACTTTGTATGCGAGGTAACACGCCCACTGTCCCAATTCATTCTGTATTTTGGCAGACTATGCGCTTTAGCACAAAGGTTTCTCTTGCAAAGTTTCAAGGCGCTATCTATTGTAGTTCTCCAGGAACACGATAATAATTTTTCACTTTGTACGCGAGGTACCACGCCCACTATTTCAATTCAGTCCGTGATTAACTAAACTATGTACGTTAATTTGGCGGTTATTGGTGAAAAATTCCAAGGCGCTACCTAGTGTAGTTCTCTAGATACTGGATAATAATTTTTCACTTTGTATGGGAGGTACCACGCCCACTATTTCAATCCATTCTGTGTTTAGCTAAAGTATGTACGTTAATATGGTGGTTATTTGTGCAAAATTCCAAGGCGCTACCTAGTGTAGTTCTCTAGATACAGGATAATAATTTTTCACTTTGTATGGGAGGTACCACTCCCGCTATTCCAATCCAGTCCATCTTTCTCCAAACCATGTACGTTAATATAGAGGTTACTGGTGATACCTATTGCTGTTAGCAAGAAACACGATGATAAATATTTACTTTGTATGGGAGATGCCACGCCCACGTCGAATATCAATACCCTATCTTACCATCCGTGTCTAATAATAAACTGTAAAAATTTCAGAAAGATCGGTTCATTGGTGTAGGCAGCTATAGCTTTCCGACAAACAAACAAACAAACATACAAACAAACACATTTTGTGCTTTATATATATAGAAGATTGAATATCAAATAGTATTACTCATTCAATTTACATATTAAGTATTCTGATGTATTCTTCTAGACTAAGAATATATATAGCCTCTGATTGTTTGTAGATATTTTGCCTTCAAGGGTATTGAATATAATATGAAGCAGTGTCAGAGGTCGTAATAAAATTATCATAACCCAGCGGAAAAACGACATATAGACATCAAACAACAACCATTGCAGAGCATTAAATAACGGATCATTTTAAGCGTTTTACCAAAAAAACTACTTCAGCCGCCTGAGGTCGTTTTTCCACCAACCTTCTCAATTGTAGCTTCTGAACCATCCAAATCAAAATTAATTTTCACTAAAAACCACACTACGCTAATCAATAAGATTGCCTCTTACTTGAATGTCCCATTTCATATCTTTACGTGCATTATTGCAGGTATTCACAGATTTCAATGGCTATCTTTACCATTGGCATACTTGCCCGAATACCGGCTTGATAGCAGATTTTTGGTGCTGAAAGAGAAAAGCTTTAGAAGATTCTTAAGAATTTTCTCTTTTCAATTTAACTCTTTCCATAGTTTTAATATCTTTTAAGTTTTGTGACTTGCGGACTCGCTCACTAAATCATTAATATTTACAACTCAAAATTTATGATTTATTTATCAAAATCATTTATTTATCGAAATGGATCAAATCTTTAACGATCACGAAAACTTCGTTTGCATCACCCTCTGTTTTAAATTAAAATATATACCGTTCCAGACTCAATTGCAAAAACTACAACCATGTTTTTAAAAACAGGGGTTTACCTCTACTGAACAATTTTTAACCTTGAGTTGTGAAAGTTTATGACATTATGGATTCTCATGAATAGGAAAGATTGAGCAAATTCCTTCTCTCCGCAATCGGGTTGAAATTGCCTCAATTTTTCCAAGGGCCCTAAAAAAAAGCTGCAGAGATATTAAGCACACCAATATTTTATACTACTAGTTTATTTTTTTTTTTCATTAAAATTGCTGTGGTCCTAAATATATAAACGAAAAACGGTACTTTTGTTTGCTTGTTTTTGGAAAAGGTCATAATACTGTTTCATTAAACTTAAATCTTCTTGATTTTAATTTTATAAACTTAACTTTTATATATCGCATATTTTTTTCTTGTGTTTCGATCTTATTTTAACTCTGGGCCTGAGTTTTTATAGCTATAGCCTATTGGAACTGCTGGATAAATATAAATTTTTTGCAAAATTCTCACAAAGAATATTATGGTATATTAGATTTTATAATTATTTTTTATTATTATTATAATTGTTTCTATAACTTAATTTTCTCCTACGAAGTCAATAGGCATAACTGTTGAGTTCAACAGTTGCCAACAGTTTCGTAGCAGTTGAGCTCAACAGTTACATACGTCTTAAAACGGCTTGATAAATATATAGCGAAAAAAAGAGCTGACAAATGTTAACAATTGAAAAATTATAAAAAAGGGACAAAAGACAAAAAAGAAATAGTTTTAAATAACTAAATTAATTACTTTAGCTAAGAATTATAGAGAAAAAACGGCAGAACTCTCTTCTATAAGCTGTTTAGGTTGAGCACAACATGTTGACTAAAATATTTTATGATAGAAAACTTATCCAACTGTTGAGTTGAGCGAAACTACTCAACAACCCGTTTCTAAGACAAACACTCCACGGTTGCGCAACTGTTACGTCTTACGAAAGTACCCAATGACATTTTAAAATTTATAATTGTCATAAAGAGATTAATTCCTCGTTTTTAATTGGCATTTTAGTAATGAAAACTGAGTCCCTTTTATATTATGTACAAGATATTAAATCGTGTTTCTTCCTTATACCAACTCCGTTACCACATCAATCTGACATTTTGTTCAGTGCCTGGTCATTTAGACCGTAGAGAAAAGGAGCAGGATCAAAGCTCCTTGTAGCCTTAGATATTACCAGATATTATCATGAGTAATTTTAAGACCCTGAAATGAATTCTGCATTGTGATGTAGAAAATATAGTCTCTCTCTTATCTATATACATAGTTACACTGGGATAACCGCATCATCTAAACGATGTGTATAATTTACCACATAATTTATTTGTAGCATGATCCATGCTTCTTGTGTATTAAAGCACTGCATTAGCAAAAAAAAACAAAACTCATTATAATATATCACTGAATTCACGTCTGTTCCTTGCATATGAGTAACGATAAGTGGACAATAATACACATCAAAGACTAGCCAGGTAAGTGCCATGAGCTGGCAGAGTTTCCACAAGCAAGTTTTAATAAGTATAACTCAATGTTGAACATAATAACGATAAACTTGAGCAAGTTGAAGCAGATATATGCTTTGAGTGAAACACGAACATTACTTACGTTCATTTTAAGGTCTTAATTTCTTAAGTAATACAAAAAACGAAAAACCACTAGTGCAAGCACACCGAGCGTTTCGAACATGAGAGGAGTACCCACGACGCTCACTGGTATAGAAGGTTCGTTTTACTCGGTCTCGGGCTTATAGCATTTATAATAAGAACAGAGGTTTGCTCAATAACAGTATGGTATGGGTAGGCATGTCTTCAATAAACTAGTTTGTGTTCGAGTATGACCACTTGCTCATGATATTATGAGCGCACCTATTATATGAGCTCGCTCTGTTTATTGTGCACTGTTTATTGTGAATATTAAAACTATACAAAGGATCTCAGGAACCACTGACATATGATCTCTTGAAATGCATGAGATTTACTCAAAAATTATACGATTTAAAAAAAAATGGGGTCATGTTTTAGTTTTATTTTTTATACTTGTTAATACAGCGAACATAGTTTTAATTATCCTGGAAAAAAAATTAAGAGTCTACCCATTATGATTAAAAAACTAGGCCATATACACGACTCACATTACTATCGCGAACTATAGCGAACTTATTTTTAAATTTTCTAAAATTTTTACGGTTCGAAAAATCCCCTCACTATTGAAACACCCTTTAATCTTTATTATTTACTATTGTAGCGGCCATAGTAATACTGTGAAAATTTCAAGAGTCTATTTATTACGGTTCCAGAGATAGAAGGCTCTGGAAAGACAGATGGAAAGACATAATACCGAGAACAATGGGGTTATGTTTCTATGCTTTGGTTACGGCACCCTAAAACGGATATTTATACCCCTTAGAAAATGTATTTGACTACATCATTGCGTATGCTGTTTCTTTCAATCATAGAGCTAAAATATTTCTCTTTCCATTTAAGAAAAGGCACATTTGACATGAGAATATAAAAAATATAATCTATACATATAATAAAATAGTAACTTATTTCCGTCTGTCTGACTGTCTCTCTGTCGCATCACAAAAAAACTACTGGATAGATTTTAACAAACTTTTGTGAGGAGGTACCATAGTACCCTGATTCAAATATAGATACAGAGATTTATAATAATTTTTAGAATTTTTTATAAATTTTAGAATTTTGTCTAGGGATGGGTACCTGTATATAAAGTAAATACATAAACCATAACTGTAGCACTATAAAATTAAGAATCTTACAATTGGCGTGGAATACTCTCAAATCAAAATTTAGCAAAAAATGATCAGGATGCCCACGACGTGGCGGGCATATCTAGTTTTAAATATAACAGCAAAATTATAGTTGGCGATTAAATATATAAAAATTCATACATTTCTTCATAATAAAATTATGCTAATTTTGTCCTGACATTTTACAAATGGGATATGAAGGATTCACGTCTTAAAGTATAAAATTTTAATTCGTTTAAATAAATTACAGTTAAATACTTATAAATCCCTGAAAAAGCAAATATAGATACTCCTCAGTGATTAATACCATTAACGAAATTATCAAGGATTATAAAGGATTTTGCGAAAACAAACTGACATGAGAGGTAAAAAGTAAAGCGGGCGAAATTCTAACAACAATGTGAGAAAAAGTTATCCTAGCAAAACAGACGCTCACTTCCGCCCAAAACAGTACAATAATATACATAAATAAGTTGTTGAGATGGAGGATGGCTTTGTAAGGCAAGAAGGGGTGGAGTATGCAGGCAGAATTTTTGAATTCAAATAAAACAAAATAAAAAGACAATGCAATTTAGCATAATTTTTTTGGCTTCAATTAGTGGAGTGTTGTCAGCAAAATGACACAAACACACAGACACTTGGCGTGTATAATAATAAAATAAAATTTTAGGAAGGATACCTAATGAAAACAATTCAAATATTTTTTTATATTTTTAAAATTATATAAATTCTTAATTCAATAGAATTAATTTTTAAAATGAAATTCAATAAAACATCTCTTACCTCATTTCTTGATTCCATGGCATCGTAGTCGGCTACGCATTAGAAAATAAGTTTAGGGTGCAGTTTTGCAAGAAATGAAAATTTTTTAGAAACGCCTCTGATGTTATTTAAGGCCATGATTCACTATTATGCTCCGTCGTACGATTTGTCAAAAATTCCATGTGTGCTCAAAAAGTAGGATAGTGTGGAATAAAAGTGTATGTGTGTGCCAGACTTTTTGACAGATCTGTACGATTTTATAATCTTTTGAAAAAATTCATACAATAGTATTTTTCCATGCTATCAGAGTTGCAAAATCTTGTTTTGTATGATAGTGTGGCATCTACATCGCCATTTTGAAATCATTTTTTGAGTAGGACAGAATTCTGTCAGATTTTTTTGTGATTGAATTGTACGATTGTGTAAGATTGTGGAACAAGATTAACGTGAGTACCTGCCTACTCGGCCTAACCTCACGGTGGTCTTACCACCGAGTGAAACTTAGGCGTAGACTAGCGCCCCCATTGTGTAATATAACAACACTTTACGATTGCCACCAATCGCTTTTTGTGTGTGATACAGTCACAATGAGTAGCAATTTATATAATATGGCAAGCCTTTCCAAGGCAAGCCTAGATCCACATTATAACCTCTTGCCTAGGGGTTTGGAGACTATCCAAATCCGTCTGTTGAGAGTGCAACAGCACACTTGATCGACCGAGCACCATACCTACATAAATAGATCTTAAACCACAACCACCACGTGTACCCCCGAAGGGGACCTCACCAATAACCGGTCACAGAGAGGATAGGCTCTCTGTGGGGCCACCGATTCCCGTGGTACCAGTCCTTTGGGCACTGGTCGGGCCTCGAAGAGGACCTGTGTTATAAAACAACAGACCTTTTCTTCCAGATTTAGGCTCTAGGAATCCTAGCGTCTGGTGCCCCTATTTTCCCCGAGTGAACCGCTTCAAAGCTTTTACTGCAGTGACAATTGGAACCCCCGATTGTGTAGGATAGTGAATCCTGACCTTTAGGCGTATTAATTTGAAGATAGTTTAGCCAATTTAAAGTAATTTTACTTCGCCGGCGATATAATACTGGCCAAAGAGGGCGCTGAGATATGGACTATTGTAAATAGTATTATTACATATCGGAGAAAAATTGATGTTGCCACGACTACGGATCGAACTCGAGACCATGTTTTATTAGTCTACGTGATAACAACGTGATATACAGCAAGCCTTCATTTTTAGCTTTGCACGCTAGTAGGTGGCCTAGTAGATAGTGATAGTCAGTGGTTGTGGGTTCGATTCCCACTAAAGACTGGTATTGTTCACTACAAGTTGGCAGAAAAATCAGGAAGGTGCTTGGATATAATCTGGTCACCTCCAAATGCTTAACTGCATTATTGCCAGGTCGTGGAAACTTCAAGTATTATCTGGACAAGTTAAAAATCGAGGAAACTGTGCCTGGTAAAAGGCTAAGATGAGTAGAGGGCCTTGGACCACAGGCAGACACAATAGAAATGTAGATACTGTGCATACCATAGCACGTGCATACGTGCACGTGCATAGCATGTGCATACCATAGCCTTAGACAAATGTTAGCAATTACCATAAACCCTGTGATGAGGAAGAATGTCGACATGTATCAGTCTCCGCTCTGAAATCGCTGCAGTCGAGAGTAAAAGGATAGTTATAGCACGAGACTCAATGAAGTAAAGGCCTCAGTTGCTTCTTCTCTCTTTTTTTTTTTTTTTTTTTTTTTTTTGTTATATGATATCATTTATCTATATATACATATAATAAAATATTAACTCATTTGCGTCTGTCGTTCTGTCTGCTTTTCATTTGTGTTCGCATCACGTAAAAACTACTGGGTGGATTTTAACAAAATTTTGTGAGGAGCTACCTTAGCATCCTGATTCCAATATAGGATGCTTTTTTCCGCAAATATATCTCATTTCCAAGAGAAAGTGGAGAAAAAGCAGTGAAAAAACGCAATTTCCGGTTTAAAGTACTGAAATTATCGGTTTAAAACTGGGATATTTTAAACACGGTTGCACACCTTTCATTTTTGAAAGTGGTACATTTAAACGCTATTGCTCAACATTAGACGTTGTGGAAATACACTGTTATTTAAATATTAAAAACACCTTTCACAGAGGTTTACAAAATCGAGCAAAATATTGTCAGGAAGCGCATAATGTAGCGGGTGCAGCTAGTTGTATTATATAAATATAATCAAATAAAAAAATAATAAAAAAAAATTATTAGTTACCTACGTGAAATCATTATGGAACGAAGGGGTCGAAAAAGGATCCATAAAGTTAGTGGACTGCTTCGGTACCCTTCCCTACGAGCCAGCCTACATGTAGTGGTCTCCCTCCTCCTTTACAGGTTTAATAAATTCACCCATTGTAGGACCTCTGCTCGCACTAGGCCATTGCCCAGTACAGATTTACAGAAATTCACAGCAGATCCCCCTTTTGCTAGCTGGTATGCTTTTTTATTTCCAGCTTCGCCAGTTTATGTTTTAGTGTGAGATATAAATTTATTTTGTGACACAGTCAATTCATTACAAAAAAATTTATCATCTTATTTATTTTTTCCAGTGCAATTCATAAAAAATTTAACGGAATGCTGAGCGCACCTTCCCCTCAGAATTGTTATACTTTGTGGGTGTTCAAGTAAAAGGGTAACTGGCACGCAACCCTTTAACGTTTATATTGTCTCCGCGGTGGTTTTATGGTGGAAAGACTATTGACAAATCCATTAGCAAGATGTTTAAAATAAACGAAAAGATTAAATGGATTTCAGTTATTGTTTAAAAAAAAGATTTTTTCTAAATTAATAGAGATTTTGTAAGCAAATAAATTAACGTTTTCGTGGAATAATTATTTTTCTTTTCTTAAAATTATATGTTTCTGTGCAACTTTTTGTTTTTTTTTTTAATTTTCTCATTTAAATTCATTAAATGATGTATTTTATTTCAGTTTGTTAATAAACTTATTTTTGCTTGTCCCTTTGCTAAATCTCTGATACCAAAGCTCTGCTAAATAAATAAAATAAGTTGGTCTTACATTGGGGTACGTTACACCTTGCAAATACTATGGAATCAAAACGGAAACATTCCAAAACATTTAATTCATTAAACGTAGATGCAAATTAAGATAAAAATTTAGAAAAGAATATTCACATCTGGGGGTTGAAATAAGATTTAACAGAAAATAAAATCAAACTCTTAGCAACTAACAAGAATTTATTAACAAGTGTTATCAATAATCGCGTATTTATTAACATTTAAGAGCCATAAACTGACGAAATGCTGCCAAGACAGAGGGGGGAGTTTTTCCCTTTTTTACACAAACCTAGAAAGTAAGTGTGCGAGAAAAACCTCATTCCACTGTAAACACTCAATGACATCAAACATTTAGATTTATTTTTTTGTTTAATAAAAACAAATACCAACAAGTTAATTTACCATGATGAAGTTGTGCGATATTAACTTTGTCTACGAATGGCTGTGAGCAGCTTCTTTTTCCATTATTGTCCTTGATGTCTTGGTTACTGATTGTGTTGCCAAGGTTGTTATAAATGATTTTAGCTTTTGTGTTCGTGTACGTGTACGCATTGTACACGAATGGCTTGGAGTAAAAGTAAGAAATTGTTTTCGATTTTTCGTCATAAAAATAATAAAATGTTTTAGTGACCATTAGGTATTTTTTATTCCTTTAGAATAAAAAAATGGTATGAATTGGAAGGCTGTTGTCATACCTAATAACTTATACTGGAATTAAAAAAAATTCTGTCAACCTACCCTTAGGTCCCTTTCTCTTGGCGCGGTCACATATATACAATTGCTGGTGAAAGTAAGTCTGTATACTTCGTTAGTGTCAAATTTGTCGGTTGTTTCTTCCGATGTCCTGTTTTATATTTCTAATCCTTATTTGACAGATATATACAATTTTCAAATAAAAGAAAATATATAAAGAAAATAAAAATAAAGAAAAATGTTTACTTGGTAGTATAATATAAAAAGAAAATAGAGTTTACAAGCGTAAAACAATTTCAAAAAGCTCTATCTCCTATGAAATATAATGTAAATTTAAAATTTCTCATATTCGATTTCTTTGATAAGTTTGTTTAAATAGAAAATTAATAATAATTGAAACTACCGGGTAGATCGATACGAAGAGTACTGATGACGGACGTAGATGTCTAGAAAATGCATTCTGCTTTGCTGGTATCTATTTTTTTTATCTCTTTATAATTAAGAACTTAAGCCTAAATAATTAATTTATTAATTCAAAAATAGTTCAAATAAAATTCATATAAAGTATATAGATTTAAAAAAAAAACCTGCTTTAAAACCTCACCTCCCACAGTGGGGGATTTATCCAGAAAAAATGAAAAGGAATCTGTAGTTTCTAAATTGTTAGTCTGCCAGAAATATAAATGGATTATATATCAATATTTAGATAACTTTTCTCTCTTTTTCAAACTCAATACAATTTTAAAAAAATTTATTAAGTTGTCAAAAACATTCTTAAAAAAAGTGTAAAAAATGTTTTCAATAGATATACGTTCTACTAGCTGTACCCGCCACGTCGTAGAAGTCCTGACAATATTTCGTTCGTTTTTGCTTTGAAAGTAATCGAGGACAAATTTTAAGACTCTTAATTTTACAGTTATGCTTCAGTTATGGTTTATGTATTTTCTTTACATAGAGTTACCCACCTTGGATCAAATTCTAAATTTTTTATAAAATTCTAAAGTTATTATAGAGTTCTGTAAATAGTGTAAAAAATTTCCCGCTGACAAAATAAAAGGTGCTGCCATCGTCAAAATTTAAGTTCAGATACCCCTATGCTATGCTCATGCCAAATTTTGGATCAATCGACCTAGCCCTTTATTTTGTTTCTGCCCCACTGTGCAGTACAGAACAGAACCCTACATGTGTGAGTCTGACTCGCAATTGACTGATTTATTTTCCTTTCCACCTGTGCTGAAGGGTATAAAAAACAATTTTATGTCATTGCCTTAAAGCAAAACAATTAATATTTTTTGAACTAATTAGTTCCAAAAATATTGGACAGTATCCTATAGCTTTCTTGTTATAAAGGGTGTTTTTTATAGAGGTATAGAACTTTAAGTTGCAATAAAACAACGATGGATTATTCGATTGACATGAATTTTATTTATCCGAAAGATAATTTTGTGGCATTACATTTTAAATATGATTTCTGGCATATGACCGCCACGGCTGGCGCAGATGTAGTCCAATCTGGTCGTTCAATTTTCGATGACTTTTTCCAACATTTGTGGCCGTATATCGGTAATAACACGGCGAATGTTGTCTTCCAAATGGTCAAGCGTTTGTGGCTTATCCGCATAGACCAATGACTTTACATAGCCCCACAGAAAGTAGTTTAGCGGTGTTAAATCACAAGATCTTGGAGGCCAATTCACAGGTCCAAAAAATGAAAATAGGCAGTCACAAAACGTGTCTTTCAATAAATCTATTGTGGCACGAGCTGTGTGACATGTTGCACCGTCTTGTTGAAACCACATCTCCTGGACATCATGTTTATTCAATTCAGGAATGAAAAAGTTAGTAATCATGGCTCTATACCGATCACCATTGACTGTAACGTTCTGGCCACCATCGTTTTTGAAAAAGTACGGACCAATGATTCCACCAGCCCATAAAACGCACCAAACAGTCAGTTTTTCTGGATGTAACGGTGTTTCGACATACACTTGAGGATTACCTTCAATCCAAATGCGGCAGTTTTGTTTGTTGACGTAGCCATTCAATCAGCAGTGCGCTTAATCGCTAAACAATATTCGCTTATGAAAATCGGGAACAATGGTAATCTCGTTTTGGGCCCAAATTGCACTATCTGCTAGCATTGTTCAGGCGTGAGTCTATTCATGATGAATTGCCAAACCAAACTGAGAATAAGTCCCCTGACAGCTATTAAATCGGTCGCCATCTTGAAAAGTAATGCCAACTTAAAGTTCTATACCTCTATAAAAAACACCCTTTATATCATGAATTAATTTACTGTAATGTAATTAAATGTGTATTTAAATTATAAAGAATTTAATATTAAATTAATTTTAAGAACTAGTTTTTTTTTTTTTTTTCAATTGAAAGTCAACAATTATAGAAGTTAATAAAAATTCTATTAATAATCACAGATACATATTATAAAGTACACATAATCGAAAAGTTAATAAAAGACTCCTCCTACATAAAAGTTTCAAACATTACGTACCTACTTTGACATTTTAATAAAATGCACACGTTTACATTTATCAATGTTTGTGCAGAGCAACCATTTTATAAGCAGTATATAGACACACAGACAATACTAATACTCGCTCAAATTAATATCTATACGATATAATATAATCGTATATGTACTATTTATAGTTGTATATGTATGTATAAGTCTTATGCCCCCTCATAAATAAGGTATATGGCAACATTTGTAACCAACCTATAAATATGTTGAAAAATATACTTTCGTATACTTGATTACAAGGACTAACACCTGCCTGCCTCTGCTAGAAGACCATATTATACACACTCAATTACTTAAGCTTTTGCGCATTACTCCTCAACACAATATAAAAACAAAGCTTTTTTTATAGCCCCCCACGACAAAAACGTAGCAACGTTTTAGTGTAACCATGATATTTTCTATAAAAAGCCCTGCAACTTTAAGGTGAATTTCATTTCTACTTACCAAACTTCTGGAGTAAGCAGCAACACGCCAACAGCAGCTGGATTAAAATAAAATTTATTTATCTAAGGGATATTCGTATCAAAATTTTCAAATTAACCGTCGGCATCCAATAAACGTTTGCTAAAATGGATTTACCACCAAAATATTGCAATTTCGTTAAATTGATATCTAAGGAGTTGTTGTTTTTTATACAAAAACATAAGAAATATCGTAGGATTTGTTAAATACGAAGCGGAGCAAGAGATCTATCGGTGAAAATAATGAATCAACATATTTAACAACCAAGAGAAAATATCAACCAAAAACCATATCAACTCATATCTTTTATTAAAATTATCTTAATTTTAACTTAAGCTTTGATATTTAATTATATTTGTAAATCTAGATACGTGTATTTTGTAGAAGACAATAATAATGTTTTAATAAATATAGTTATATATCCTACAAGAAATATAGTTTGTTTTTAATATTAAAAAAAATATTTGCACCAATTAATTGTTTTAGTTAGTTTCAGTTATAAATATAATTAATTTTTTAATTGAATCAATTATATTCTTAATTCAGAAAGAACAAAATAACCTTCCCATTAAGAAAATAATTGAATCAATTAACAATTTAATTAAATTTGTATCAAAAACTAATTAAAACCTTTAATGGGGCCAAAACTTGTTTCTGTGTAATAATTCTTAAAAAAAACTATCACGTTTTGCACATTATTTATAAATAACGTGACCAGCCTGTTTTTTTATCACAAAGCGGTACCTTAATAATAAAAAAAAAAACGGGCAAAACGAGAGAGAAATATCAAAGAAGGGCAACTTTTAAAGAATTATGTGAAAAAAAAAGTAATTTTATGTTTATTAAGCTTTTGGTATTTAAATATAAACTTCTTCTCTAATAATAGCTAAAGCAGTTTAAAATCAAGTTCCTACATAGACTGATCAGTAGTGCACTATTGTATTGGTCTGAGGTTGTGGGTTCAATACCCGTATAAATCTCATCGTGTTTCTGCTGATAAGCCAAGAGCTTCCTAGGTATTGTTTGTTTTCTTAAAATAGGAATGCACATTCCATGACTTAAAAAAATCAGAATTTTACTAAACAATCGAAATTTCACCAAAATAATACATTTCCACTGAAATATGAATACAAAATGAGAAAATAGAAATTTTACCAGAAAATTGTAATTTTAATCCAAAAATATTATTTTAATTTAAAACCAAAAATTCACAAAAAAAAAATCTAAAATCTACAAGTTTTGACATTTTCAGCCAAAATATTACTTTATAGCCAAAATATCTTGCTGACTCATTTAAATTTCCAGGAGCTTCCAATAGAAAACTGCCCTCGTTAACTATTATCTATTAGTGGACTATTGTAAAAGTACATTGCGTCTATTAGTTTCTTTTGGCAGCCGTTAAAACCAGACAACCTCGCTAAAATCCATGCAATGAGATAAACCGCTGCCTCGTCTAATATACTCTCTAGATTTTGACACTTGCGATCAAGGCATATTAAACAAGGTGATAGCGTAAGGGAGAGGAAATTTGAGCAAAAAATTTGTTGAATTTTTTTTTTATATGGATTTTGACATTAAAATAGATATTATTCTCTCTTAAAAAACCTGATTAATGTCAAACTCCATATAAAAAAAATTTAAAAAATTTCTCTTTAATATTAGCTCCGCCTTGTGCAGTCACCTAGTTAAATATGCTTGCGATTTTTCCTGCTTTCAAATTTAAAGAAATGGTTGAATGAAGATGTCCTCATTGAAACAAACCACTGCTTTGAGGCTTTTGAAAAAACGTACTTGGACGAAAAAAACAAACAAAACTAAAAACCGGCTAAACTAAATACATATATCGAAATAGAGAGGTCATCTTCACTAGCCATCAATTTAAACAAAACATAAACATGACGCCGGCAAAGCAACGGAATTAATTTGTGCATGTTGTTATAGGTGGCGAATATGTGTTTAAGTCATTTTCTGTTTGAACATAATATTCTGTTTTTTAACCGACTTCAAAAAAGAAGGAGGTTATCTATTCGTCTGAATGTTGCTTTTTTTTATGTATGTAACCGCAGAACTCAGCCATTTCTGAACCGATTTTAAAATTTGTTTCTTTATTTAAAAGGTTATGCTTTCAGGTTGGTCCCATTTTAAAAACAGTTCATTATATTAAAAATTAAAGGGTGTCCCCATACAACATACATGTTTTTTACGTGTATTAAGAACCGTAAAGGGCACCAAATTAAAATTTTAAAAAATTGCGTGTCGATATAACTCTCAACAGCAGAAATTAATAAAAAAAATAAGTTTAAAATTTAAAGGGTGTCCCCATAGGTGACATAATTTGACCTATTTGGGTCTATCTTTTGAACCGTTATAGACAAAACCGTGAAAATTTGACAGAATGTCGATTACTATGACCGTTATAATACAATGTAATTTACAAGGAACCTGTATTGCAAAGTCCACTATAGCAAGTATACAATTTGAATTTAGAAATTAAAGGGTGTCCCCATAAATTATGTAATTTGGTCTATATGGCCCTATCTTTTGAACCGTTAAACATAAACACTTGAAAATTAGGCAGACTGTCCACTACTATCTCTGGTATGATAACAATTATAAATATTTGGAATTATAATGTAAACGGGGCGCCAATACTTCATGTAGTTTGATATATATGGTTAAACTTTTTAACCGTTATAGACAGATAGTTGAAATTTACAAAGAATCTTTGTGGCCAAGTCCCATATAACAACAAGTCTTTAATATAACATTGTAAATTAAAGGGTGTCCGAATATGTGATGTTATTTGATCTGTGAAACTATCTATCTATCTATCTGTGAAACCGTAGACAGAGGCTTGAATGGTGCCCCTATAAAAGACGGATGCTGATGAAAAGAGGAGAGGCTAGACATTCAAATAGTCTTAATTTGTTCCCTATAAGTTTGGCGCATCTTTTATTTGATTCAAATCTAATTCTAACAGATTACTTCTTACATTTTTAGTCTAGAATTGGCGCCCTTCTATCTGTTTTGAAGTCGGTTTTTTTTGCAAGAATTATCAACAACGTTGTTTGAATGCTTATTGCACAGCAATTAGTAATATAACGGTTCATCAACAGATGGTGCTCATTGAAAATAAAACTATAGAACTAAAATATAACAACAACATTGTTATGTTATAAAACAATTCTTATAACAAATATTTTAACAGCCATGTTAAGACTCGGAAAAATATTAACATGTGCAGTCTACACTTAACACTAACATGATGTTAGTGTTAATGATTATCATTTTATGTATAATATAGACTGGGGGTAAAGGAAACTATGTTAAGAAATATAACGTGGAAAATCATTTTTAATCCAAAAAAGTCGCCGAATTATCAAAAATATCGTTTAATAAATAAATAATAAATTCAAAAATTTATATAAACTAAGAAAAAAAAGTTATAAATTTCTGAAATTTTTAAAGCCAGATTTAAGTCTAAAATGGGATTGTCTGGTCATATTATTTATGGGCCACAATTTATTCCGTTTGGATACAGCATATTTGAAAATAAAATGCCAACTAATGACCTACTTACTGGATTCTTTAAAACCATGTATCCCTCGATGTAACAATTTTGTGATTTGAAGCAACCATCTAATTAATAATTTTATAGGGAAACGGTGTCAAACAGACCGCCCTACTATTTTTTGGACCCCTTTTCGGTCCGAAAGAAGCCAACAATCTATTACGATATTATCCATATCGTAGCCTCCGGGAAATACTCTTCCGGGCCCCTTTGCCGTTTTTTAACTTTCTAAAATATATTCTTTCCACCACAACGATATTTTATTTTATTATTATTTTTATTTAAAAAAATTGTGGCAATAAGTAAAATTCTAGCTTTTTGTCTTGTTTTATATGGTTTCAGTGTTAAAACAGTCGTAAAATTTGTTATTAGTTTTTGTGAAAATAAAAAATTGTTTTAATAAGAAAAATCCACAAATTTGTTATATTTAATTTTTAAAATTTGCAGAATAACGTTATGCTTTTGACTACAATTTATTTCATAATTTGATCGTACTTAGTTCCAAAGCAATAGCGAAATTTCGTATATTTTTTTTATTCGAAATGGTGGAATTTTTTTTTGCTTATAATTTCTCTTTAAAAAAAAAATTTTAAAGATTAAAACTCCTATGAATTAATTCATGTTTTGGCGGGCATAGTAATATAGCCAGAGATATCAAAGACTTGTTGTTGTTAACGAGATAAGAGATAAAAGTGTGGATAAGGTAGCTATGCTGCTAATTTACATATTTTAGTGGATACTACTCATTTCGAGATCAATGTTTGATTAACGACCTCATAGAACTACTATTTTTGAATTTCGGTTATCGAGCTAGAAGACATAAATATAACTGATATTTTAACTAAAAGAACCGTAGTCTATAATAAACAGTTGCATGAGCAAGCTCATCTAATGGGTGTGGTCATAAGCTCATGAGCAAGTGGTCATACTCGAACACAACTGAACACATAAATACTCATACCAAACTATTACTGAGCAAACCTCGGTTCGTCTCATAAACTCAATGAGTTGACCGATTAAAACAAACTTTCTATACTAGTGAGCGCCGTGTTTACCTCATATAATGTTCGTGTGTTTTTTAGTAGTTGTACAGAACTTTTGGAGTTTTTTTTGCACCAGTGGTTTTATGTTATTTTTATTTCTTCAGAAATTACCGTAAAGTGAAAAAAAGTATTCTGTGTTTGTACACGCGTACTGTGTTCGTGTTTCACTCAAAGCATAAAACTACTTGAACTTGCCCAAGTTTATTGTTATTGTGTTCAACATTTCTGCAAGCTCAACGCATTCACCTCGCTGGTCGTCCCTGTTTATTATTGCCCACTCAACATTACTCGTGTGCAATGAACAGACTTTTTTGTGCTCATATAGAGCTTAAGTATATAGTAAATCTAGTGTAAATAAGATGTATTTTTAAACATTTTAAAGCATTATTTCCCTAAATCACTTCTGATTATCCTCAAAACTTCCATTTCGTAAAATGTCTCTTCAAAAAAACTTTGCAAGATTTTCAAATAAAGCATAAAATTTACATATGTCAACAATACATTGAGGGCGTAAGATTTATTTACCAACTTAAACAAACACTAAAATACTAAAAAACAAAATTGAAATGTTAATTACAAATAACGGACGAACGAACGAACAACCGCACACTGACACACACAAGAGAAAAAAGCACAGAAATACAGGCAACAGGGAAATTAAACTTTTAGAAAAGGAAATAAACAAAACAAAACACTTGCATGGTAAATAAAACGCCTCTTTTGAATAGAAAACGATACTTAATAGATACAATTTATATCTGTGAAGCGCACCAACGCATCGAACAACTTCAGGATAGAGAGAAAAAAAGCTGGTCGTAAAAGTTAATGAAAACAGAAAGTAAACAAATTTTTCAATAAATACTTGTTAAAAAATGAAACAAAAACAATAAATGAAAAATGATAAATCTTTAAACACAAACTCCCCTTATGAAGAAATAAAATTTGTATTTTGAATTCCGCATATTGTTATAAAATATTTGAAGAACCCTTGTTATTCAATAGAATTTATTGCTTTTAAAGTATTGATGTAGAGTGATAGCAATTTCGGATTTATTTTAGAGTTTAGAGTTTATTAAATAATAATTTTTATTTTTCTTTATGAAATAATTTTCATATTGTATAGAAAAATTTATTTATTAGCAACTTGCAGGGTATAAAATATTTTTTGAGCCGCTATTGGAAATAATTTTATCTTCGAAAAATACAAAATATAACTTTGGTTAAAAGTCTGTCTCTCTGTTTGTGTTCTCTTGGATGAGTTTTAACAAAATTTTGTTAGGAGGTTCCTTAGTATCTTGATTCCATTATATGATACTTTTTTACCGCAAAAAAATATATTACTTTCAAGAGAAAGTAGAGAAAAAGCAGTGAAAGTACGCATTTTTACCAATTTAAAGGTACTGCATACTTTAAGGCATTTTTTTTTTTTTTTTTGAAAGCGGGACATTTTAAACACGTTGCACAACAGATGGCGCTGTTTTCAAACAACGACAAAAGTATGAATTACTTACTGCCAAATAGTATATTAAATAAAATTTGTATTTGATTTGAATTTTTACTTTGTGAAATAACATTGCTATTAAAATACTAGCTGCACCAGCCTCTTTGTAAGCGTCCTTGCAATATTTTGTTCGATTTTGCTTTAAAAGCAATCCACACCAAAGACCCTTACGTTTTTAGTTCCGCCCTAAACTATGCTACATATCAGTTTATGTATTTTTTGCTTTATATAAAAATAAAGTATGCATATCCGGTTAATTCTACTGCGTACTTTCACTGCTTTTTTTCCACTTTCTCTGGGAAATAAGATATTTTTGCGCAAAAAGTATCCTATATTGGGTCAGGATACTTAGGTACCTCCTAACAAAATTTTGTTAAAATCCATCCAGTAGTTTTTACGTGATGCGAATGCAAAAGAAAAGCAGACAGATCGACAGACGGAAATGAGTTACTATTTTATTATATGTATAGATTTTAAACACCTTTCCTTAAAGAGCTTTACAATAATTTTTAGAATTTTAGAATTTTATCCAGGGATAAGTACCTTTACATAAGTTAAATATATAAGAGTCTTAAATTTGCTGTGGATTACTTTGAAAGTAAAATCGAACAAAATATTGTCAGAATGCACACAACGTGTGTGGGCACAGCTAGTTGGTAATAAAATCTTTCCGCGAGGGTTGCCATCGACCTTCTTTCAATTTCGAAGTCCTCTCCTCGCCCATATAGGGCTACTTGTTGGGTTTTATTTGTTGAAACTGGCGCCTCTGTATCTTCCTGGGCTAATTCATACATTCTGCTGACATTTAAACACTTTTCTACTTAAGTATCTCAGAAATGGACCTTTGCGCCACGAGATTCACGACTTCATTATTCATCTCGTACGCTTTCCTTCAGCTCACAGGAGTGGTAAAAAAATATCCATCACATATCGCAAGTAAGTCTGTATTTAAACTGAAAGTCAACTAGTACTTACCTGCTTACAAACTTTGTTTTGTCATCCATGGTGGATGCTAATAAATTTACTTCTCTCAGCTCGACTTACTTTTAAACCTACTTTATAAGTATATTATATCTGTAAGCTACATAAGCCGACATAAAATAAAATTGTTTATCTTTCCGGTAACAGATAATAACTCAATCGTGAATGGGCAGTTTTTTATATTGGGACACCCTTAATCTCTCTCTATCTCTCTCTACATGAACTAAATGAGAGGTACACAAACCAAAAACAAACACTTACGCAACTACTAAAAATTCGTGGCTTTATTATTAGTAGCTTTTTTAACTCGTCTACTTTTGTCAAATTTTTCAAAAGATTTCTTTATACTAATTTTCTTATAATTTTGCAACTCACACCACTGTTGAGATCTGACAATTTTCATATCGTACCATCCCAATGATAAAATTGTACCAAAGTAGCACCAATTGATCCAAAATTGGGTAAAACTAAAAAAAAAAACATTAATACGGTGGTTCAATATTACAAAGGACAAACTAAAAATGTCAAGTCAAATGGAGTTGCAGTTGAAGACAAATTAAATTGAGGGATCAAAGCTAATCTGGAAATTATTAGTGTAAGTGCGACTACAATGGGCGAGTATCCAGGAACAAACCTTTAATTTGTATGGTTTATGAGCTTAAAATGTCTAGAGATCGCTTAAGAGTAACAAAAATAATATTTACTGACAAGAGTAAAGACAATATTTTTTGTTCAGATGGATGATCTTAAATGTATTTTAAACAGTTGCATGAGCAAGCTCATCTAATAAGTGTGCTCACATGCTCATGAGCAAGTGGTCATATTTGAACATAAACTAGCTTACTGAACACATGCCTAGTCATACCATACTATTAGTGAGCAAACCTCTATTCGTATCATAAACGTAATGAGCTGACCAAGTAAAACGAACTTTCTATACTAGAGAGCGCCGTGTTTATTCGTCTCATGTTCGAAACACTCAGTGTGTTTTGTAGTTGTGTATAAATTTTTGATAAGGCGTTTTGCTTGCACTAGTGGTTTTTTGTTTTTCTTAAGAAATGAAGACTTTAAAATGAACGTAAGTAATGTTACAAAATTCTGTGGTTATTTGTTTTTGCACACGAACTGTGTTCGTGTTTCACTCAAAGCATAAATCTGGTTGCACTCGTTCAAGTTCATTGTTATTATGTTCAACAAATCACACTTATTCAAACTTAGTTATGGAAAATCTGCAGGCTCATCGCATTTAGCTTGCAGTTCTTCGGTGTTTATTATTATTATCGTTACTCGGATGCAATAAACATATATGAATTCAATGAAATATTATAAAGAGTGTCTTATGAGCTTCGTTTATGGTCATGCAGTATTTTAATGTATATGCCGAAAACCGAATACGAAGCATCGTACAGAAAAAAATTGTTGCTTCAATTAATGGTTTTAATTAGTTTTAGACACAAATTTAATTCAATATTTTATTGATTCAATTATTTATTTAATTAGAAATTTATTTTGTTCTTTCTTAATTAAGAATATAAATGAAAAAATTAATCAAAACTGTTTCTGAAACTAATTAAAACCTTTAATTTGAGCATAATATTTTTTCTGTGCGGAGAAATTAAGTCTAACGAACAATGAGTACCTTTTTCGAGACAACGAATAAAAAGCTGGTTATTTTACAATTACCAGCACGTGCTTGATACTCCACCATAGTTTGTGGATCATAATCCCATAGAGAATGTTTGAAGTTATTTGGATGGAAGAAATCATATCCAGTAACAGCACAAATACTCTATGAACTGTTCTCTCTCTCTCTATTTAAACACAGAAATGATAAATACAACTACCGATTACTGACAGAAATTTGTAGAGTCGATGTAAAAACGTTTAAATGCTGCAGTTCGGTTAAAGGCCTTGTAACTAATGAAAATTTTTAGAAGGGTTATCCATGTCAGAAAGAAAAATCTTGAACAGAAATCAATGTTGCAATTTAGTTAGTTCAAGACAGGGATGAGAAATATGACATTTAAAATGAAAAATAACAAAAAATTTATAAATATTTATTGCGTAAAAGAACACTACATACATTTTATATTAAAAAAATAAATTAGTCAAGTGCGAGTTAGACTCACACACGTAGGGTTCCGTACTATGTTTAGTACAACTTTGAAAATTGACGTTGTTAGTTTTTTCATGTCTTATGAAATTTAATTTTAAAATTAAATTCATAATTACCTCACTGTTGGGACACCCCTTAGCAATAAGGTAATATACGTGTTTTAGCAAAAAGGTAATATACGTGAAAAACATGTCACTGATGGAACACCCTTTAGATATTAGTAATTGTTACAGCGGCCGAAGTACAACATCTGCTGTAAACATTTAAAGAGTCTACATAAAAAAATAAGGCTATTTACGTACAAATCACGTCTCTGTCGGAACACCCTTTAATTTTGTTATTTGCTATGGCGTCCATGGCAATTCTCTTTCTATGAAAATATCATGAGTATACCTTTTACTATTAAAAAAATAAGTTACTATACCTGAAAAACATGTCACTGTCAGAACATCTTTTAATTTTTAGTATTTTTCATAACGGCCATGGCAACACATCTTCTATATAAATTGGAAAAGTCTACTTATTACGGTTCAAAAAATATGTCGTTTTACATGCAAAAGACGTCACTGTCGGAAAACCCTTTAAATTTTTATTGTTTTTATAGGGGTCATAGTAATATAGGTTTTGTGAAAATTTCAAGAGTCTATCTATTAGTCAATGTTTATGCAAATCACGTCACTGTCGGCACACACCCTTTAATTTTTAATATTTGTTATAGTGGCCATAGTAATACACTCCTAATAATACACTCCTGTAAAAACTTCAAGAGTCTACCTGTTATCGTTCAAAACTTAGGCCATATACATACATGCAAATCACGTCACTATCGGAACACCCTTTAATATTTAGGTTTAATATTGTATACTTGCTTATAACGCGAACATAGATTAAATTACTGTCTGCAAATTTTAAGTGGTTGCCTCCTATACCTCAAAAAATAAAGACATAAAGGCAAATAACACGTCACTTTAGGAACCCCCTGTAAGTTTTAGTATTTGTTCCTATAGTGGCTACAGTTACACATCTTCTGTGAAAATTTCAAGAGTCTACCTATTATGGTTCAAAACTTAGGCCTTATATATGCAAATCACACCACTATCGGAACACCCTTTATTTTTTAGTTTTATTTTTTTATAGTTATTTATATAGTGAACTAAGTTTTAATTACTATTTGTAAATTTCAAGTGTATCCCACCTACAGAAAAGATTTATAAAATTTTACAAACCAAAAGTAGCGCTTTTTAAAAATCAAAATCACATATTTTGTCAAAACATGATCTCACATAAAAATGACCTTCCTTGAAAATGTCTGTATGTTAAAATATTTATTAGCAAACGATTTGATTTTTGCTCTAACCCAACAATTATTGCAAAAATTTTAACTTCACAATAAATATATGCAAATATAGCACGTGTAATACCAAAGTAATTATTTGTTGATCTCTTGATCGAAAAATTATATGCCTAGAAGTTATTAGAACAAATATACAAACAAACAAAAACAACATAAAAGATATTAAAATAGATGAAAATATACAAACACTACCAGATTCGTTAGAAAAAAATACTATAATCCTACTGTTAACAATTTACTCATAAGCGAAGCCACCCTTAACTGAGAACAAACTGTTTCTAGTTAATCAACTATAATGACAGGTTAATAATGTTTGTGGAATCTCTATTTGACTCTTTATCTTTTGAGGCACTAAACTTAGTGCGAAGACCATCATGATTAACGTAGTTTTTCTCTTATTTTTATACTTTGTTCTATGTGACATTGTTTTGTTGTATCTAAAGAAAAAGTTGTTTCCTCCATACAAGGGGAAGAAGGAGATGAAGGTTAATGTTAGGTAAAAGTTCAAAAACAATTCAATAAGAACACAGTCATGGAAATCAGAAAATGTGGAATTCTTTTTTCGTTAACAAAAGTCTTTATAATAATGATCTCCTTATATGACTTTTTGTCTTACATACATATATAAACGAGGTGGGTTCCAAAAATAACCTGTACTACCTATAGGAAGCTTTACCTTAAACAAGTTGCGTTATGAAAGGTGGTAACACTATAAGGGGTAAAGATAAGAATATGATAATACATGACAGAATTATTGTTGGAATGTTGAAAAATTTTTTATTATAATATATAGTAGGTAATTTCATGGTAGTTATTTTTTAAATAACGAGTGATTTTTTAAGAGCTTGAGAACTTTTTTTTAAAAAAAAACGCATAAAATTTGCAAAATCTCATCGGTTCTTTATTTGAAACGTTAGATTGGTCCATGATATTTACTTTTTGAAGATAATTTCATTTAAATGTTGACCGCGGCTGCGTCTTAGGTGGTCCATTCGGAAAGTCCAATTTTGGGCAACTTTTTCGAGCATTTCGGCCGGAATAGCCCGAATTTCTTCGGAAATGTTGTCTTCCAAAGCTGGAATAGTTGCTGGCTTATTTCTGTAGACTTTAGACTTGACGTAGCCCCACAAAAAATAGTCTAAAGGCGTCAAATCGCATGATCTTGGTGGCCAACTTACCGGTCCATTTCTTGAGATGAATTGTTCTCCGAAGTTTTCCCTCAAAATGGCCATAGAATCGCGAGCTGTGTGGCATGTAGCGCCATCTTGTTGAAACCACATGTCAACCAAGTTCAGTTGTTCCATTTTTGGCAACAAAAAGTTTGTTAGCATCGAACGATAGCGATCGCCATTCACCGTAACGTTGCGTCCAACAGCATCTTTGAAAAAATACGGTCCAATGATTCCACCAGCGTACAAACCACACCAAACAGTGCATTTTTCGGGATGCATGGGCAGTTCTTGAACGGCTTCTGGTTGCTCTTCACTCCAAATGCGGCAATTTTGCTTATTTACGTAGCCATTCAACCAGAAATGAGCCTCATCGCTGAACAAAATTTGTCACATTTGAACATTTCGAAGCGAACACTGATTTTGGTAATAAAATTCAATGATTTGCAAGCGTTGCTCGTTAGTAAGTCTATTCATGATGAAATGTCAAAGCATACTGAGCATCTTTCTCTTTGGCACCATGTCTGAAATCTCACGTGATCTGTCAAATACTAATGCATGAAAATCCTAACCTCAAAAAAATCACCCATTATAAATTCCGGTTACATGTTTCATTCCAACATTCCAATTTTGGCTGCATCTTCTAATAAATCTGGCCTTAGGGCAAAATGGTGGCTTAAATATATGGACTTCCAATGCTTCAATAATTTTTCGGCGTACATAAATCGATCGTTAAACGCGATGTATGGCAAGCTGAGTCGTCTTGTTAGAATTTAATAACTGAATGGCTATAGTGTTCGCAATTCAGCCCTTGCTCCTCTCGAAAGAAATAAGGACCGATGGTGCCACCAGTGTGTAAACCACACCAAACAGTAAATTTTAATGGAAGCATTAGTGATTATTCAACAGCTTAAAGATTGTTTTCGCTTCATATTCAGCAATATTTCTTATTGACCGCAAATGAGCTTCATCACTAAACACAATTTCTTGAAAAATGCTCATCTTCGGCCAATTTGAAATGAGCCTAATAAGCAAATATGCGACGCAAACAATGGTCGTTTGGCTTTGAATCTTGTACGAACTTTATTTTATAGGTAGGTGAACCTTCCGTAAAATGTTCCATGTAATCGGAGGACAAAGTCAATAAGTGAGAATGACGAGTCGACATTTCAGCGGCTTCTTCAATACTTTTCTGTACAGCAGCAATATTATCTTCGGTGCTTACATTTATTTATATTGTTTAGGGTTTTGAATTAACTACACGAATTTCTTGCTCATTAGGCTAAATATCTAGACCGTAAAAAGAGCTCTATGACCTTCTGGAATAAATTTATTTTTTTCAAAGTAAATTCCCACAATTTGCTGTTCTGACATCAAACGATTCATGACGACTTGCCAAACCTTACAGAACAGAAATATTTGACTTCTAAGCTTTCAAACTATACTTATCGATATCGATATAAGCTAGTAAAGAGTACAAGTTGTTGTTTTGTTATAGCTGTCGCTTTAGGGCTCTCACTTTGTAAAATCAATGCGCCTTGTCATACAGGCATTTCGTATTAATGTGTCTTTTCCTTTCTTCAATGCGCGAGTGGTTATGGGTTCAAATTAATCTATCAAAACCAACGGGGACAATTCTGATCACCAAAAAAGAGGGAAGGGTATACGATCAAAATACATTCAATAACGGGATTGCATAAGACGGATGTCTTGCTGAAAGAACTCTATTTTCATTTCGCGATATTAATCACCAGCTTTAATCATTTCTTGGCTAGTCTTATTTTCAAACTAGCTGTGCCCGCCACATCGTGGACGTCCTGACAATATTTTGCTCGATTTTGCTTTGACAATATTTTGCTTGATTTTGCCACACCAATTGTAAGACTCTTACTTTGATAGTGCTTCAGTAAGGTACTTTTTATAAAGGTACCCTTCCCTATATAAAATTGTTTAATTTATAAAAAATACAATGAATTTTGTAGTCAAGCTTGAGTTCGTTCTATTCCTTCTAAGAAAGTATAACTCAAGCTTGACTACAAATTGCATTGTATGTAATATAAATAGTTCGACTAATAAAATTTAAAAAATTCATAAAAAATTCTAAAAATTATTGTAAAGCTCTGTAAAAGGTGTTTAAAATATTTTAATAACGTTGTAATTCCACAAAGTAAAAATACAAATTTTATTCAATAGGCGCAAAATGTCACGCAATAGTGTTTAAAATATCCCAGTTTTAATCCGAAAATTTCAGTACCTGCTTTTTCACTGCTTTTTCTCCACTTTCTCTTGAAAATGAGATATTTTTTGGAATCAGGATGCTAAGGTACTCCTAACAAAATTTTGTTAAAATCCATCCAGTAGATTTTACGTGATGCGAACACAAATAAAAGCAGACAGACAGATGGAAATGAGTTACTATTTTATTATATGTAAGATGAGAAATCGTTGGCTAAAATTGAAAACCACGTGACTGACGGAAATTTCGAATTTTTATTGATTATAATGCATATTAGAACCATTCATAATAAAATATATATATATATATTTTTCTTGGAAAAAAAGTGGAACGAACACGTTACGGTGTTTTGCATTTCAGCTAACTATATATTATATGAAATTAAAACTCTACGCTGTCCAACAAAATAAACTGCATAAAAAATTAATTTCTTTATCTGACCCTATCTGGTTTAACGAAGACGCCCATTACTTCGTTCTTGGGAATATTGTACTAAGTCGACTTATACGTTTACATTTTTAATTAAAATCTTTTTAGCAATTTAAGTAGTGAGCACAGCGCAGTTGAAGTAGGGGGTAATTGAAAAAATATATCTTCAGTTGTTACTTTACGAACTAAAGGGTACAATTGTTGTAAAAAATTTAAGGTGTGAATAGAGCATAAAAACTGCTATTTTCTACCATTATCTTTTGTTTTATGAAAGGCTCTTTTCTTTGTGAGTATGAGGTTTGAAGCCCGACTACTGTGCATTTATGTATGTCTCTACCGTATCTATAAAACTAAACAGCAGCACTTGACATTAATTGAATTTAAGGCTTCATATTCGACTGATTTTGTAAACAAGTTAGGATTGCTTTTATGTTGGCTGCTATTATGCTGTTGAGTTTTTTTTTGTGGTAAATTAATTGGATTTGGCAGATAATTGAAAAGTTTTTAACGTTAGAGTAATGAAATTACTTAAATATTGTTCATATAGAGAAAAAAATAATATCAAGATGTTGTTAGTGTGTTCCTTAAATTTTTTAAATAAGAACCAGAGTTTGATGCTTAAATTCATCATTGCCAACCAATTTAATTGTGTTACTTTCTTTGGGAAAGGGACAGAGTGAAGATAGACAGGCGGTTAGTGAAAAAAGGGAATAGAGAAAAGCTGCACTTTTGGCAACTCTGCAAACTGCCTCTGGTATCAAGTAGGCACATTAGTTTCGAAGCTGTTTAGCCATTTTTTTTTTAAATATTTTACTTCGCCAACTATTTAGTTCTATAGAGTAATACTGACGAAGGGGACTGTGATATATACCATTAAGAATAGAAAAGCTTATATATATCAGAAAAATTAATGTAAGCAACCTGACGTGCATGCTTAAAATGGTTTTACACGACGTGTATTTATCATATGATTTGTCACTTTTCCATGTGCAAACTCTAAACACGTCGTGTGAACCCTTTCAAACATAATGTGTACAATACACATGACATTTTTCATTTAGAAGGTGTTCTATTTTGATGTGACAAAGCATCTGACATCCTGTAATGCCAACTTGATATTTTGCTATTTTAGGTTTTTTATGGTACCAAAAGCACCAAAAGCGTGGCAAAAGCACTACGTTTGCATCTTTGCATCAGCTGTGGTTGGCAATACAAAACTGTGTGGCCGAAAAATTATATATTATAGGTTATGTCAGATGTAATTACACATGTACGTTAGATAGCAAAAATTATAAACCGTATTTAAAATGCATATTTTGACAAACACATGAAATTACATATGGGTCATCCAACTGATAAGTCATATGACAAACACACGTCGTGTAATAGCACTTTTTGTAGTCGACGTGTTAACTACCTAAGCATGGGTAGAAGAAAAATAGTCGAAGGACTGCATCAGACACTCATTGCAAAAGGCGTTATAAACAATGAGTGCATGGAGAACGACATCCGCATTTTTACTGATGGTTCTCATATGAACGGTGATGTAGAAGCAGTGAGGTAAACCTTGGTTCACCTGATGGATAGTCGGCAAGGGAACGTATACTCTAATCTAGTGCTGGATTGTGTTCTACAACTTAACAGATCTGCCTCGGGTCATGAGGTAACGTTAATATCGATAAAAGGACACTTAGGCACAGCTGCAAACGAAGCAACAGAATAACTTTCAAGAAGTGGATCTGCTGTGAATTTCTGTGGACCATAACCCAGAGTGGTACTGAGAAATGGCCTAATGCGAGCGTAAGTCCTACAATAGTTGAACTCATTAAACCTGGAAAGATGGAGGGAGGGAGGCTTCTACATGGTGCTCAAAGAGCCCCTTGGCAGGAAGGCCAATAAGGTGCTCAGATATAATAAAAGGTCCTTAAGCCGGATAACTGCGTTATCCAAATATCAAATATATTAAATATCATCTAGCCAAGATTCAAATCAAAGAAGCTGATACTTGTATACTTCGAAAAAGAAGAAGATACTTGTAGCGCATATTTTGTGTGAGAGTCCAGCACATATAACACGCACAGCAACTTGTTATATGTGGATGCCATGAGGGACCTAAGCCTTGGATAAATTTTAGAAATTACTAGAGACTCCATGATGAAGAAGAAGGCAGACATATACCAGACTATAGTCTGAAATCAATTATGCCTCAGCGTCATCGAAAATTTGGAGCATCGGATGGAGGTGTGGCGGCGAGGTCGCGGCGGCCATTTGTCCGATATTTTGTTCCATACATAATTGAACCATACCAATATTATCAAAATAAAAAGAAATGACAATAATTTCCTAAATAATTTGTGTTTTATTCAAAATCAATCTCAGCCCTCACAAATTTAACCACCATGTATATAAAAATTATAATTTTTTTTCATTCACAGAGTTATTTACATACATACATATGTATATATTTTTAAAATTTTTTATTTTTTAATATCTTTTGACTTTTTAACTTTGAGTTTTCCCAACTAAACCCTATTGATGAGTTTTAAAAATATCTCAATGATATCTTTAATGAAAATACCATATATCCGCACAAATCTTATACCACCAATTATACTCTCAGGAAACTGCTCAAACCACAATGTCAATTCACATTTGAAAATCATTTATTTGCAATTGTATTTATCAGAAACATGTTGTATTTTATAGCAACAAGGTGTGAATTACCACTTAATAAATTTTATATGACCTATGGGAATTTCATTTAATTCTTTTTGCATTCTTCGTACATTATTATGGATAATTTTAACCAAAGTGAATTTAGTCCTTACACACACACACATGTTTGAGTGTTTGCATGAATATCTTTACCTTAATTTTAAACAACATGCTTGTAGCTACAAAAACACGTAATTTTGTACGAGGGAAAAATATTCAAGTAGTTTTTACTCAACAACCACCGCTGGCAATAGAAATGTATTCCCCAACCAAAAACCACACAACAAAAAAATCATGAAAAAGAATTACTTCTTAAATAAAAGTAAAGCATTCCTCTAAAATACATACATACGGGTGGGTATACACGTAAATTTTACAATTTAAAGCAATAACTACGAAGTAAAATAGCACAATTTAAAAAATTTATCAAAAGTACCTTTTAATAACTCAGTTTTAGAGAACATACTATAAAAACATTTTTAATAAGTCTGGTTTTTTAAAAGCTACTATTTACAAAAGCTACCTTTTGTAAATATTAGTTTTTTTTAACGGTACTTAATCCTAAAGACAATCTTTATTCCTATCTTTAAAGGTTTCGTTTTTAAATGGTACTTTTTTAAAATGTAATTTGTAAACAACATAGATAATAAAAAATATGGACACCTACTTTCCGAAAAGGTCCTTTTTCGATATGTGGTTTACTGATAAATATTTGATTAAAGCGAAGTTTTTCAAAAAATACTTTTTTTTAAAATTAAAATTTCAAATAGTACTTTTTAAAGCTGTACTTTTTGACAAAGTACTCTCAATGGAAGTGCAATAAGGTGTCTTTAATAAGTATTCTTAAGAAACCGTTAGTACTTTCTTAAAAGTAAATTTTCAAAAAGTACTTTTTAGAGCTGTATTTTTGAAAAAAATACTTTTAATTTAAGTCAGCCCTTTAATCACCTCTCAGAAGCAAGGTTTAAAAAAGAACGGCTTAAAAATTTACTGCAAAAAAAGTTCCCTTTAAAAGGTACTTTTGAAAGAGAACAATTAAAAAAATGACACTCGAAAAATGTCGGCTAATAAAGGATCCTTTTAAAAAAGTAACTCTTGGAACTTTTCTGAGGCAAAACTTTTTGAGAGTAATTTTTTAAACTCTTCTTTTTCAAAAGTATTTTTTGTACCCTCTCAGTACCCCTAAAGTTTTGGACATTTTTTCAAGATACTTTTCAAAGGACTCTTTATTGAAAGGTACTTTTAACAAATACACGCATTTTGAAAAGTTTAGCTTTTCATAGAGAATTTTTTTTAAAATAGTTTTTCAAAGGTACTATTGAAGATTTTTTTAAAAGGACACTTTTTAAAAAGAGGAATTTTAATATAGTTATTTTGGAGAAAAATTTTTCAAATGAGAAATTTTTAAGGTTACTTTTTCAAAAGATACTGTTAGAGCAAATTTTTAAAAATATGCTTTTTGAAAAAGTACTGGTTGAAAGAGAATATTTAAGTGCATTTTTCAAAAGGTGTGGGAAAAATTATATGTCTATATAAATAAGGAATAATTGTTTATGGGTACGTTTTTTTATTTACTTTGAAAAAGGGTAATATTGAAAAGGTATTTTTTAAAGTACTTTGTTAAACTATATATTGCTTTTTAAAAGAATTTTCTTAATGTTGTTTGTTAAAAGGTACGTTTTTAAAGACACTTTTTTAAAAAATGTTCACCCTCAAAAGTTGTTTTTTTAATGTGTTATCAAGATACTTATTAAAATACACTATATTGAAAGGTACTTTTAAACAATAAACACATTTTAAAAGTTTTACTTTTAAAATTTTACAACAATAATTTATTTAAAAGATAGTTTTTCAAAGGTACTTATTGAGGATCTTTTATAAAAACTTTTTAAAAATATGCTTTTTGAAAAAGTACTTTTTGAAAGAGAATATTATTATTATTTTCAAAAGTTTAGGGAAAAATGATAAGTTTTTGTAAAATATGGGCTAGGAAAAACTGTTTATGGGTACTTTTTTAAATGTTCTTTGTAAGAACGCTAAATTTAAAAAGATACCTTTCTAAAGATACCTTAAAGGGATCTTTTTTTGAGGTACGTTTTTAGAGAAATTTTTATAAAAATGTACTCCTTTAAAGGTTTTTTATAAATGTATTATTTTAAAATGCCTTTATTTAAAGTTGTTTTTCTAAAAGTACTTTCTTAAGCGGTACTTTTTTAAAAGTTTATTTCAAAGATAGTTCTTTGTAAAGTAATTTTTAAATGTACTTTTCAAAGACACCCTTTTAGAGTAAATTTTTGAAAGGTACTTTTTAAAGGTTCTTTTTTTAAATATTTTTTAAAAAGTATATATTTTTTTTGTAAAAATTTTAATGCCATTTTTTAAAGGTACTTTTTTAAATGGGTATTTTTAAGGAATTATTAGAATTTTCTTTTAATACAAGATACTTTTTCAAGTAAAGTCTTTAAACATTATATTTTTTAAGGATTTACTTCAAAGGTTTGCTTTTTTAAGTACTAATAAATGCGCTCTTAAGATAGTTCTTTAAAAAGTAAACATTTTAAAAAGTACATTTTTAAAAAGATACTATTTTAAAAGTGATGTTTAAAAAAATACACATATACTTCACCAAAAGACACCATTTCTAAAAAGTAATGTTTAAAATGGATATTATATATAAAATAAAGTACTTTTTAACCGACTTTAAAAAAAGAAGGAGGTTATCAATTCGTCTGAATGTTGCTTTTTTATGTTTGCGTCCAAAGAACTCAGTCATTTCTGTACCGATTTTAAAAATTTTTGCTTTATTAGAAAGAAAATGCTTACAGATTGGTCCCATTTTAAAAGAAGTTCGGAACTTTGAAAATTAAAGGGTGTCCCCATACAATATACGTGTTTTTTACGTGTATTATGAACCGTAAAGGGCACCCTTTTAAAATTTTAAAAAACTACTTATTACTATAGCTGCCAATAACAGAAATTAATAAAAAAAAATTAACTTCAAAATGAAAGGGTGTCCCCATATGTGACGTCAATTAAAATATATGAACCATTTGAACCAATCACTTGAAAATTGGACAGAATGTCCAATATTTATAATCAGAAAAATATTTATAATTAGAAGTTAAAGGGTGTCCCTATAGTTTATGTAATTTGATGTATATTGCAAAACTTTTGAACCGTAACAGAGAGACGGTTGAAATTTACAAAGAACCTGTATATCTAAGTCCTTCATAATATCAAGTATATAATTTAAATTTGAAAACTAAAGGGTGTCCCCATAATTGATATAATTTTACCTATCTAGCCCTATCTTTTGAACCGTTATAGACAAACACTTGAAAATTAGACAGAATCTCCACTACTAAGTCCCGTATAATAACATTTATAAATATTTAAAATTTTAAAGGGTGTCTCAATAGTTGATGTAAATTGATGCATATGGCCAAACTTTTGAACCGTTTTAAACAGACATTTGAAATTTACAAAGAGTCTTTTCTTTTAAAATAATTTAATTTAATTTCAAATTGTACATTAAAGAGTGTCCCCTAGGTGATATGTTTTAACCTATATGGCCACATCTTTGGAACCGTTACTTTTTATTACTGTGTCAGTAATAATAAGTGTAAAAAAGTAAAGGGTGTCCTAATATCTGACGTAATTTGTCGTATATGGCTTTATCAGCTTAACCGTTATGGATAGACATTTGAATGTACAGAACGTATATTACTATGTCCGTTAGAGCAACAAGTATAAAAGTATTTGATTTGAGTACTATTTCTTACAGATTACTTCCTTTTAAATTTTTAGTTTAGAATTGATGCACATATATTTGTTTTGTAGTCGGTTTTTTTTTTTGCAAGAATTATTTAAAGATTATATTTTTCAAAAAATAATTTTGTTTCTTTTTAAAAAATACATTTTTTTTTAAATAATATTAAAGAACTTAAAACAGCTTTAAAATGCTTAATTGCACTAGACACTTTAAAAAGTGTTCTTTTGCAAGTAATGAATTGTGAATTTACTTATCTGCATTTTTATAGGAATACTACCATAGAGAAGAAACGATGTTTGAAATAAGTACGTACTAAACTAAAAGAAGATTGTCAACAGGTAATTGCAGGTTTTAGTGATTTTTATGTGCTTTTTAAGCTTGTTATAAGTTAATAATTGAATTATTCATGAATATCCTTTTATACTTTGATTTCCACCCACTTTTAACATTTAAGGGCTGAAACAAAAACAAAAACCAAAACTAAGAGTAAAACTTTTGCTGCAAATTAAAGATTTTTTTCTTCGATTTGAATTAACTCTGAAGTTTATTTTACGCAGTTTTCTTTTGAAACATTTGTTTATTTTCCATAATTTTTTATTTGTTTGTTGTATCAAATTTATTTTGCTCCCCCTTTTTCTTTTCTTTTCTTTTCTTTTCTTTTCTTGTTTTTTTTTTTTTTGTTATTTCTTATATCTTTACAATTGTAATTTAATCAGGGCAATCAATGATAGAAAAATTATAACGAAGACAAAACGGAAGCAAATAAATATTCTTAGGACGATTGAGTATGCGAGTTAGTATCTGTAAAGTATTGTTGTCGTATCTTTTTAGTTGCACACTTTCTTATAATGACGTAATTTGAATATATCAAGAAATAAAAAATGTCCTGCCATGACACGCGTTTTTTATTATTTATTTGAAAACATATATTTTTTTTGTATTTTTCTTTGAAAGTTAAATAAAAATATAAAGTATTTTTTGCTTGAAACTGGAAGCATAGAGAATTGAAAAATTAATCGTAATCGAATCTTTGAAGCACGAATTATTTTAATTTTATTTTTCGAGGAATTTTTCGCATTATAATTCTAAATAAAATAATACAAAACCATTTGAAATTTTGCTTTTTCTTTGTTATTTAAACAATTTGTTGTATCACTAGTTAAATAAAAATAAATTAAGACTTTTCTGCTTTAAACTTTACTGCCGAGCTAGAGACAAATTTAAAAAAATATATGTACGAGTATTTCAAAATACTTCTAGAGAAAACCTTTGTACCAGCACTCAGTGAATGACCCTTACTTATGCAATGCATTACGCCCGAACTAGATAGTTAGGTTATAGGAAGGAGGAAAGAGGGAGTAGTGTTTATGGACATTCGATATGAATTTTCCTACATTGAAATTGGCAGGAAAGATCTCTGGAGGGAGTTAATTCCACACACGATTCCTTCTGCTAAAGAACGAATTTTCCCTTTAATGCGTAGTGCGATTCACCGGCCATTCGACCACAAATGGATGGGCCCTTGATGAAAAGCGTGTTGTACGTAAAAATGTATGGGTGTCGGGTACAATTTCCCTTTTTTTATTAGAGTAAATACCATTGTAGTAACAATAAAACAGTGTTATACACGCCACATTGTGTCGATGCTCCAGTGAATCAATAGAGCTGGATACCCTACTGTCACCAATAAGCTTCTTGGCCCTGTCTTGTACGCGGTCGAGCAGCTCTAAAATAGATTTTAGGGCGCCTGCCCATACATGAGAGTTGTAATCCATTTTCGGCTGGATATAGGTGATGGAATTAGTTCGAAGATCGGATAGCTTACAGTTACTTTTACACCGTATTTGTTAAAAGGTCTCTGTTGAAAGACAGTACTTTAAACAGGTTCTTTTTTAAAAAGTAAGTATATTAATTGAGCCCTTGATTATGAAAGTGGTATAAGTCATATATTTCTTGTTTCGAGATATTAAGAGGTTTGCATTTTAAAGGATTAAAAAATATTTTTGTATTATGGAATAAAATATTTTGACAATTAAATAGTGCCAACAAATTAGTATTTTTTATGATTGTGAAATTTATAACCATTTTCAAAAGGTAATGTGGTTTTGAAAGATTGAAATGACTTATACCATTTTCAAAATTAACTGCATGACTTTATAAATGACTTAAACTCTCAAGGAAAATTTTTTATTAAAAATTAATATTTTATTCAAACTCATTACATTGTAACTAGGTAATCTACTTTTTAGTATTTAGGGAAATAAAGCGTCGGTGGAAAATTGTTGGGAAAAAGGGTAGTAAATCCATCTTATTTTTTTTTTTCTTTTGTTATTGGTCTAATGGTTGTATGTAGTGGAAGCAAATTAATATTTTCGTATATTCTTGGCCTTCTTCTTTTGATTGAAAGGTCTAACACTTTGAACTCGGAATTGTCATCCAAAGAAGTTTTATAAAACATCTTATATGGAGCATTTTATAGAAATCTGATCCATTGTATTTTTAGCCAAGAGATAGCTTCTCCATTGGTGTTTCTCTTTCTATTAGTCGTTGATTCTCTCAGTTATTTCGTCGAAATGAAATCTTTCAGAGCCATTTGTTGTACCAAAAATGGGTTTCACTTCTTACATAATTCCATTAAATAACTTATTCTACTTCGCCGTATAATGTCTACAATTTATTATAATGGGTGATTTTTTTGAGGTTAGGATTTTCATGCATTAGTATTTGACAGATCACGTGAGATTTCAGACATGGTGCCAAAGAGAAAGATGCTCAGTATGCTTTGACATTTCATCATGAATAGACTTACTAACGAGCAACGCTTGCAAATCATTGAATTTTATTACCAAAATCAGTGTTCGGTTCGAAATGTTCAAATGTGACAAATTTTGTTCAGCGATGAGGCTCATTTCTGGTTGCATGGCTACGTAAATAAGCAAAATTGCCGCATTTGGAGTGAAGAGCAACCAGAAGCCGTTCAAGAACTGCCCATGCATCCCGAAAAATGCACTGTTTGGTGTGGTTTGTACGCTGGTGGAATCATTGGACCGTATTTTTTCAAAGATGCTGTTGGACGCAACGTTACGGTGAATGGCGATCGCTATCGTTCGATGCTAACAAACTTTTTGTTGCCAAAAATGGAACAACTGAACTTGGTTGACATGTGGTTTCAACAAGATGGCGCTACATGCCACACAGCTCGCGATTCTATGGCCATTTTGAGGGAAAACTTCGGAGAACAATTCATCTCAAGAAATGGACCGGTAAGTTGGCCACCAAGATCATGCGATTTGACGCCTTTAGACTATTTTTTGTGGGGCTACGTCAAGTCTAAAGTCTACAGAAATAAGCCAGCAACTATTCCAGCTTTGGAAGACAACATTTCCGAAGAAATTCGGGCTATTCCGGCCGAAATGCTCGAAAAAGTTGCCCAAAATTGGACTTTCCGAATGGACCACCTAAGACGCAGCCGCGGTCAACATTTAAATGAAATTATCTTCAAAAAGTAAATGTCATGGACCAATTTAACGTTTCAAATAAAGAACCGATGAGATTTTGCAAATTTTATGCGTTTTTTTTAAAAAAAAAGTTCTCAAGCTCTTAAAAAATCACTCGTTAAATAGTGCATTTTTACATTAATAGGCTTACCTGATCATAACCGAACCGCTATCTGAAGACATGACAAAATTACCAATAATTTTTTTGCCAAACGTTGAAAGCAAACTGACTTATACCACTATTAAAATATACAGTTACTGTATTTTGTCTACCAAAAAAAAAAAAATAAATAAACTCAATTTATCAGCTTAATTTTCATGGCATACTGCGAATTACTTTAGATTATGCGACTTTATTAGCATTTGATATGAAATAGCTGATAAACTAGATTTTAAACATTTTTGACTTATACCACTTTCAAAATCAAGGGCTCAATTAAAAAGAAGTATTTTTAAATAATACTTAAAAAAATCCTTTTTTTAAGAAAAAATACTTTTTTTAAGATTAAAATGCTCTTTTTAAGTAGCAATTTTAAGAACGTACTTTTTAAAGGAAACATAAAAAACATTAAAGTATATAGAAAGTACTTAATGAAAGGATTCTTCTTTAGAGATACTTTTTTAAAGGTTCTGACTTAAAGTCCTAAAAGGCCTTATAGTCTTTAAAAATATTTATTAAAAGTACATATTTAAACATTCCTCTAAAAAGGTACTTTTTTAAGTTTTGTATTTTCAAAGTACTTTTTGAAAAAGTACTTCTAACTTCTAAAATTTTATTATTCTTTTCAATTTTTGTTTTTTAATGCCTTTTAATAAAGTTATACTTTCTAAAAACATACTTTTTAAAAAAGCCCTAGTTTAAAAGATACTTTTATAAGGATCTTGTGTTTATTTAAAGTAAATATTAAATATACCTCTGTAAAGGTACTTTTATAAATGTTTATTTTATTTTGAAATTACTTTTTTTTTAAATTACCTTTAAGAAGGTAACTTTTGTAAAAGTTATTTATTTTGAGAGTACTTACTTAAAAAGTACTTTTCCCTTTTAAAACTCAATTTACACCTTTAAAAATTTTTCAAAACTTTACTTAATTTTTAAAAAGTACATATTTAATTATACCATTAAAAGGCACTTTTTAAAAGTTTTTATCTTGTAAGTACTTTTTTAAAAAGTACTTTATAGTGTTAAAACTTTATTTGCTATACTCTTTAAAAAAAATTTTTATTCCAAAAGGACTTTTTAAAAATGTCCTTTTTTTCTACAATAAATTAACTTTTTAAATATGCCCTAATTTACGTTTCATAAGAGTACTTTTTTAAAATGTACCTTTTTTAGTAGAGACATTTTTAAACATTTTTTAAAAACTTTTTTAAAATGTACTTTTTAAATGTACTTCTTTAACCGGTACTTTTTTAAATGACCTTTTTCAAAGCACTTTTTTAAATGAACTTTTTCAATGCACCTTTTTTAAAGGTACTTTTTTTAAATAAATATTTTTTTAATTCAGTTTAAAAAAAGGTGTTTTTAAATGTACTTATTTAAAAGTTAACCTTCTTATATTAGTCAAGCTTTTCTTGGGATAGTGTTGAAAGAACGAGATTTTATTTTCGCAATTGCAAAATGTGAGACATTTCATTTGGGCTTGACTGTCATCCTTTCATCAGCATTATTTGTGACATTATTTTGGGTTTGGCTGCAAAAAGTCGCACACTGGCTAATTTGGATTCTGATACCATAAAATACGTCGCTGCTCTTTCATGCCATTGCATTCTTATCATTATTTCAGATTTTTTTTTTTTTTTTAATTTCAGCACATTAAGAAATAACTACGCCACAGTGTTACTAAAAGTTTTTGTCTTATTTTTTTTTCTGTGCAAACTTATGTCTAACATAAAAAATATTTTAATAAAAACATCTAAAAAAAATTTCCAAGTTATTTAATCATTGAATTTTTAATTTCTTTATAACAAACTTTGATATTTTCTCAACAGATAAATTTACAATAAATGAAATAATACATGAGAATACCAACATATAGTTACAAGAGTTCCATAAAGGTACAACATACAAGAAATTAAAGTTAAAAAATATTATATTGTTAACAAAAAAAAAAGAAAAGAAATTCCCCTATCGTTTGACTTCAGTTGTAAGTATGTGTATAAATATTTACAATAATCTTGTAAACATATTAAGAAAATTAGATAATTTCCCTAAAAGCCTTCATTTAAAAGAATAAAAATTACATCTTTGGGAAAAATCTTGTGCTTACATGGACATAATATAGGATTTTTTTTTGTATAATAGAATAAAAACGATAAGTGGTTACAACTTGAATGGTACTTCGTGCAACAATAATATCGCACATTTACAATCTTTGATTATTTTTTTTCTTGTATTTTTGACACAGAATGACACAGAAACCAAAAAGCACAGACCAGAACAAAATATTTTAAGTTCAGTTATGTCGCATCCTATGCATGAGTTTTATATATACAAAAAATATAAACGATTTTTAATTGAATATACTTTCGATTATTGATGACAAATATAAGCTTGAAATTTTACCTTACAGTTTTTTAAAGGTTCTTTTACTTACTCGATTAATCGATAAGTCCCTATCTGGCGTGCTCTAGCAGGCAGATAAAATTGTCTAGAAATATAGACAATATAGATGAAATTGTCTAGGAATATAGACAATTTTATCTACTTTAATTTTGTGTTAAAAAAAATCGCTTCTTTCTTAAGATATAGGCCGAAAACTTAAAAAATTGCTAAATTTTGGTGAATACGATATTAAAGGGTATCAATTGGACAATTACGTTATCCCTGGTTTTTAGTTAAAAGGAAATTGTTTTCTAAATAAGATTAACAAATAACAAATTGTTTGTAACTGCTTCTTCATAAAATACAAATTGTCATTTCTTAAAAAATTATACTTAAAATTAATATTTGTTGCGTTGCCATCATTTACTTTTTCCACTTGTAATCTGGAATAAATCTGGAAAACAGGTTCAACAAAAGATTTTTACTCTTTAGAGGCGTGGCATCAAAAGTGTGTGAAAAAGACGCATGAACAAATACATGTCCCATCACCCCAATTAAATTTTGGTAAATCTGTAAATAAAAAGGGAAAATCTCATTACATACTCGTACATTTATTTTTCAGTGTGTTCCATCAGCGGGATAAAACAATTTTCACAAGACGTTTTTATATCCGAGCTAAGATAAATTATCTACATATATCTATAAATATAATAAAACATTCGCATCACGTAAAAACTACTAGATGGATTTTAACAAAATATTGTGAGGAGGTACCTTTGTTAATGATTCAAATATTGGAGACTTTTTTTCCCCAAAAAAAATATCTTATTTTCAAGAGAAAGTGGAGAAAAAGCATTGAAAGTATCCAATTTTTTTTACCGATTTAAAGGTACTGCAAATAGCATTACAACGCCGAAGGCAATGAGTTCGTTGATAAACTACCATGAATTCTAAGATAAGGGAACTTCACAAACTTTTTCTAGGCATTGGCGTAGGAGAACATAATATCTACGGGGATGGGGACAAAACCACTTTTATTCAAAAACAATATTATAAAAATAAATATATAGTACAAATTTTAAAATTTATAGATGGGTTGGTGGTAACAACAAGTCTGAAGGGAGCATTGCACCCCCAGAGTAGCCTTTCTACGCCAATGATTCTAGGTAGAATTTACCAGTCCTAGAGGGATAGTTCTTGTTTTAGGTGTACTAATAGCTATAATTACGGGTTGGTTATCGTTTGATTAGTACATGATGTATAAGTATACGTAGAAAAAAAAACTTCATTGGCTAGAATTATTTTATGATGCTTAGGCGATATAGCAAAATATAAGCTTAATATAAGCTTAATGATATGCTAAAATTTTTTTATGACATCCGTGAACTAGCTTAGTTTGAAAGTATGATCTGAGTGGTTGTTCCAACAAAAATCAAAAGAAAGTCACAATGGAGCTCTAGGTCTCTGATTATCATGATCATCTAATACTGCGTTTGCCAACAAAATCTAACCAAAAATTAAAATATTTCAGTTATTTGGGAATGGGAAAATTGGGACAACAGACTTTTATAAAACTTATGGTCTATTTGTTAAAGATTATTAATATAAGTAGTATATATGTAAGTACTATTTGCTTATTATATTATATTACTAACAGTAGTCGGCGATCTCAAACATTTTCGTTCGATTTTTGTAATCTACACCAAATTGTAAGCTCTTACATCTATTGTGCTGCTTTATGTATTTATTTTATAAAGAGATACCCATCCCTGGATAATTATTCAGAATGTTGCAACAAAGGCTTTATATAAATTACTATGAAATTGTAAAATTTATAGAATATTCTAAAATTATTGTAGAGGGCTGAAAATACTAATTAAAATTTCCTGCTTACAAAAATACCAAGTTTTAGTACCATTAAGTTGGTAAGATTGTGTACTTTTTTACCATGTTATGTATTTACGTGGTAAAATTATTCTATATTTGATCTGAGGTACTAAGGTATCTGCTTACAAAATTTTATTAAAATTCATCCAGTAGTTTTTACGTGCTGCGAACACAGACAAACCGAATGTCAAAAAATACAAAAATCGGTTTTTGCATTCTATATCGATTACTATCTGCACTAGCAGTAAAGTTTTCAATAATATTTCCTATACAGAAATGGTCCTGTTACAGTTTTATAATATGTATAGATATTTTCATTTTGGTCCATATTTTTTATTTCGTTTAATTACACAGTGCAACACGGAAAAAAATAACCATATACGGACACCACTACGTGATAAAAGGCCAAAAAAAAGACCCCTGTCTCCCAGTTTTGCCCAAAGTCCTTCAGGTTTTTTTTATGGGCCCTCAAAGATGTGGGGCCTCGATGTCATTTTTGCAAAAAAAAATGATCATTTACTCAAGCTCATATTTTGCAAACCGTTTGAAATTTTGATATACTCTCTGAGGCAAAGTTGTAGCTCTTGTCAATAAACAACTCACTTACGGAGAAGGCTTTATAGTATCCCAATGTTGAAGTAAAGAAACAACAAATGAAATTAAAAAATTTTCGGAAAATTTTTCACTTTTACGGCTACCTAAGCGCTACCTAAACGGTGTTAAGAATCATTCCTAGGAAGTTCATATGTTCTAGAAAGTTATTTATTGCGATCTTAGGTTCATTTTTGTAGTTGATCGTTTTCTTGAATTTTGAACGGTTTGCTACCAATGGACCTGAACAGGAGAAAAAAGGTAAAAAAAATTGAATTTTTTAAAGTTTTTTTGCGATTTTGACCTTGAAGATGAAGTTTTTTTGATTTTATATGTTCACAATTTTTGTTCTTTATGACAAGACCTACAACTTTGCCTCAGAGAGTATATCAAAATTCCAAACGGTTTGCAAAATATGAGCTTGAGGCCCCACATCTTTGAGAGCCCATAAAAAAAACCTGGAGGACTTTGGGCAAAACTGGGAGACAGGGGTCTTTTTTTTGGTCTTTTATCACGTAGTGGTGTCCGTATATGGTTAATTTGCCATAACTTAAAAAATTACACAGTGTGTTATATTTGTTAAACACTGCTAAATTAATTGGGTGCGATATCGACACGCCGAATGACAAAGTTAGTATACTGAACATCTTTTTAGTAGCGCATATACAAAATAAATATATGTAAATGTCAACATAAAATTTAAAATCATAGGAATTTAATTTTTAAAATATACAAAGGAAATTTCGTTGCAAAAATAATATAACAATGACCCCTCAAAGTATGCTACAGCTGAGGACTAAACAAATTGCGAAAAGAACCAGAAATAAAAAAAGCAAAATAAGCATGAGCATGAAGTGAGTGACCATAAGAATCTATTAAACAAATGGCTTAAAAATGCATTAAACTAATTGAAATTGCGAAAAATGAAACAAAGCCAAAACAACAAGGAATTCTACAACAACTGTTGTTTGCATTTGAAACAGACCGACAGACAGACAGATAGAATAGAATGTCTGTGATGTGATGTTGTAACAAAAGCAAAGAAATCCCTTAAATACCCCACAATGCCACAACAATTCTCGTGATATTTATTTAACACTTCACTCCTGCAGCTCTCGCTCTCTCTCTCTCACTCTTTGTCACCAATATTCCTTTGAGTATTATTTTTTATTATTTGCTTGCCATAAGTGCGAAAACGTGTGATGAAAGTGTAAAAAAACATTCTTATCACCAATATTTCTATTTAAGTCACTAAAAGAACTTCAAATACCACATACAATACAACAAGCATACAATACAACAAACATACACTTGCATACCCTAGATTTCAATTCAAATAAAAATTTGTTTAAAGTCTTCAACTATCACATCGAATAGAAAAATAGAAATAGAAAAAATAAGAAATATAAATAAATAAATACAATTTGCTATGTTGTAATGATACACAACCATTACCCATGTCCTTAATATATTGGGTGTTTTTCCAACAAAAAATCCAGGCAATTTTTTATTTGGCTCCAAATATATTTTTAAGAAAAATCCCAAGAATTGTAAAGAAATCACGTTTTTAGTTCTGAGTAGCTTTTAACAGGGATGTTGGTATTAGCTAGATTTTGTGTTGTATAATCTTTCGTGCACGGGGTATTTGTTTTGCAAAATTTCTTTTATTCTTCTAACAAATATTTATAACTTTGAATACGTACCACCTGTTGAGTTTAATTGCTCGGGTGGAGGAGAATTTTTATTAGTTAAGTCAGGTAGTATTTTAATGGTTATAAATGTTATTTTTTAAGTAGAGTAGGTAGTACATGAAACACATTTAAATAACTTCTTGGGAACTTGTATAATAGAAAAATATTTTAATAAAAAACCTTAAGGTACAACATTATCTTCTAAATACTTAATTTAACAACAGTGTATGAAAACCCTCAAAACTTTTCGCAACCGTTTCACGAAAAGTTACACTTTTTTCTAATTATTTTAAACAAAATTTAAATGTTTGTAATAAAAAATCCTTAAGGTGCTACATTCAGATTGTAGATTACAATATAATCATCTAAATATTTTATTTTTAAGCAGTGTATGAAAAACGTAATTGTTTTTTTTTTTTTTTTGAATTGCTTTTTAATTAGTTTTTCTTCTTATACTATTTTTATGGTAATAATAATCAACAATAGAAACAAAAAATCTTACTAGTTGCTGTTGGATATATCCCAATGATTAAATCATTTAGTAAACGTTTGCGAAAGTTATTTTCTGCAAACGTTTTTTTGTTTTTTTGTTTTTTTTTTTTATTATTTTCTTTTCTATCTGAATACGTTTCAATAAATGTACAGTTTGTATTTAAGCAAAAAAAAAAAAAAATACAAAACTAAATGGCTCAATCGTCATAACTATTTGTTTTTTTTTTTTAAGAAAGTAAAGGTTTCGCTTTGTTTATTTTCGTACTCTGTTTTTTATTAATGCCTGTATAAATGCTTATATATTTATCATTAAAATAATTGTTTTGTTTATTTTCGTACTCTGTTTTTTAATAACGGTTATGTAAATGCTTATAAAATAATTGTTTAAACTGTTATAAAAAAAAAATTAGAAACATTGAAACTTTACTACGAACATAAAAGGCTGAGGTAGGTTTAGCAATGAGCCCTAGACGCTTTTCCTAATATATAAGTTTGAAGATCCTTCGGGAGCACATAACTTCAAAGAAGAAGAATTAAAGAAAGAATTAAAATATTAAGCTTAGATTTTATAGTTTCAAACAAAAGTAATTCTAATTTGATTTATGAATATTATTTTGGGTATATGGGCACCTCGGCTGTCTCCAAAAAAAATGTCTAATTTTCTCATTTTCGACTACTTTTTAACCGACTTCAAAAAAGAAGGAGGTTATCTATTCGTCTGAATGTTGCTTTTTTTATGTATGTAACCGCAGAACTCAGCCATTTCTGAACCGATTTAAAAATTTTTTGCATTATTTGAAAGGTTATGTTACAAGGTTGGTCCCATTTTAAAAACAGTTCATTATATTAAAAATTAAAGGGTGTCCCCATACAACATACATGTTTTTTACGTGTATTAAGAACCGTAAAGGGCAGCAAATTAAAATTTTAAAAAACTACGTGCCGCTATAGCTCCCAACAGCAGAAATTAATAAAAAAAATAAATTTAAAATTTAAAGGGTGTCCCCATAGGTGACATAATATGACCTATTTGGGTCTATCTTTTGAACCGTTATAAACTAAGCCTTGAAAATTTGACAGAATGTCGACTACTATGACCGTTATAATAAAATGTATAAGTACTCAAAATTTTAAATTAAAGGGTGCTCCAATAGTTCATTTAATTTGATGTATATGGCCATACTTTTGAATAGTTGTACACAGACCGCTGAAATTCACAAAGAACCTGTAGTGCTAAGTCAGCTATAACAAAAAGTATAAAATTTTGAATTTGGAACTTAAAGGGTGTCCCAATAGTTAATGTAATTCTATGTATGTGGCCAAACTTTTGAACTGTTAGAGACAGACAGCTGAAATTTACAAGGAACCTGTATTGCAAAGTCCACTATAGCAAGTATACAATTTGAAGTTAGAAATTAAAGGGTGTCCCCATAAATTACGTAATTTGATCTATATGACCCTATCTTTTGAACCGTTAAACACAAACACTTGAAAATTAGGCAGAATGTCCACTACTTTCTCTGGTATGATAACAAATATAAATATTTGGAATTATAATGTAAAGGGTGTCCTAATAGTTCATGTAATTTGATATATATGGTTAAACTTTTTAACCGTTATAGACAGATAGTTGAAATTTACAAAGAATCTTTGTGACCAAGTCCTCTATAACAACAGGTCTTTAATTTAACATTGTAAATTAAAGGGTGTCCGAATAGGTGATGTTATTTGATCTGTGTGCCCCTATCTTTGAAACCGTTATAGACAGAGGCTTGAATGGTGTCCCCATACAAGACGGATGCTGGTGAAAATAACTTAACTTTTAAACAGTAATAGGGAGAGGCTTGACATTCAATAGTCTTTATTTTTTCCCTCTAATTTTGGCGCATCTTTTATTTGGTTTAAATCTAATTCTTACAGATTACTTCTTACATTTTTAGTTTAGAATTGGTGCCCTTCTATCTGTTTTGAAGTTGGGTTTTTTTTGCAAGAATTATTTAATCACTAAGTTTGCTAGCATAAACCAATGACTTCAACCAATTCCTAAAGAAATAAGCCAGCAGCATTAAATCGCAAGCAATGGTGGCCAATTAAAGTTAAAGGCAAACCCAAGAAATCCTCATACAGAATTGGGTGATATTTCATATAAAAAAACCACCCAAAAGTTTTGGGAGCTTTTTAGACGTTTTTGGTGATTAAAATGATTTTTATATTTTGGACAATTTCATAATAAAAAAGTTTAATTGAAGATGTCCCATTTGTTGGTATCCAACTTTGGGGTCTTACAATCAATCCACTTTATATTACCTGGCCGACAGCCCACATCTCTGCCTTGCCTCACTGAAATTTTATTTAAATATATTTTTAATGGCCCATGAGCTACCATATTACATATTTCCAAAATAAAAAGTTGTTAAACCTCCGTGTGTCGTTCAAAAGAGTTACTTTAGCCGTAAACTGATGATATACTACACACATACATACATACATACATATGTATTTGTTTTCATTTATACATCCTTATTTCATGCTATACATAATATGCTAAATAAACTACATGCAAAAAAAATATGGTTGAGGTAACCATAATCTAAGAGCAATATGTTGCAGTATTGGGCAACAATATTTAAATTGTTCCGCCCCAATGATAAAATTGTACCAAATCAGCATCAATTGTATTAAAATTTGGCACTAAGTAAAAAAAAAAACAAGCAAAACATATTTGCTCGATATTAAAAGATGACAAATAAAAATTTTATACTATGGCTTTTTAAAATAATGATAATTGACCTTGTTTTCTTGAATTTCTTTTCTGTGGATTTGTAATTAGTCAACGAAAATCAAAGCAAATTTTCAATATTAAGGTAAAATAAATCCCACAATTCCCAAAATAAATACCAAAAATCCCAAAATTGAAATTTTTAGCCTTTTGCCCATAAAGTACACTAGGGTTCAAGAAATACTTTCAGCAACAATTTGAAATATATAAAGCTTTTTTAAAGCAGTAAAAAAATAAAATTCACAAAACTGCGATAATTTTGGAGTTTTTAAATTGCAAATCATCTAGTTGTTAACTCAAAATGACATCATTTTGATATCTTCCCACAATATTTTAAACTTTGCCCTCTAAATACGAAAAAAAAGTTACTAAAAATTGTAATCAATATTTTTAAAATACTGGAGCTGAGTATCAAAAACTTCAAAAATTTACTTTTAAAATGCTTATAAGTCGATCAGTTTGATACATAATTTACAGATAAAGAGATCTTTTTGTAGGTACTAAAGATGTATATAAGACCATGTATAATTATAAAAATTAAAAAATCGATCAATAATTGAAAAAATGCCAAGCCCTAAAAAAATTTTAAAGCGCGAGGTTCTCAAATTTTAGGCAACATAGCGCCACCTCTGGTAAGCGAATAATGGCCAGTTTTAAAACTTAAACTCAGATATTGCTATACCTGTCATTTTTTATTTCCCCCGGGGGTTCCAATTGTCACTGCAGGAATGGCAAATGCTTTGACGCGGTTCACTCGGGGAAAATAGGGGCACCAGACGCTAGGGTTCCTAGAGCCTAAATCTGGAAGAAAAGGTCTGTGTGTGAAAACATACGGGTTCTCTTCGAGGCCCGACAAGTGCCCAAAGGACACTGGTACCACGGGAATCGGTGGCTACACAGAGAGCCTATCCTCTCTGTGACCGGTTATTGGTGAGGTCCCCTTCGGGGGTACACGTGGTGGTTGTAGTTTAAGATCGATTAAGTAGGTATGGTGAACGGTCGATCAAGTGTGCTGTTGCACTCTCAACAGACGGAGTTTGGATAGTCTCCAAACCCCTAAGCAAGAGGTTATAATGTGGATCTAGGCTTGCCTTGGAAAGGCTTGCCATATTATATAAATTGCTACTCATTGTGACTGTATCACACACAAAAAGCGATTGGTGGCAATCGTAAAGTGTTGTTATACTACACAATGGGGCGCTAGTCTACGCCTAAGTTTCACTCGGTGGTAAGACCACCGTGGGGTTAGGCCGAGTAGGCAGGTACTCACGTTAATCTTGTTCCACACATACCTGTCATTTTATAGATGTCCCTTTACACTGTAATGTTAGCAGCTGCCTACACTACAATTTCCATCATGTGGTTGAAACTAGCAAAGTCACCGGATCTTAATCCGATAGATTAAAATCTTCTCATTACCAAAAAGACCTTACGATTTCTCACTAGAAAGAATGAAAAAAAATCAGCCTACTATTGCTGGAAACTGATTACGGCGATGCAAAAACGTTCAAACACAGTAGTTCAGCAAAAAGGCCTTCTAACTAAATTACTTAACCCTTATACATAGTAGGGTTATCAGAGAAAAAACTATGAATCCTGAACATAAATCAAGAATGTCGCAATTTAGTTGGTTCTAGACAGGGTTGGGGAACTATAAAGTTAGATATGAAAAACAAAATTTTAATTATTAATAGTCGAACAGTTTATGTATTACATACAATAAAATTTATAATCAAGCTTAAGTTCGTTTTTATTCTCTTTAAGAAAGAATTAATTAAATTACAAATTAGGTGATAATATTCCTTTATCTGGGTTTGGTTGGTTAAATAGATGATGCTTACAACTAAACACAACGCTAAGTAGATTAGATACAAGAGTGATGATGACGGACGTGGCTGTCTAGAAAATGTGCATTCCGCTCCTGCTGGTGTCTAAAAATTAAATTTTCCCAATTTTTCTTCAATATTATCACCTAATTTGTAATTTAATAAAATAGTAACTCATTTATCTGTCTGTCTGCTTTTATTTTGCGTTCGCATCATGTAAAAACTGCTGAATAGATTTTAACAAAATTTTGTGAGGAGGTACGGCTGACTTCCAAAATGTTAATTGCTTTGTATTCGAATAAAGTATCATGTTTCATTAAGCCGCTGTACAAAATATTTACAATTTTAACGCAGTAAAAAAGCAATCAGGCATCGGTTTTATTGTTGATGCTTTGTTCGGTATTCGTTTGTTTACTTATAAAAAATATAAAAACAACAGCGAACGCTTGTATACGGAAAAAATAAAATTATAAATAATGACCGACTCACAAAGGTAAGTTAATTTGCTTTTAATAAAAAATATATAAATACATGAACAAATGCATTTTTACCAATTTTTAGCGAAAAAAAAATTGAATCATCAGAAAAAAAAATTCTGCTAACAACAAGGTTGCCTAATGAACCAGACTTTTGCGCAAAGCGGAAGAAACGCACCGTTCTGTGGGAAAAGGTCTTAAGAGACACTGACAGAATTTTATATTGAGTGTCCACTTGAATTTTCTGATAATTATCAAATAAAAGTTTAACTACCGCGCTTTCCATTTTTCTGTTTGTCAATAATAAATATGGTGCATTGCAACATTTACGTTTCATAATGAAAACGTAAACAAAGCACATAGTTGCATTGTTTCGAAACTTTGCATATGTAAAAAGTGTAAATACCGCAGTATTACTGTATATAAACTTTGCATACATACATTTTGAAAGTCAGCCTACCTTAGCATCCTGATTTCAATATTTTTGCAAGAGAAAGTGGAGAAAAAGCAGTGAAAGTACGCCGATTTTTTATACCGATTTAAAGGTACTGCATACTTTAAGCTATCTTTTATTTTTGAAAGCGGAATATTTTATACCCGGTTGCGCAACAGATAGCACTATTTTAAAAAAATCACAAAATATTAATTACTTACTGCCAAATAACCAATTGAATAAAATATTTATTTGATTGGTATTTCTACTTTGTAGAATGCATTGTTATTAAAATTTTGGAAACACCTTTTACAGAGCTTTACAATAATTTTTAGAATTTAAGAATTTTATATATATTTTAGTATTTTATCCAAGAATAGGTACCTTTATATAAAGTAAATACGTAAGAGTCTTAAAATTTTGTGTTGATTACTTTTAAAGAAAACTCGAACAAAATTTTGTCAGGACGCACGCAACGTGTGTGGGCACAGCTAGTATATTATATTATTAATTGTAAACACCTTGTGCCAGAAAGCATAATAAAATACCAAAATGAATTGCACTCCACTATTACTTCTGCCAAGAAAAAACTGTGATAAAACACTTTCTTTATAATTAAAATGAACTTCTCCGAAGTTAAATCAATTTAAAAATAAAGTATGTAAATTTTCTACGTACATTTTTTTATTTACATTTTTTTTAAGATTTTAATCAAATAATCCTTGAAAATACCCGTTTTAAAGTATCTTATTCGTACAAGCGTTTGCTTGTATGTAACTGTGTAAAACATTATTTCTTTAGCAGGAACAAACATGTTTAAGCATTTGTTTTGTACTTAAAATGCCACTAAAAACTCCGATGATACCCTATAAATCCTTGTTAATATCCTTTTAAGAATATTGTGATGACGAAGACGATGGTGGCGGCTAAAAACTTCCGTTTTGCTTCCCTTTTAAAACGTTTGTTGAGCAAACAAATTTTCGTTAAATTCAAAGACATTTAAGTAGATTAAGTCACAATACGACTACAACGTACAAATACATGTACATATACATATGTATATGTAGGTATGATGACGAGGCTAAAGACTACAATAAATTAAATGAAAAATCTCTTAGAAACAATACATTTCTTGAAGTCTGGTTGTCTATCAGAGAAAGGTTGATTTGGTTTGGGTTTATGAAGGATACTCAAGGAAGAATGTAAGGACAGGTTTTAATGCATTTCCTATAGATTGTATGTAAAACAAAAGGAATATGCAAAGTATTTAAATAAATTCATAAACATGCTTTGGCATGCAAAATTGAAGAAAAAAGTTTGAGCTGGTAATAACTTCATTCGTCTTCTAAGTTGCAGTAAAATAAAAATTATTGCAAAATACGAGGGATATTTTGTACTAGTGCTGACAAAGTATTGAGTAGTGGATACCGATAATTTTATCCTTCTTTTGAGTACTCAATAATCAAAAGCAGTTACTCAGTACTTTTAGTTTTAAATTATTATAAACGAATTGATAAAAAATTTAATGACTAACGTTATGTTAACAATACTGTTGCCAATTTGGAGATTTTCTAGTTAAATCTAGCGTTTTTGCAATGCCAATCATGGGGAAAATGGTTTCTTAGCGGTTAGCGGGAAATATAGCGATTTTTAAAATAGTTTTAAGAGATAAAATTTTTGTCAAATAGCCAATGCATTTAAACAAAGTAAAATTGCTGGGGGGAGCAAAATCTTTTTTTTTTCTACAAAGGGACAATTAAAAGTTATTTCCATGGTTCTTACATCTTTCATGTGAGAACCACAACTTCTCAGCAATAGCACGTTTAGTGCCGTTTTTAAAGTTTAAATAAGATATAAGAGCCAAATAACTAGCTGTGGGTTAAATTTTTTTCACAATAAATCGATTTTTTAAAACATTTACAAATTGTATTGAATATCGAAAGTACTCGTGTAAAATTAAGTTATAATTTTGAATTTAATTGCAACTGTATTATAACAAAAGAGCCTGAGAGCAATAGGTTCTTAAAAACTTTGTGAGATTTATCGACATTCCAAGTTCTGTTTGCTTACATAACCATTTAGAATGGGATTTATCAATAAACGTTGAAAATAGAATTGTATTAAAAATAAACTAAGCAGGCTGTTGTCGATTGAATTTATTTATTGAAACTAAATTTTCTAAAAATTTTACAAGTTGTAGTTTGAGAAAGGTTTAATTGTCAGAAACGAATAAATCGTTCCTATATCTGATAAAAATTACTTTCAAGTTTGCCTAGAATGCGACAAGCTGTCGCTTTAAAATTGAAATAAATTTAAATATACTAGAAATAAAATGTAATTTTTATTTTTTTGGCTATTATTTTACTTTGATTACCGCTAAACAAAAAATTTGGCGGTTTCTGGCGTTTCTCAATACAAATTTAGTGGAAAATTGTAAGAAAAATTTGGCAACAGTGGTTAACAATAGCATTGAGTACTATTGAGTACCGAATTGATAAGTATTGAATAGTATGGAGTAATTGAAAGTAGTAGAAATTGCTACCATTTCTTTAACCTTAAAAAGTCAGGTTAGCCTCTGGAAGGGAAGGCAAGCCTAGTAAATAACTTAAATTCAACAACAATTCGTAAATCAAAGCGTTTATTGTCGCTATCGGTATGACAGAAGAATAAACTTTGGCAATATCTTAATTAAAGATCTCCTTCTTTGTATAGCATCGCGACGGAAAACTTTTTAACATGCTACGGAACCCGTTCGTCGATTACTCAAAACTGCATTATCAATAATTTCCGAAGTAAAACCCCAAGATGACGTTGTACCAGACGTTCTGCAGACATCTTTTGAAACTGTACATTTTGCGTAAACCCCCTTTGTTTTAGTATTAAGATCTACTGGTATAAGATAGCTTTGTTATGCTTACTCTTGTAATAAATAATAGTTTTACTGCGGATAGCAGCCTGAATTCACTCTACAATAGTTGTAAGAAGGAACGAGACAATTAATATACATATATTAAATAAATCAGTCAAGTGCGAGTCAGGCTCACACACGCAGGGTTCCCTACTAAGTTCAGTACAACTATAAAAATTCAAGTTGTTAATTTTTTCATGTCTTAGGAGGCACCCTTTAATTTTTAATTATTTTTTTATACTACAGCATAGTACTAAATACCCTACCTATAACATTTATAAGAGTAGTTCAAATTCGAGACATTAAAGGAACACCCTTCTATTTTTATTAAATATATTTTCGTTATTTGTTGTTACAGACGATATTGTAAAATATAATCTATAGGTGTCAGCCTATTTTTGTTCAGATATAAGGGTTTTCTATCAAACAATCAGGAGCCTACCTATTACGATTCAGAAATAAAGGCAATATACGTAAAAAATATGTCTCTGTCGAAACTTCCTTTTATTTTTAGTAATTATCATAGCGGCCGTGGCAACATATCTATACAAATTTCTTTTATTTCATATTTCATATTACATACACTGTTATAAAGGCCATATTAAAATAGATTCTGAAAAAATTTCAAAAAATTTACACATATAAATGCAAATTACGTCACTGTCGGAAATCCCTTTAATTTTTGTTATTTGTTATAGAGGCCGTAGTAATATAACATCTCTGAAAATATCAATAGTCTACCTATTATCGTTCAAAACTTAGGCCAAATACATGTAAATCACGTCACTATCGGAACACCCTTTAATTTTTAGGTTTCATTTTGTACACTTGTTTATAAACCTAACATAGTTTTAATTGCTGTGTGCAAATTTTAAGTGGTTGCCCCCTACAGCTCAAGATATAAAGACATAAACGCATATAACACGTTACTTTCGGAACACCCTATAAGTTTTAGTATTTTTTGTTATATCGGCCACAGTTATAGAGCTTCTGTGAAAATTTCCAGTCTACCTGCTATCGTTTAAAACTTAGGCCATATATATGTAAATCATGTCACTATCGGAACACCCTTTAATTTTTAGGTTTATTTTTTTATACTTCTTTTATATAGAGAACTAAGTTTTAATTACTGTTTGTGAATTTTAAGCGTATGCCTCCTACAGTTCAAGGAATAACACAGATATACATGAATAACTCGTCTCTATAGGAACACCCTATCTATAGGTTTTAGTATTTTTTGCTATAGCGGCAACAGTTATACATATTCCGTGAAAATTTCAAGAGTCTACCTATTACGGTTCCAGAGATAAAAGGCGCAGACTGACGGACGGAGAGACGGAAGGACGGAGAGTCATTGAAGCCAAAACAATAGGGTTACGTTTTTACCTTTTGGGTACGGAACCCTAATAAGCAGTAATATAAGATAATAATACAACAGTCACAAATATTATTCCTTTTCCAGTGACCCTGCTGCATTGTGTACCAAAATGGGTGGAATATTTTTTTTAACAATTTTATTGATTATGTTTTTTGCCATCTTCGATTTCATTCATTTGTGTTTTGCTCATTTTTCTCTATAGTATTTATCCTTCCCACTTCAGTTTCAATTTCACTTAAATATTCAATGCATTTTATCTTCAACACACAGACTAACAAATGCTCTTAAGGAACATTTTATGACGTACATAAGTATAAGTGCGTCTTTGACTGGATGATACCAAAATGCTGCAGTACTAAATAAAAATTTTACTATCGATTTAATTTTTTACTTTTTAATAAACGCTTTGCGGTTTCGTTATATTTATACCACCAACTGTGTTTGTTGACAGTCGTCGTTCAAACGAGCCTCCCCCTGGAGAACGATTTGTAACTTTATGTTAACGACTGCTCTTTTTCCCAAAAATCCGATGGTTTTTTTCAATTTCTGTGGGTGTTTTTTTGCCTTTTAAAGTATGTAAAAAAAGAAAACTGTCAATGTAGCAGAAAGTACGAAATTTGCATAAAATGTATAAAATTATTTTATATTGAAATGAAATCTGATTTTTGAGAGCAGAAAAATTTAAAGTATTTGAATAAAGTTTTTCTACAAAATTTTTGGACAAATTTCTTTTCAGTTTATCAGTTTGCTTCCACGTTTTAGTTTTCAAGAAAACTGTAATTTTTTAACTTTTAAAGTAAAATTTTACAAATCATAAAAAAGTAAAAATCCTTTTAATCATTTTAAACCAGTGTACGAAAACAAACAAAACGTTTCGCAAACGTTTCATGCAAAGATATAAACTTTAATTTTTTTTAGTTATGTACATGAGCGAAACGAAAACAAATACTTTTTGAATGACAACGAAAACAAGCAAAACAATTGGCTCTTCACTCAACTGCTTGCCTTGGTATACCGCTACAATTGTAAAATTGCGAACAAAATAAAAGTAGAAATTTACTTTTGAGTATTTACATTTACTTCGTTCTATTTTTAGATGCTGATTTTATATGATTTATTCTCTTTTTCTTCTTCTTACACTATTGTAGTTGTAAACTGTCATTCAATAACTCTCAAAAATAAAAGGTATATACCGCTTAAAGCCATGATTCACTACCATACTCAGTTGTACGATCTGTCAAAAATAGCATGCGTGTTTAAAAAAGTATGATAGTGTGGATTAGAAACGTATGTGCATGACAGAACTGTTGACAAGCTTCTGAAAAAAATGCATAAAATATTATTTTTTCCATGCGATCAGGGCTACAAAATCTCTTTTTTGTGATAGCGTGGCCATCTACAGCGCTAATTTGAAAGGATTTTTTTGTGATTGAATCGTTCAATTGTGTAGGATAGTGAATCCTGGTCATTAGATACATTCTATATCACAATGAGCTTATTATTTAGGAAACGTTTGCAAAACGTTTTTTAATTATGCTGTATCTTCTTAAATAAGCCTCTAATACAGCAAAAATAAGATTTTCATATAAAAAAGTTGATTTTTTATGAAAAATACAGGTCGTCACGGATTATTGTCCTTTTTTCGATTAGAGGCTTATTTAAGAAGATACAGCAAAAATAAGATTTTCATATAAAAAAATTGATTTTTTATGAAAAATATAGGTCGTCACGGATTATTGTCCTTTTTTCGATTAGAGGCTTATTTAAGAAGATACAGCAAAAATAAGATTTTCATATAAAAAAATTGATTTTTTATGAAAAATATAGGTCGTCACGGATTATTGTCCTTTTTTCGATTAGAGGCTTATTTAAGAAGATACAGCAAAAATAAGATTTTCATATAAAAAAGTTGATTTTTTATGAAAAATATAGGTCGTCACGGATTATTGTCCTTTTTTCGATTAGAGGCTTATTTAAGAAGATACAGCAAAAATAAGATTTTCATATAAAAAAATTGATTTTTTATGAAAAATATAGGTCGTCACGGATTATTGTCCTTTTTTCGATTAGAGGCTTATTTAAGAAGATACAGCAAAAATAAGATTTTCATATAAAAAAGTTGATTTTTTATGAAAAATATAGGTCGTCACGGATTATTGTCCTTTTTTCGATTAGAGGCTTATTTAAGAAGATACAGCAAAAATAAGATTTTCATATAAAAAAGTTGATTTTTTATGAAAAATATAGGTCGTCACGGATTATTGCCCTTTTTTCGATTAGAGGCTTATTTAAGAAGATACAGCAAAAATAAGATTTTCATATAAAAAAGTTGATTTTTTATGAAAAATATAGGTCGTCACGGATTATTGTCCTTTTTTCGATTAGAGGCTTATTTAAGAAGATACAGCAAAAATAAGATTTTCATATAAAAAAGTTGATTTTTTATGAAAAATACAGGTCGTCACGGATTATTGTCCTTTTTTCGATTAGAGGCTTATTTAAGAAGATACAGCAAAAATAAGATTTTCATATAAAAAAATTGATTTTTTATGAAAAATATAGGTCGTCACGGATTATTGTCCTTTTTTCGATTAGAGGCTTATTTAAGAAGATACAGCAAAAATAAGATTTTCATATAAAAAAATTGATTTTTTATGAAAAATATAGGTCGTCACGGATTATTGTCCTTTTTTCGATTAGAGGCTTATTTAAGAAGATACAGCAAAAATAAGATTTTCATATAAAAAAGTTGTTTTTTTATGAAAAATATAGGTCGTCACGGATTATTGTCCTTTTTTCGATTAGAGGCTTATTTAAGAAGATACAGCAAAAATAAGATTTTCATATAAAAAAGTTGATTTTTTATGAAAAATATAGGTCGTCACGGATTATTGTCCTTTTTTCGATTAGAGGCTTATTTAAGAAGATACAGCAAAAATAAGATTTTCATATAAAAAAATTGATTTTTTATGAAAAATATAGGTCGTCACGGATTATTGTCCTTTTTTCGATTAGAGGCTTATTTAAGAAGATACAGCAAAAATAAGATTTTCATATAAAAAAGTTGATTTTTTATGAAAAATATAGGTCGTCACGGATTATTGTCCTTTTTTCGATTAGAGGCTTATTTAAGAAGATACAGCAAAAATAAGATTTTCATATAAAAAAGTTGATTTTTTATGAAAAATATAGGTCGTCACGGATTATTGCCCTTTTTTCGATTAGAGGCTTATTTAAGAAGATACAGCAAAAATAAGATTTTCATATAAAAAAGTTGATTTTTTATGAAAAATATAGGTCGTCACGGATTATTGTCCTTTTTTCGATTAGAGGCTTATTTAAGAAGATACAGCAAAAATAAGATTTTCATATAAAAAAGTTGATTTTTTATGAAAAATATAGGTCGTCACGGATTATTGTCCTTTTTTCGATTAGAGGCTTATTTAAGAAGATACAGCAAAAATAAGATTTTCATATAAAAAAATTGATTTTTTATGAAAAATATAGGTCGTCACGGATTATTGTCCTTTTTTCGATTAGAGGCTTATTTAAGAAGATACAGCAAAAATAAGATTTTCATATAAAAAAGTTGATTTTTTATGAAAAATATAGGTCGTCACGGATTATTGTCCTTTTTTCGATTAGAGGCTTATTTAAGAAGATACAGCAAAAATAAGATTTTCATATAAAAAAATTGATTTTTTATGAAAAATATAGGTCGTCACGGATTATTGTCCTTTTTTCGATTAGAGGCTTATTTAAGAAGATACAGCAAAAATAAGATTTTCATATAAAAAAGTTGATTTTTTATGAAAAATATAGGTCGTCACGGATTATTGTCCTTTTTTCGATTAGAGGCTTATTTAAGAAGATACAGCAAAAATAGGATTTTCATATAAAAAAGTTGATTTTTTATGAAAAATATAGGTCGTCACGGATTATTGTCCTTTTTTCGATTAGAGGCTTATTTAAGAAGATACAGCAAAAATAAGATTTTCATATAAAAAAGTTGATTTTTTATGAAAAATATAGGTCGTCACGGATTATTGCCCTTTTTTCGATTAGAGGCTTATTTAAGAAGATACAGCAAAAATAAGATTTTCATATAAAAAAGTTGATTTTTTATGAAAAATATAGGTCGTCACGGATTATTGTCCTTTTTTCGATTAGAGGCTTATTTAAGAAGATACAGCAAAAATAAGATTTTCATATAAAAAAGTTGATTTTTTATGAAAAATACAGGTCGTCACGGATTATTGTCCTTTTTTCGATTAGAGGCTTATTTAAGAAGATACAGCAAAAATAAGATTTTCATATAAAAAAATTGATTTTTTATGAAAGAAAAATATAGGTCGTCACGGATTATTGTTCTTTTTTCGATTAGAGGCTTATTTAAGAAGATACAGCAAAAATAAGATTTTCATATAAAAAAATTGATTTTTTATGAAAAATATAGGTCGTCACGGATTATTGTCCTTTTTTCGATTAGAGGCTTATTTAAGAAGATACAGCAATAATAAGATTTTCATATAAAAAAGTTGATTTTTTATGAAAAATATAGGTCGTCACGGATTATTGTCCTTTTTTCGATTAGAGGCTTATTTAAGAAGATACAGCAAAAATAAGATTTTCATATAAAAAAATTGATTTTTTATGAAAAATATAGGTCGTCAAGGATTATTGTCCTTTTTTCGATTAGAGGCTTATTTAAGAAGATACAGCAATAATAAGATTTTCATATAAAAAAGTTGATTTTTTATGAAAAATATAGGTCGTCACGGATTATTGTCCTTTTTTCGATTAGAGGCTTATTTAAGAAGATACAGCAAAAATAAGATTTTCATATAAAAAAATTGATTTTTTATGAAAAATATAGGTCGTCACGGATTATTGTCCTTTTTTCGATTAGAGGCTTATTTAAGAAGATACAGCAAAAATAAGATTTTCATATAAAAAAGTTGATTTTTTATGAAAAATATAGGTCGTCACGGATTATTGTCCTTTTTTTGATTAGAGGCTTATTTAAGAAGATAGAGCAAAAATAAGATTTTCATATAAAAAAATTGATTTTTTATGAAAAATATAGGTCGTCGCGGATTATTGTCCTTTTTTCGATTAGAGGCTTATTTAAGAAGATACAGCAAAAATAAGATTTTCATATAAAAAAATTGATTTTTTATGAAAAATATAGGTCGTCACGGATTATTGTCCTTTTTTCGATTAGAGGCTTATTTAAGAAGATACAGCAATAATAAGATTTTCATATAAAAAAGTTGATTTTTTATGAAAAATATAGGTCGTCACGGATTATTGTCCTTTTTTCGATTAGAGGCTTATTTAAGAAGATACAGCAATAATAAGATTTTCATATAAAAAAGTTGATTTTTTATGAAAAATATAGGTCGTCACGGATTATTGTCCTTTTTTCGATTAGAGGCTTATTTAAGAAGATACAGCAAAAATAAGATTTTCATATAAAAAATTGATTTTTTATGAAAAATATAGGTCGTCACGGATTATGTTCCTTTTTTCGATTAGAGGCTTATTTAAGAAGATACAGCAAAAATAAGATTTTCATATAAAAAAGTTGATTTTTTATGAAAAGTATAGGTCGTCACGGATTATTGTCCTTTTTTCGATTAGAGGTTTATTTAAGAAGATAGAGCAATAATAAGATTTTCATATAAAAAAGTTGATTTTTTATGAAAAATATAGGTCGTCACGGATTATTGTCCTTTTTTCGATTAGAGGCTTATTTAAGAAGATACAGCAAAAATAAGATTTTCATATAAAAAAGTTGATTTTTTATGAAAAATATAGGTCGTCACGGATTATTGTCCTTTTTTTGATTAGAGGCTTATTTAAGAAGATAGAGCAAAAATAAGATTTTCATATAAAAAAATTGATTTTTTATGAAAAATATAGGTCGTCGCGGATTATTGTCCTTTTTTCGATTAGAGGCTTATTTAAGAAGATACAGCAAAAATAAGATTTTCATATAAAAAAATTGATTTTTATGAAAAATATAGGTCGTCACGGATTATTGTCCTTTTTTCGATTAGAGGCTTATTTAAGAAGATACAGCAAAAATAAGATTTTCATATAAAAAAATTGATTTTTTATGAAAAATATAGGTCGTCACGGATTATTGTCCTTTTTTCGATTAGACGCTTATTTAAGAAGTTACAGCAAAAATAAGATTTTCATATAAAAAAGTTGATTTTTTATGAAAAATATAGGTCGTCACGGATTATTGTCCTTTTTTCGATTAGAGGCTTATTTAAGAAGATACAGCAAAAATAAGATTTTCATATAAAAAAATTGATTTTTTATGAAAAATATAGGTCGTCACGGATTATTGTCCTTTTTTCGATTAGAGGCTTATTTAAGAAGATACAGCAAAAATAAGATTTTCATATAAAAAGGTTGATTTTTTATGAAAAATATAGGTCGTCACGGATTATCGTCCTTTTTTCGATTAGAGGCTTATTTAAGAAGATACAGCAAAAATAAGATTTTCATATAAAAAAATTGATTTTTTATGAAAAATATAGGTCGTCACGGATTATTGCCTTTTTTCGATTAGAGGCTTATTTAAGAAGATACAGCAAAAATAAGATTTTCATATAAAAAAGTTGATTTTTTATAAAAAATATAGGTCGTCACGGATTATTGTCCTTTTTTCGATTAGAGGCTTATTTAAGAAGATACAGCAAAAATAAGACTTTCATATAAAAAAGTTGATTTTTTATGAAAAATATAGGTCGTCACGGATTATTGTCCTTTTTTCGATTAGAGGCTTATTTAAGAAGATAAGCAAAAATAAGATTTTCATATAAAAAAATTGATTTTTTATGAAAAATATAGGTCGTCACGGATTATTGTCCTTTTTTCGATTAGAGGCTTATTTAAGAAGATACAGCAAAAATAAGATTTTCATATAAAAAAGTTGATTTTTTATGAAAAATATAGGTCGTCACGGATTATTGTCCTTTTTTCGATTAGAGGCTTATTTAAGAAGATACAGCAAAAATAAGACTTTCATATAAAAAAGTTGATTTTTTATGAAAAATATAGGTCGTCACGGATTATTGTCCTTTTTTCGATTAGAGGCTTATTTAAGAAGATACAGCAAAAATAAGATTTTCATATAAAAAAATTGATTTTTTATGAAAAATATAGGTCGTCACGGATTATTGTCCTTTTTTTGATTAGAGGCTTATTTAAGAAGATAGAGCAAAAATAAGATTTTCATATAAAAAAATTGATTTTTTATGAAAAATATAGGTCGTCGCGGATTATTGTCCTTTTTTCGATTAGAGGCTTATTTAAGAAGATACAGCAAAAATAAGATTTTCATATAAAAAAATTGATTTTTTATGAAAAATATAGGTCGTCACGGATTATTGTCCTTTTTTCGATTAGAGGCTTATTTAAGAAGATACAGCAAAAATAAGATTTTCATATAAAAAAATTGATTTTTTATGAAAAATATAGGTCGTCGCGGATTATTGTCCTTTTTTCGATTAGAGGCTTATTTAAGAAGATACAGCAAAAATAAGATTTTCATATAAAAAAGTTGATTTTTTATGAAAAATATAGGTCGTCACGGATTATTGTCCTTTTTTTGATTAGAGGCTTATTTAAGAAGATAGAGCAAAAATAAGATTTTCATATAAAAAAATTGATTTTTTATGAAAAATATAGGTCGTCGCGGATTATTGTCCTTTTTTCGATTAGAGGCTTATTTAAGAAGATACAGCAAAAATAAGATTTTCATATAAAAAAATTGATTTTTTATGAAAAATATAGGTCGTCACGGATTATTGTCCTTTTTTCGATTAGAGGCTTATTTAAGAAGATACAGCAAAAATAAGATTTTCATATAAAAAAATTGATTTTTTATGAAAAATATAGGTCGTCACGGATTATTGTCCTTTTTTCGATTAGACGCTTATTTAAGAAGTTACAGCAAAAATAAGATTTTCATATAAAAAAGTTGATTTTTTATGAAAAATATAGGTCGTCACGGATTATTGTCCTTTTTTCGATTAGAGGCTTATTTAAGAAGATACAGCAAAAATAAGATTTTCATATAAAAAAATTGATTTTTTATGAAAAATATAGGTCGTCACGGATTATTGTCCTTTTTTCGATTAGAGGCTTATTTAAGAAGATACAGCAAAAATAAGATTTTCATATAAAAAGGTTGATTTTTTATGAAAAATATAGGTCGTCACGGATTATCGTCCTTTTTTCGATTAGAGGCTTATTTAAGAAGATACAGCAAAAATAAGATTTTCATATAAAAAAATTGATTTTTTATGAAAAATATAGGTCGTCACGGATTATTGTCCTTTTTTCGATTAGAGGCTTATTTAAGAAGATACAGCAAAAATAAGATTTTCATATAAAAAAGTTGATTTTTTATAAAAAATATAGGTCGTCACGGATTATTGTCCTTTTTTCGATTAGAGGCTTATTTAAGAAGATACAGCAAAAATAAGACTTTCATATAAAAAAGTTGATTTTTTATGAAAAATATAGGTCGTCACGGATTATTGTCCTTTTTTCGATTAGAGGCTTATTTAAGAAGATAAGCAAAAATAAGATTTTCATATAAAAAAATTGATTTTTTATGAAAAATATAGGTCGTCACGGATTATTGTCCTTTTTTCGATTAGAGGCTTATTTAAGAAGATACAGCAAAAATAAGATTTTCATATAAAAAAGTTGATTTTTTATGAAAAATATAGGTCGTCACGGATTATTGTCCTTTTTTCGATTAGAGGCTTATTTAAGAAGATACAGCAAAAATAAGACTTTCATATAAAAAAGTTGATTTTTTATGAAAAATATAGGTCGTCACGGATTATTGTCCTTTTTTCGATTAGAGGCTTATTTAAGAAGATACAGCAAAAATAAGATTTTCATATAAAAAAATTGATTTTTTATGAAAAATATAGGTCGTCACGGGTTACTGTCCTTTTTTCGATTAGAGGCTTATTTAAGAAGATACAGCAAAAATAAGATTTTCATATAAAAAAGTTGATTTTTTATGAAAAATATAGGTCGTCACGGATTATTGTCCTTTTTTCGATTAGAGGTTTATTTAAGAAGATACAGCAAAAATAAGATTTTCATATAAAAAAATTTATTTTTTATGAAAAAAATAGGTCGTCACGGATTATTGTCCTTTTTTCGATTAGAGGCTTATTTAAGAAGATACAGCAAAAATAAGATTTTCATATAAAAAAGTTGATTTTTTTATGAAAAATATAGGTCGTCACGGATTATTGTCCTTTTTTCGATTAGAGGCTTATTTAAGAAGATACAGCAAAAATAAGATTTTCATATAAAAAAATTGATTTTTTATGAAAAATATAGGTCGTCACGGATTATTGTCCTTTTTTCGATTAGAGGCTTATTTAAGAAGATACAGCAAAAATAAGATTTTCATATAAAAAAATTGATTTTTTATGAAAAATATAGGTCGTCACGGATTATTGTCCTTTTTTCGATTAGACGCTTATTTAAGAAGTTACAGCAAAAATAAGATTTTCATATAAAAAAGTTGATTTTTTATGAAAAATATAGGTCGTCACGGATTATTGTCCTTTTTTCGATTAGAGGCTTATTTAAGAAGATACAGCAAAAATAAGATTTTCATATAAAAAAATTGATTTTTTATGAAAAATATAGGTCGTCACGGATTATTGTCCTTTTTTCGATTAGAGGCTTATTTAAGAAGATACAGCAAAAATAAGATTTTCATATAAAAAGGTTGATTTTTTATGAAAAATATAGGTCGTCACGGATTATCGTCCTTTTTTCGATTAGAGGCTTATTTAAGAAGATACAGCAAAAATAAGATTTTCATATAAAAAAATTGATTTTTTATGAAAAATATAGGTCGTCACGGATTATTGTCCTTTTTTCGATTAGAGGCTTATTTAAGAAGATACAGCAAAAATAAGATTTTCATATAAAAAAGTTGATTTTTTATAAAAAATATAGGTCGTCACGGATTATTGTCCTTTTTTCGATTAGAGGCTTATTTAAGAAGATACAGCAAAAATAAGACTTTCATATAAAAAAGTTGATTTTTTATGAAAAATATAGGTCGTCACGGATTATTGTCCTTTTTTCGATTAGAGGCTTATTTAAGAAGATAAGCAAAAATAAGATTTTCATATAAAAAAGTTGATTTTTTATGAAAAATATAGGTCGTCACGGATTATTGTTCTTTTTTCGATTAGAGGCTTATTTAAGAAGATACAGCAAAAATAAGATTTTCATATAAAAAAATTGATTTTTTATGAAAAATATAGGTCGTCACGGATTATTGTCCTTTTTTCGATTAGAGGCTTATTTAAGAAGATACAGCAATAATAAGATTTTCATATAAAAAAGTTGATTTTTTATGAAAAATATAGGTCGTCACGGATTATTGTCCTTTTTTCGATTAGAGGCTTATTTAAGAAGATACAGCAAAAATAAGATTTTCATATAAAAAAATTGATTTTTTATGAAAAATATAGGTCGTCAAGGATTATTGTCCTTTTTTCGATTAGAGGCTTATTTAAGAAGATACAGCAATAATAAGATTTTCATATAAAAAAGTTGATTTTTTATGAAAAATATAGGTCGTCACGGATTATTGTCCTTTTTTCGATTAGAGGCTTATTTAAGAAGATACAGCAAAAATAAGATTTTCATATAAAAAAATTGATTTTTTATGAAAAATATAGGTCGTCACGGATTATTGTCCTTTTTTCGATTAGAGGCTTATTTAAGAAGATACAGCAAAAATAAGATTTTCATATAAAAAAGTTGATTTTTTATGAAAAATATAGGTCGTCACGGATTATTGTCCTTTTTTTGATTAGAGGCTTATTTAAGAAGATAGAGCAAAAATAAGATTTTCATATAAAAAAATTGATTTTTTATGAAAAATATAGGTCGTCGCGGATTATTGTCCTTTTTTCGATTAGAGGCTTATTTAAGAAGATACAGCAAAAATAAGATTTTCATATAAAAAAATTGATTTTTTATGAAAAATATAGGTCGTCACGGATTATTGTCCTTTTTTCGATTAGAGGCTTATTTAAGAAGATACAGCAATAATAAGATTTTCATATAAAAAAGTTGATTTTTTATGAAAAATATAGGTCGTCACGGATTATTGTCCTTTTTTCGATTAGAGGCTTATTTAAGAAGATACAGCAATAATAAGATTTTCATATAAAAAAGTTGATTTTTTATGAAAAATATAGGTCGTCACGGATTATTGTCCTTTTTTCGATTAGAGGCTTATTTAAGAAGATACAGCAAAAATAAGATTTTCATATAAAAAAATTGATTTTTTATGAAAAATATAGGTCGTCACGGATTATGTTCCTTTTTTCGATTAGAGGCTTATTTAAGAAGATACAGCAAAAATAAGATTTTCATATAAAAAAGTTGATTTTTTATGAAAAGTATAGGTCGTCACGGATTATTGTCCTTTTTTCGATTAGAGGTTTATTTAAGAAGATAGAGCAATAATAAGATTTTCATATAAAAAAGTTGATTTTTTATGAAAAATATAGGTCGTCACGGATTATTGTCCTTTTTTCGATTAGAGGCTTATTTAAGAAGATACAGCAAAAATAAGATTTTCATATAAAAAAGTTGATTTTTTATGAAAAATATAGGTCGTCACGGATTATTGTCCTTTTTTTGATTAGAGGCTTATTTAAGAAGATAGAGCAAAAATAAGATTTTCATATAAAAAAATTGATTTTTTATGAAAAATATAGGTCGTCGCGGATTATTGTCCTTTTTTCGATTAGAGGCTTATTTAAGAAGATACAGCAAAAATAAGATTTTCATATAAAAAAATTGATTTTTTATGAAAAATATAGGTCGTCACGGATTATTGTCCTTTTTTCGATTAGAGGCTTATTTAAGAAGATACAGCAAAAATAAGATTTTCATATAAAAAAATTGATTTTTTATGAAAAATATAGGTCGTCATGGATTATTGTCCTTTTTTTCGATTAGAGGCTTATTTAAGAATGATAAATTTTATTTTGGTTTAATTAAACTTTATTTAATTATAAAAAGGAATAACAATTATTTTAATGTTTACGTTACGAAGTACACAATGAGAATGCGTATGCAGAAGGCAATACGCCATAATTTAAATAATATAACAGCATACATGTTGTACAAGAGTTGCCATATATTTCATCACTCCTCCTCAACATGGATGTTGTTTTACAAAAATCATATACATATTTATTTTAAATTCATTAAATTCACAAAATTACAATGTTTTACTTTCGATAAATTTTTCGTCATCACATCAGCAATCATATCAGCGGTTGGACAGTATTCTAATTTTACCTCTTTCTTTTGAACCAATTCTCGTATATGGTGAAATCTAATGTCGATATGCTTGCTCCTCTTATGATATATGGGATTTTCGGCTAACTTTTGTGCTCCTTGATTATCTACATGAAGAACTACTGAATCATCTCCTATTGCATAAAGTTCCTGTAAAAGCCGCTTTAAGTAAATCGCTTCTTTTGCCGCATCCGAAACAGCCATATATTCTGCCTCTGTACTGCTTAGGGCCACCGATGACTGCTTCCTGGACTCCCATGTAATAAGACAACCACAAAAATAAAATGTGAATCCTGTGAAAGATTTTCTGTCGTCGTAGTTTCCACCCCAATCTGCGTCTACAAATCCTTCTAGGTTGTTGTTACTTTCATAAAATTCCAATTTTAAATCAACAGTTCCAGCCAAGTAACGATGTATATGTTTTAGTTTGGTCATATGCTCTTTATGTGGGTCAGTATTTCGTTGAGCCATTTTACATACTGAGTGCAAAATGTCAGGTCGCGTAGATATTGCAAGATACATTAATGTTCCAACTAATGACTGATATGCTTGTTGGTCAGCCTTTTCACATTCACTATTGCAACTAACCTGATATCCTGCTTCCAAAGGAACGGCTACTGGTTTACAGTTTTCCATGCCGTATTGCTTCAATGTGTCGCGAATATACTGGCTCTGACATAGCTTTATCAGCCCGACTTCACCTTCACGCTCAATCTCCATACCCAAAAAGTGTCGCAGTTGACCTTCGTCGTTGACATCAAACGCTTGCGAAATACTTTTCTTAATGTCAATAACCACAGACTTATCAGCACAACCCACGATTAAATCATCAACATAAACTGCAACAAGAACAAGTTTTCCATTTCGTTTACCTTTGTATAAGCAAGGTTCATTATTGCATGGAAATAAATTTAGCTTGCGAAGAGTTGTGTCCAGTTTTGCATTCCATTCTTTGCCGCTTTGCTTCAGACCATAAATCGCCTTGTGAAGTCGTAGAACTTTATTTGGATATCTTTTATCTTCAAATTTGTACGGTTGCTCCATATATATTTCGTCCTTCAAACTGCTGTTCAAATATGCTGTGCTAACGTCAAGTTGATGGAGATGCATCCTTTCTTTCACTGCCAAAGCCAAAACAATTCGAATTGTTGAATATCGTACAACAGGGGAAAAAGTCTCATGGAAATCTATACCAAATCGTTGCCTGCACCCTTTTGCTACCAATCGCGCCTTATGTCTTTCAATTTTACCGTTAGCATCTCTTTTAATTGTATAAACCCACTTGCAGGGAATAGCCTTGTGACCACTTGGCAAGTCCACCAAAGACCACGTTTTGTTCTTTCGAAGAGCATCAATTTCAACATTCATGGCATTAATCCATTTATCGCTAACTTCGCATGAAACTGCCTGTTCAACCGATTGTGGAATAATCTCATCTATAGCAGTGCACAATTCATTGTACTGCTTTTTGGGTCGTCCGGGTTTACCGCTTCTAATCATTTTCGGCCTACCTGGTCCTCTTATTGGCTCCTGTTTAATGTTTGTAGCTTCTTCATCATCTTCGTCAGCTGTATTGAAACTCTCATCATGGTTGTCGTCCTCACTTTCATTAAAAACATTGACATCATTTTCATTAGCATCAGCAATTTGCTCTTTTTGGTAATCAAATGTAAGATTCAACAAATCCTTAGCATAAACGTCTCTTGCATCGCTTGTGATATCATCATTCTCAAATTTAACTTCGTTGAAAAGTACATCGCGATGTTCGAACACTTTGTGTTTTTTAATGTCATACAAACGGTAAGCTTTTGCCACATTTGAATATCCAACCATTATGTACTCATTTCCTTTGGCATCAAACTTCGATTTCGAACCAGTTTTGTCAAGAGCAATAGCAATGCAACCAAAAACTCGCAAATGTTTAACGCTAGGCTTTCTACCAGTCCACACTTCATATGGTGTCATGTTATTGAGATTTTTCGTGGGACATCTGTTTCTGATGTAAACTGCCGTGTTTACCGCCTCTGCCCATAAAAATTTTTTAACATTGGCATGTACCATCATTGATCTCGCCATTTCAACCAGAGTTCTGTTCGCTCTCTCTGCAACTCCATTCTGTTGCGGCGTGTATGGGACGGTTAGTTGACGACAAATTCCTTCTTTTTCTAAAAACTCATTAAAAGCTGAATTTACGAATTCTCTACCGTTGCACTGTGGTCAATATTTTGAGATAGCGGCCAAAACTCCTTTTGGTTTTTGTTCTCCGATTTTAAAGTTATTAGACTCATATGAAAGTAGACAGTAGTAAACCTCGGGAGCCAATAAATTAGAACTCTATTTCAACTATTTCACTGAGAACAGGGTGCTCCAAAATGGGCTTTTTCAGAATTTAGTAAATTTATGATATTTTTAGTTAATTTTTAAAGTTTAAATGATCATAACTTTTTTGTTTTTCAAGATTTTTGGACGAAATAAATTTTGTGTTGTAACTTAACTTATTTCCTATTACTGGTAAAAAAATTGAAGCTCTACTGTTTTCAGAACAATTTAAATATTTTTTTTAAAAAAGGTCAAATTTCTCGGAAATTTCCTACTTCATAGAGCACAACTCCTGTGAGTCAAGCTGAGTCAAAACACAAATTTACTATTTTGTAGTCCTAACTCTCCCCTACATTCCTATATATACATGTCCATGCATCGGGACTGCACTTTTTGAGCTACAGCAATTTTTCTGACCCAAGATAAGATATTCGGTACAAATGCACGTCATATTTTTTGAGAAGTTATTTGTATGTGAAAGTGGATATTATGCATATATTTTGATGCAATTTTGTACAAGAGTTCTTACTGACCCAAAAAATAATTCTGTTGAAATTAGGAGAAGTTGGCCCATATTTGGACCTAGTCCACATAGAAGGGTGTATCAAAATTTTGACAAAAATGACAATAGAACTCTCAAATTATGTGGTACCTGGCAATTCATTTGGAAAAGGTAAAAAATGATTTCATTGCCATCTAATATTACATAACTTAAATACCTGAAAATTGCAAATAAATTTAAAACCAATGGAAATAACTGGTAAAACCAAGTACCTGTTATATTATGTTTCAAAGAGGTAAAAAAGATCATGTTGAAACTTTGAGCAATAGTATATTAATCCATGCATTCATTTTTTTTCTTCATTATTGTTTAAACAATGGCTAAATTCAGTTATATTGTTCTATCTGATATATATTTTGAACGGAAAGATGAAAACGACATTATTTTACATATAATGAATAATCCATTCTTCAAAATATGCGACAAACAAGAAATTAAAATTCATAACTTAAAAATAAAAAACTTTTTAAATACTTTAAGAAAACGGTACAATCAATGTTCCAGAAACAAGAAATTGTTTTACTCACGCAACCAAGAATGGCTAAGAAATAAACTTATTTTTAAAAAGCCATCAGTAACTACCACGGAAACTGGAAAAGGTGGTCGACCAGCAAAGCGAATTGATAATTGTAGTGAAAGATCACGAAGACGCAAACTTAAACATATCAATGAAGAAGTTTCTTGTAGCATCATAAAGGATTCATTTATGCATCAAATTCAACCATCGAAAACTAAAAAGAGTAAAATTGCTATCATTGAACAAAATAGTGGAAGCAAGCCCCAGACGCACAAAAAGGATTTTAGAAAGTATGCCGACACCAACTGAAGAAAATAAATTTACTCCAGAAGAAGCATTTGCACTATTTTTGGATTTGAAAATGACTAAAAACCAATATACAGAATTGCGGAAGCGAACCAATGAAAAAAATTGTTGAATTTTTCCATCATATCGAGATATAGTTTCTGCCAAAAAAGATTGCTTACCTTCACCAACTGCTATTAGGTAACTTCAAGTTCAGCAGAAATAAAATTGCAGGATCTTCTTGAACACACTGCAGAACGATTGTTAAAGACATTTGATGCTGACTATTTAAAGAAGTTTAAAAATTGCAGCATAACTTTTCTAAATGGGGATGTGTTGGGTCCTCTGGCCAGAAACAATACAAACAATGTAATGCGGAAAATTCATCAGATGCTAATTTATTCATGATTTCTTTCGTTCCATTACGTTTAACAAAAACTTATATTGGTTCAGATAGATGTATGGAAGAATAAAATTCCCTCGTCAACAAAATTTTGTAAACCAATAAAGTTTGCTTACAAAAAAGAAACTAAAGATGCCATAACTGAAGAAGTTGGCAAAATAACAGATGAAATTAAAGAACTTCAACCAGTGATATTTGAATTTAATGACCAATGCATCGAAGTTAACTTTAAAATGTCACTTACAATGATCGATGGAAAAGTTGCACAAGCTTTAACCGAAACAAAGTCTTCGTCAAGCTGCACCATATGCCAAAAAACATCAAGTCAATTGAGCCAACCACCAACACAATTCGATAGTTTTAATGAAGCATATGAATTTGGAATGTCACCTCTTCATGCTAGAATTCGTTTTATGGAGCATATTCTTAAATTGGGATACGATTTGGAATTTGGCCCGTTAGGCGAAACAGTGAGAAACAACAAAGAAAATTTGGAAAAAAGAAAGCAAAAAAAAAGATATTCAAGAAAAATACCGTGAGATAGGCCTTATAATTGACCAGCCAAAGCAAGGAGAAAGAAATTCTAATGATGGAAACACAGCAAGGAGATTTTTTTCCAATCCAGAAACTGCAGCTTCTATAACTGGAGTAGATTATGATTTAATACGACGATTCCAAATCATATTAGAAGTTATAGCATGTAGCAAAAAGATATATGCAAAAAAATTTGGTCGGTATGCTAATGAGACAGCAACCGTTTATAACCAAAAATATTCTTGGAGACATATGCCAACCACAGTTCACACTTCCAATTGGAGATCTCTCAGAAGAAGCGCAAGAAAAAAGGAACAAAGACTACAGATTCTTTCGCGAGCACAATACAAGAAAAATTTCCAGATATTGTACTAATGAAGATCTTATTAATATTTTGTTGTGCACATCAGACCCATATATGTCCAGTATTCGACAAAAATGGAAATCAACCTCATTAGAGTTAGATGAAGAAGCTAAACAACTACCGCAAAATGAAAATCAAAGCTATTTGGAAGAAATTTTTACTAATATTGTTTAATTAATACTAGTTTAAAGATTATAATTTGTTTCTAATTTTAGTATAAATTTTTAATAATACATTTAAATAAAATATATGTGCACTTTAAATCAATAGTAAAAGTTTACTTAAAATTTTATCGATGTTATGTTCTGTATATAATATATCCAAATGGTATTGATATTGTTGGGAATTTCAGTGTTATTTTTAAGTTTAATCCTCACAAGAATTAGATTTCTTCCAAAAAACCAACCTTTGGCCCCTGTGAATATTGAGACTAAATAAATGTCAGGGGCCAAATGTTGGCATTTTCTGACCAAAATTAAGTTTAGGAATAATAAATAAGTATTGGTTGTAAAATACGATTGAACAAAATAAGAAATTATAAAAAAATACCTATTTAAAATGTCAAAATATTCAACTTTTACATGGAAACTCAACAAAAAATTAAAATGCATTTTTAACTCCACATTACTTCCGTTCCTATCAGTCGATTTTTACGTTTGAACATGCAAATTGAAGCTTAAAGTCCCTCCTATTGAACAAAAAAAATCGCGTAAAAAAATACCAATCCGGTCAAAAGTTATAGAGTTTTGACCGCTATCTCGCGAAATTGACCACTGTGCGTTGTCTGTTCTTATAATTTTTATTTTACAACCAGTCTGTCGTTCAACCATAGCTTTAAATATTTTAAATTTCTCGAACACATCACTTTTGTTTGCAAGGAAATATACAAAAATTCTTCTAGACTTGTCGTCAACGAAAGAAACAAAATATTTCGAACCTCCAACAGATTTTTCACGAAATGGTCCGCACACATCACAATGGACAAGTTCCAACAACTCTTTTGATTTTGTATCTGACTCCTTAGGGAACGGCAAAACATGAATTTTACTCAGCATACAAGTTCTGCAATTTGTCCCATCTGCGCTGTCGAACTTCATACCATTTACCATGTCTTTGTTTGATAGATCGTAGAGGCTTTTCAAATTCAAGTGTCCGTATCGATTGTGCCAAACATTAATCTTATCGTTGTGTGCATAAAACAACCCTTGTTTTACATTACTGTTGAACTCAAACATATTATTTTTTCGCTCAGCTCGCAACACTACATCTCCGTCTGCTCTCTTAATTGTTGCTCTTTTTGCATTAAAATGCACATTCAAACCTCTGTCAACAGCCTTGCTTACAGAAATGAAGTTTGCCTGCAACACCGGAGAGTACAAAACGTTTTCAAGCAAAATGTTATAATTATTGTGTTTTATGTATACATCACCTTTTCCTACGGCATTTATGTGTTTGTTGCCAGCCAGTGTGATGATCTCCTTGTGTTCTTTATAATTATGAAACATTTCGCGACTGTTACACATGTGCGAAGTAGCACCGCTGTCGATATACCATTTTTTATTGTTAAACGCCGACGCATCTGTGGCTGCTAGCATTGTCATTGCTTGTGCCTTTTCGTTATTTCTAGATTTATTACATTTGCTAGCGTAATGTCCCGTTATCCCGCACACAAAACATTTGCCTTTGAAATTTTTGCTGTTGTTGTTTCTCAACTTCTTTTCGTTTTTGCTAGTGGAAGATTTTGCAGTAAATGCTTGCTGTGACGGTTTTTCTTCTTCTTCTTGGTCATGCCGTCTTTTTCCTTCTTCCAGAAGCTTCTGCTTCAAGACAGACAATTTAGGAAGATCGTCGCGTGTTTCCATTGCAATAACAAAATTATCGAATTCTTTTGGAAGGCTTGACAACAACATAATAACTAGAAGCTCCTCCTGAATTTTTATGTTCACTTCTTCCAGTTTTTCACAAATTTCTGCGAACTCATTGATATGTTGAACCACATTACCATTCTCACACAATTTCAGGTTAACCAATCTCTTGTATAGGGAAACTTTCTGTATTGGACCACGAGGCATATATGTCTCTTCCAATTTCTTCCATGCTTCATGAGACGTTGTACAACCGCGTATATACCCCAACTGTGTTGGCTTAACACTCAAAAAGATGGACGCGAGAGCTTTCTCGTCGTTTGATTCCCATGTGGATATTTCTGCAGCCTCTGCTGGTTTCTTTACCACACCATTTACAATTTTCCAGAAACCACTATGTATCAACACACTCCGCATTTGAATGCACCAACTGTCGTAATTTTGCTCATCCAATTTTTCAATTTGAAATACTGGAGCACACATTTTCACTTTTTTATTTACACTTTTAACTTTTTATTTAATTTTTTAAAATGGAGTACGCTTTAGGGTTCTGGGCCCATAACCTGATAAATTTTATTTTGGTTTAATTAAACTTTATTTAATTATAAAAAGGAATAACAATTATTTTAATGTTTACGTTACGAAGTACACAATGAGAATGCGTATGCAGAAGGCAATACGCCATAATTTAAATAATATAACAGCATACATGTTGAACAACAGTTGCCATATATTTCATCAAAGAAGATACAGCAAAAATAAGATTTTCATATAAAAAAGTTGATTTTTTATGAAAAATATAGGTCGTCACGGATTATTATCCTTTTTTCGATTAAAGGCTTATTTAAGAAGATACAGCAAAAATAAGATTTTCATATAAAAAAATTGATTTTTTATGAAAAATATAGGTCGTCACGGATTATTGTCCTTTTTTCGATTAGAGGCTTATTTAAGGAGATACAGCAAAAATAAGATTTTCATATAAAAAAATTGATTTTTTATAAAAAATATAGGTCGTCACGGATTATTGTCCTTTTTTCGATTAGAGGCTTATTTAAGAAGATACAGCAAAAATAAGATTTTCATATAAAAAAAATTGATTTTTTATGAAAAATATAGGTCGTCACGGATTATTGTCCTTTTTTCGATTAGAGGCTTATTTAAGAAGATACAGCAAAAATAAGATTTTCATATAAAAAAGTTGATTTTTTATGAAAAATATAGGTCGTCACGGATTATTGTCCTTTTTTCGATTAGAGGCTTATTCAAGAAGATACAGCAAAAATAAGATTTTCATATAAAAAAATTGATTTTTTATGAAAAATATAGGTCGTCACGGATTATTGTCCTTTTTTCGATTAGACGCTTATTTAAGAAGTTACAGCAAAAATAAGATTTTCATATAAAAAAGTTGATTTTTTATGAAAAATATAGGTCGTCACGGATTATTGTCCTTTTTTCGATTAGAGGCTTATTTAAGAAGCAAAAATCAGATTTTCATATAAAAAAGTTGATTTTTTATGAAAAATATAGGTCGTCACGGATTATTGTCCTTTTTTTCGATTAGAGGCTTATTTAAGAAGATACAGCAAAAATAAGATTTTCATATAAAAAAGTTGATTTTTTATGAAAAATATAGGTCGTCACGGATTATTGTCCTTTTTTCGATTAGAGGCTTATTTAAGGAGATACAGCAAAAATAAGATTTTCATATAAAAAAATTGATTTTTTATGAAAAATATAGGTCGTCACGGATTATTGTCCTTTTTTCGATTAGAGGCTTATTTAAGAAGATACAGCAAAAATAAGATTTTCATATAAAAAAATTGATTTTTTATGAAAAATATAGGTCGTCACGGATTATTGTCCTTTTTTCGATTAGAGGCTTATTTAAGAAGATACAGCAAAAATAAGATTTTCATATAAAAAAGTTGATTTTTTATGAAAAATATAGGTCGTCACGGATTATTGTCGTTTTTTCGATTAGAGGCTTATTTAAGAAGATACAGCAAAAATAAGATTTTCATATAAAAAATTGATTTTTTATGAAAAATATAGGTCGTCACGGATTATTGTCCTTTTTTCGATTAGACGCTTATTTAAGAAGTTACAGCAAAAATGAGATTTTCATATAAAAAAGTTGATTTTTTATGAAAAATATAGGTCGTCACGGATTATTGTCCTTTTTTCGATTAGAGGCTTATTTAAGAAGATACAGCAAAAATAAGATTTTCATATAAAAAAGTTGATTTTTTATGAAAAATATAGGTCGTCACGGATTATTGTCCTTTTTTCGATTAGAGGCTTATTTAAGAAGATACAGCAAAAATAAGATTTTCATATAAAAAAGTTGATTTTTTATGAAAAATATAGGTCGTCACGGATTATTGTCCTTTTTTCGATTAGAGGCTTATTTAAGAAGATACAGCAAAAATAAGATTTTCATATAAAAAAATTGATTTTTTATGAAAAATATAGGTCGTCACGGATTATTGTCCTTTTTTCGATTAGACGCTTATTTAAGAAGTTACAGCAAAAATAAGATTTTCATATAAAAAAGTTGATTTTTTATGAAAAATATAGGTCGTCACGGATTATTGTCCTTTTTTCGATTAGAGGCTTATTTAAGAAGATACAGCAAAAATAAGATTTTCATATAAAAAAGTTGATTTTTTATGAAAAATATAGGTCGTCACGGATTATTGTCCTTTTTTCGATTAGACGCTTATTTAAGAAGTTACAGCAAAAATAAGAAAATAAGATCATATAAAAAAGTTGATTTTTTATGAAAAATATAGGTCGTCACGGATTATTGTCCTTTTTTCGATTAGAGGCTTATTTAAGAAGATACAGCAAAAATAAGATTTTCATATAAAAAAATTGATTTTTTATGAAAAATATAGGTCGTCACGGATTATTGTCCTTTTTTCGATTAGATGCTTATTTAAGAAGATACAGCAAAAATAAGATTTTCATATAAAAAAATTGATTTTTTATGAAAAATATAGGTCGTCACGGATTATTGTCCTTTTTTTGATTAGAGGCTTATTTAAGAAGATACAGCAAAAATAAGATTTTCATATAAAAAAATTGATTTTTTATGAAAAATATAGGTCGTCACGGATTATTGTCCTTTTTTCGATTAGAGGCTTATTTAAGAAGATACAGCAAAAATAAGATTTTCATATAAAAAAATTGATTTTTTATGAAAAATATAGGTCGTCACGGATTATTGTCCTTTTTTCGATTAGAGGCTTATTTAAGAAGATACAGCAAAAATAAGATTTTCATATAAAAAAGTTGATTTTTTATGAAAAATATAGGTCGTCACGGATTATTGTCCTTTTTTCGATTAGAGGCTTATTTAAGAAGATAAAGCAAAAATAAGATTTTCATATAAAAAAATTGATTTTTTATGAAAAATATAGGTCGTCACGGATTATTGTCCTTTTTTCGATTAGACGCTTATTTAAGAAGTTACAGCAAAAATAAGATTTTCATATAAAAAAGTTGAATTTTTATGAAAAATATAGGTCGTCACGGATTATTGTCCTTTTTTCGATTAGAGGCTTATTTAAGAAGATACAGCAAAAATCAGATTTTCATATAAAAAAGTTGATTTTTTATGAAAAATATAGGTCGTCACGGATTATTGTCCTTTTTTCGATTAGAGGCTTATTTAAGAAGATACAGCAAAAATAAGATTTTCATATAAAAAAGTTGATTTTTTATGAAAAATATAGGTCGTCACGGATCATTGTCCTTTTTTCGATTAGAGGCTTATTTAAGAAGATACAGCAAAAATAAGATTTTCATATAAAAAAGTTGATTTTTTATGAAAAATATAGGTCGTCACGGATTATTGTCCTTTTTTCGATTAGAGGCTTATATAAGAAGATACAGCAAAAATAAGATTTTCATATAAAAAAGTTGATTTTTTATGAAAAATATAGGTCGTCACGGATTATGTTCCTTTTTTCGATTAGAGGCTTATTTAAGAAGATACAGCAAAAATAAGATTTTCATATAAAAAAGTTGATTTTTTATGAAAAATATAGGTCGTCACGGATTATTGTCCTTTTTTCGATTAGAGGCTTATTTAAGAAGATACAGCAAAAATAAGATTTTCATATAAAAAAAATTGATTTTTTATGAAAAATATAGGTCGTCACGGATTATTGTCCTTTTTTCGATTAGAGGCTTATTTAAGAAGATACAGCAAAAATAAGATTTTCATATAAAAAAGTTGATTTTTTATGAAAAATATAGGTCGTCACGGATTATTGTCCTTTTTTCGATTAGAGGCTTATTTAAGAAGATACAGCAAAAATAAGATTTTCATATAAAAAATTGATTTTTTATGAAAAATATAGGTCGTCACGGATTATTGTCCTTTTTTCGATTAGACGCTTATTTAAGAAGTTACAGCAAAAATGAGATTTTCATATAAAAAAGTTGATTTTTTTATGAAAAATATAGGTCGTCACGGATTATTGTCCTTTTTTCGATTAGAGGCTTATTTAAGAAGATACAGCAAAAATAAGATTTTCATATAAAAAAGTTGATTTTTTATGAAAAATATAGGTCGTCACGGATTATTGTCCTTTTTCGATTAGAGGCTTATTTAAGAAGATACAGCAAAAATAAGATTTTCATATAAAAAAGTTGATTTTTTATGAAAAATATAGGTCGTCACGGATTATTGTCCTTTTTTCGATTAGAGGCTTATTTAAGAAGATACAGCAAAAATAAGATTTTCATATAAAAAAATTGATTTTTTATGAAAAATATAGGTCGTCACGGATTATTGTCCTTTTTTCGATTAGACGCTTATTTAAGAAGTTACAGCAAAAATAAGATAAGAAAATAAGATCATATAAAAAAGTTGATTTTTTATGAAAAATATAGGTCGTCACGGATTATTGTCCTTTTTTCGATTAGAGGCTTATTTAAGAAGATACAGCAAAAATAAGATTTTCATATAAAAAAATTGATTTTTTATGAAAAATATAGGTCGTCACGGATTATTGTCCTTTTTTCGATTAGATGCTTATTTAAGAAGATACAGCAAAAATAAGATTTTCATATAAAAACGTTGATTTTTTATGAAAAATATAGGTCGTCACGGATTATTGTCCTTTTTACGATTAGAGGCTTATTTAAGAAGATACAGCAAAAATAAGATTTTCATATAAAAAAATTGATTTTTTATGAAAAATATAGGTCGTCACGGATTATTGTCCTTTTTTCGATTATAGGCTTATTTAAGAAGATAGAGCAAAAATAAGATTTTCATATAAAAAAGTTGATTTTTTATGAAAAATATAGGTCGTCACGGATTATTGTCCTTTTTTCGATTAGAGGCTTATTTAAGAAGATACAGCAAAAATAAGATTTTCATATAAAAAAATTGATTTTTTATGAAAAATATAGGTCGTCACGGATTATTGTCCTTTTTTCGATTAGAGGCTTATTTAAGAAGATACAGCAAAAATAAGATTTTCATATAAAAAAGTTGATTTTTTATGAAAAATATAGGTCGTCACGGATTATTGTCCTTTTTTCGATTAGAGGCTTATTTAAGAAGATACAGCAAAAATAAGATTTTCATATAAAAAAGTTGATTTTTTATGAAAAATATAGGTCGTCACGGATTATTGTCCTTTTTTCGATTAGAGGCTTATTTAAGAAGATACAGCAAAAATAAGATTTTCATATAAAAAAGTTGATTTTTTATGAAAAATATAGGTCGTCACGGATTATTGTCCTTTTTTCGATTAGAGGCTTATTTAAGAAGATACAGCAAAAATAAGATTTTCATATAAAAAAATTGATTTTTTATGAAAAATATAGGTCGTCACGGATTATTGTCCTTTTTTCGATTAGAGGCTTGTTTAAGAAGATACAGCAAAAATAAGATTTTCATATAAAAAAATTGATTTTTTATGAAAAATATAGGTCGTCACGGATTATTGTCCTTTTTTCGATTAGAGGCTTATTTAAGAAGATACAGCAAAAATAAGATTTTCATATAAAAAAATTGATTTTTTATGAAAAATATAGGTCGTCACGGATTATTGTCCTTTTTTCGATTAGAGGCTTATTTAAGAAGATACAGCAAAAATAAGATTTTCATATAAAAAAATTGATTTTTTATGAAAAATATAGGTCGTCACGGATTATTGTCCTTTTTTCGATTAGAGGCTTATTTAAGAAGATACAGCAAAAATTAGATTTTCATATAAAAAAGTTGATTTTTTATGAAAAATATAGGTCGTCACGGATTATTGTCCTTTTTTCGATTAGAGGCTTATTTAAGAAGATACAGCAAAAATAAGATTTTCATATAAAAAAGTTGATTTTTTATGAAAAATATAGGTCGTCACGGATTATTGTCCTTTTTTCGATTAGAGGCTTATTTAAGAAGATACAGCAAAAATAAGATTTTCATATAAAAAAAATTGATTTTTTATGAAAAATATAGGTCGTCACGGATTATTGTCCTTTTTTCGATTAGAGGCTTATTTAAGAAGATACAGCAAAAATAAGATTTTCATATAAAAAAGTTGATTTTTTATGAAAAATATAGGTCGTCACGGATTATTGTCCTTTTTTCGATTAGAGGCTTATTTAAGAAGATACAGCAAAAATTAGATTTTCATATAAAAAAGTTGATTTTTTATGAAAAATATAGGTCGTCACGGATTATTGTCCTTTTTTCGATTAGAGGCTTATTTAAGAAGATACAGCAAAAATAAGATTTTCATATAAAAAAGTTGATTTTTTATGAAAAATATAGGTCGTCACGGATTATTGTCCTTTTTTCGATTAGAGGCTTATTTAAGAAGATACAGCAAAAATAAGATTTTCATATAAAAAAATTGATTTTTTATGAAAAATATAGGTCGTCACGGATTATTGTCCTTTTTTCGATTAGAGGCTTATTTAAGAAGATACAGCAAAAATAAGATTTTCATATAAAAAAGTTGATTTTTTATGAAAAATATAGGTCGTCACGGATTATTGTCCTTTTTTCGATTAGAGGCTTATTTAAGAAGATACAGCAAAAATAAGATTTTCATATAAAAAAGTTGATTTTTTATGAAAAATATAGGTCGTCACGGATTATTGTCCTTTTTTCGATTAGAGGCTTATTTAAGAAGATACAGCAAAAATAAGATTTTCATATAAAAAAGTTGATTTTTTATGAAAAATATAGGTCGTCACGGATTATTGTCCTTTTTTCGATTAGAGGCTTATTTAAGAAGATACAGCAAAAATAAGATTTTCATATAAAAAAATTGATTTTTTATGAAAAATATAGGTCGTCACGGATTATTGTCCTTTTTTCGATTAGAGGCTTGTTTAAGAAGATACAGCAAAAATAAGATTTTCATATAAAAAAATTGATTTTTTATGAAAAATATAGGTCGTCACGGATTATTGTCCTTTTTTCGATTAGAGGCTTATTTAAGAAGATACAGCAAAAATAAGATTTTCATATAAAAAAAATTGATTTTTTATGAAAAATATAGGTCGTCACGGATTATTGTCCTTTTTTCGATTAGAGGCTTATTTAAGAAGATACAGCAAAAATAAGATTTTCATATAAAAAAATTGATTTTTTATGAAAAATATAGGTCGTCACGGATTATTGTCCTTTTTTCGATTAGAGGCTTATTTAAGAAGATACAGCAAAAATTAGATTTTCATATAAAAAAGTTGATTTTTTATGAAAAATATAGGTCGTCACGGATTATTGTCCTTTTTTCGATTAGAGGCTTATTTAAGAAGATACAGCAAAAATAAGATTTTCATATAAAAAAGTTGATTTTTTATGAAAAATATAGGTCGTCACGGATTATTGTCCTTTTTTCGATTAGAGGCTTATTTAAGAAGATACAGCAAAAATAAGATTTTCATATAAAAATATAGGTCGTCACGGATTATTGTCCTTTCTTCGATTAGACGCTTATTTAAGAAGTTACAGCAAAAATAAGATTTTCATATAAAAAAGTTGATTTTTTATGAAAAATATAGGTCGTCACGGATTATTGACCTTTTTTCGATTAGAGGCTTATTTAAGAAGATACAGCAAAAATAAGATTTTCATATAAAAAAATTGATTTTTTATGAAAAATATAGGTCGTCACGGATTATTGTCCTTTTTTCGATTAGAGGCTTATTTAAGAAGATACAGCAAAAATTAGATTTTCATATAAAAAAGTTGATTTTTTATGAAAAATATAGGTCGTCACGGATTATTGTCCTTTTTTCGATTAGAGGCTTATTTAAGAAGATACAGCAAAAATAAGATTTTCATATAAAAATATAGGTCGTCACGGATTATTGTCCTTTTTTCGATTAGACGCTTATTTAAGAAGTTACAGCAAAAATAAGATTTTCATATAAAAAAGTTGATTTTTTATGAAAAATATAGGTCGTCACGGATTATTGACCTTTTTTCGATTAGAGGCTTATTTAAGAAGATACAGCAAAAATAAGATTTTCATATAAAAAAGTTGATTTTTTATGAAAAATATAGGTCGTCACGGATTATTGTCCTTTTTTCGATTAGAGGCTTATTTAATAAGATACAGCAAAAATAAGATTTTCATATAAAAAATTGATTTTTTATGAAAAATATAGGTCGTCACGGATTATTGTCCTTTTTTCGATTAGACGCTTATTTAAGAAGTTACAGCAAAAATGAGATTTTCATATAAAAAAGTTGATTTTTTATGAAAAATATAGGTCGTCACGGATTATTGTCCTTTTTTCGATTAGACGCTTATTTAAGAAGTTACAGCAAAAATAAGATAAGAAAATAAGATCATATAAAAAAGTTGATTTTTTATGAAAAATATAGGTCGTCACGGATTATTGTCCTTTTTTCGATTAGAGGCTTATTTAAGAAGATACAGCAAAAATAAGATTTTCATATAAAAAAGTTGATTTTTTCTGAAAAATATAGGTCGTCACGGATTATTGTCCTTTTTACGATTAGAGGCTTATTTAAGAAGATACAGCAAAAATAAGATTTTCATATAAAAAAATTGATTTTTTATGAAAAATATAGGTCGTCACGGATTATTGTCCTTTTTTCGATTAGAGGCTTATTTAAGAAGATACAGCAAAAATAAGATTTTCATATAAAAAAATTGATTTTTTATGAAAAATATAGGTCGTCACGGATTATTGTCCTTTTTTCGATTAGACGCTTATTTAAGAAGTTACAGCAAAAATAAGATAAGAAAATAAGATCATATAAAAAAGTTGATTTTTTATGAAAAATATAGGTCGTCACGGATTATTGTCCTTTTTTCGATTAGAGGCTTATTTAAGAAGATACAGCAAAAATAAGATTTTCATATAAAAAAGTTGATTTTTTATGAAAAATATAGGTCGTCACGGATTATTGTCCTTTTTTCGATTAGAGGCTTATTTAAGAAGATACAGCAAAAATAAGATTTTCATATAAAAAAGTTGATTTTTTATGAAAAATATAGGTCGTCACGGATTATTGTCCTTTTTTCGATTAGAGGCTTATTTAAGAAGATACAGCAAAAATAAGATTTTCATATAAAAAAATTGATTTTTTATGAAAAGTATAGGTCGTCACGGATTATTGTCCTTTTTTCGATTAGATGCTTATTTAAGAAGATACAGCAAAAATAAGATTTTCATATAAAAAAGTTGATTTTTTATGAAAAATATAGGTCGTCACGGATTATTGTCCTTTTTACGATTAGAGGCTTATTTAAGAAGATACAGCAAAAATAAGATTTTCATATAAAAAAATTGATTTTTTATGAAAAATATAGGTCGTCACGGATTATTGTCCTTTTTTCGATTATAGGCTTATTTAAGAAGATAGAGCAAAAATAAGATTTTCATATAAAAAAGTTGATTTTTTATGAAAAATATAGGTCGTCACGGATTATTGTCCTTTTTTCGATTAGAGGCTTATGTAAGAAGATACAGCAAAAATAAGATTTTCATATAAAAAAATTGATTTTTTATGAAAAATATAGGTCGTCACGGATTATTGTCCTTTTTTCGATTAGAGGCTTATTTAAGAAGATACAGCAAAAATAAGATTTTCATATAAAAAAGTTGATTTTTTATGAAAAATATAGGTCGTCACGGATTATTGTCCTTTTTTCGATTAGAGGCTTATTTAAGAAGATACAGCAAAAATAAGATTTTCATATAAAAAAGTTGATTTTTTATGAAAAATATAGGTCGTCACGGATTATTGTCCTTTTTTCGATTAGAGGCTTATTTAAGAAGATACAGCAAAAATAAGATTTTCATATAAAAAAGTTGATTTTTTATGAAAAATATAGGTCGTCACGGATTATTGTCCTTTTTACGATTAGAGGCTTATTTAAGAAGATACAGCAAAAATAAGATTTTCATATAAAAAAGTTGATTTTTTATGAAAAATATAGGTCGTCACGGATTATTGTCCTTTTTTCGATTAGAGGCTTATTTAAGAAGATACAGCAAAAATAAGATTTTCATATAAAAAAGTTGATTTTTTATGAAAAATATAGGTCGTCACGGATTATTGTCCTTTTTTCGATTAGAGGCTTATTTAAGAAGATACAGCAAAAATAAGATTTTCATATAAAAAAGTTGATTTTTTATGAAAAATATAGGTCGTCACGGATTATTGTCCTTTTCTCGATTAGAGGCTTATTTAAGAAGATACAGCAAAAATAAGATTTTCATATAAAAAAGTTGATTTTTTATGAAAAATATAGGTCGTCACGGATTATTGTCCTTTTTTCGATTAGAGGCTTATTTAAGAAGATACAGCAAAAATAAGATTTTCATATAAAAAATTGATTTTTTATTAAAAATATAGGTCGTCACGGATTATTGTCCTTTTTTCGATTAGAGGCTTATTTAAGAAGATACAGCAAAAATAAGATTTTCATATAAAAAAAATTGATTTTTTATGAAAAATATAGGTCGTCACGGATTATTGTCCTTTTTTCGATTAGAGGCTTATTTAAGAAGATACAGCAAAAATAAGATTTTCATATAAAAAAATTGATTTTTTATGAAAAATATAGGTCGTCACGGATTATTGTCCTTTTTTCGATTAGAGGCTTATTTAAGAAGATACAGCAAAAATTAGATTTTCATATAAAAAAGTTGATTTTTTATGAAAAATATAGGTCGTCACGGATTATTGTCCTTTTTTCGATTAGAGGCTTATTTAAGAAGATACAGCAAAAATAAGATTTTCATATAAAAAAGTTGATTTTTTATGAAAAATATAGGTCGTCACGGATTATTGTCCTTTTTTCGATTAGAGGCTTA